>OX384037.1:32260029-32860029 GCA_947534325.1 Agonum fuliginosum
CAAAACATTACCCTTATGATAAGAGCTGGGAACGGTCGATTTTCCTTACGACTACGACTACGACTTACGACTACGATTATGATAGAGGTGGGAATGAGGCTTAATGATTATATTGATATATTATTTAGGCCTATTGCTTGTTCCTATTTGCAGAAATTTATGCAGATAAAGTGTATAAAAATGACTGTCTGAAAACTATTTCGAAAGCGATCTTAACCGAAAGTGCAAAATGTAGCAAATTCCCAAAATATTTCGACCGAAAATGCATTGCATTTTTTCGGAATTTGTTACATTCGATTTTTGCACTTTCGGTCAATGCATTTCCGGGTTTTGCAGTCTTTGCTCCGGTACTCATGGTTGTTAGTATAGAGTGTAGGGTATAGAGATTTGTGTGCAGTTAATCTAAAATGTGTATCTGACTGGATTCGAATCTGAGTTGTTTGAATCACAGTCGGTCACGCAATGGACTCGACTATTCGATTGTCGTCTACTACCTAAAATCCAGCATAAAATGTACTAACGTAGCGAGTGTTTTGTGGCCAGTACAAGAATGGTAAAATTGTATTTCAACAAGGATTTAATAGAGAAGGAATAAATCTACAGATGTTCCTTTTTAAAATTTTGATTAGAAATTGTACATGAATATAAAAATTCTGAAAAATTAAAAAAAAATTCCTATATTAAATGTTTATGAAGTCAATAATAATCTGGCAGTTTACTCGTAACGAAAACACTTTTACAGTATTTTTCAACTTCAAAATGACATTGCATAGTAAGATAGTACGAGTTTCGGGCTGGTTTCAGGCAGTCCTAGTAGTGGGGAAAAGAGTGGAATGGATAAAAAGTAAAATCGAAAGTATTCTAGGAATTCGGTAAAAACGTAGACGAGCCGCTTATGGATTAAAAAATTCAAATTATAAAAACAACTAACCAAAGAACATAAAAAGTGTTTAATTAAGTGAGCTTTCCATTTACGTTTCTGTTCGATTGTGCAAACAGAGAAAAACTCCGTTTTAAAACGTGGACCTTAATTGAAGCATAACAAAGTCTTCCAACGAAAACAGAAGGATAATGGCTCGTCCTGGCTGCAAAATCAAATCAAAGGACAAAAACACAGCGATCGCGTCCCGAATTTCGTTCGCAATTCGTTTAATCTCCGATTCAAACAAAAGATAGCGTTTACATTCGGGTGGAGTAGGACAACAGCATTTTCATCAGCGCGGGCTTTCGGATTTCCATCGTGATTCGTGTTTGCTCGGCGAGCTTCGACAAACATCGGGCTAGAAAAACACGGCGGGATTTCAGCGTTCATTTGTCATATCAATTGTTTGTTTTTGCAACAAACGGCTGCAGTGTGCTTTTATTTTATCTTGAGTGGCGGTGGAGCGGGTCGCTAGATGTCAGGGGTCAGACCGACACGCGAAGTCAAACGGCTCACAGAACTTCATTCCCAATAGTAATACTACACTACTACAAAACAAAATTGACAAGTAGCCGGCGCGAAATAAAAACCAAATGGCACACGAGACGGAGGTGTTGAGAATTTGTTGCCGATAAGCGAGAAAATTTCTCGAGAAATCCAGATTCCTTGAATCTTTAATTTATGAAATATGCATCATATAGAAAAATGTACGAGAAATCGAACATTTGAAACCAGATTTTGTTGTTGATTAACCACAAAATAAAAAAATTCTATATTTTTCTTGTAGAAAATCTTCAAATTTTTGCTAAACCAGAGATTAAATTAAAAAAAAATGTCTCTTATAGTATAAAAAAGTCTAAAAATTGAATATTGCAAACCGGAAGTCAATATTTGTATCCGTATAGAAGTTTTCTATTGGAGAAAATTTTACAACTGTGGCTGAAGGTCCAATTTTCTTTAAAATAAATGTTTCTTGTAAAAAATGTCTTAGTAATCGAATGCTGCAAACCACGATGTAAAATGCAAACTAAAATTCGATATTATAATCCGTTAATGAATGGCAACTAGATTTGTGTGTATTGAGATTAAATTCCGACTCTAATTAAATTCATTGGAAACTGTCAAAAAATATATTTATGTTATTTTCGAAAACTATTCTAGATATCGAATGCTGAAAACCGGAAGTCGATATTGTAATCGGTTACTGAATAGCAACTATTTTTGTGTAGGTATTGAGATAAAATTACGACTCTATTTTGTTTATTCATGGCAAATTGTCAAAATATATTTTCATGATTTTCCCGAAGACATGAAAAAGGCTTATGGCCTTTCTTATAGATAATTTTGTGCTCGAAAACAGTGTGAATTTTTATATGTATTTAAGAAAGTGTATACCAAATTTTAGCCGTTTTTGAATTTTTGTTCATTTTGCAAAATATCATTTAATATTTTTTCACAGATGACGATGACGTAATGCAACCAATAGAAAATGTAAAATGATGTATCTGACTACATATAATGTAGATTAGATTTTATTTAGTTACCTACGTTAGTTAGAATAAATAAATTAATTTGTCAAATTAAATGTCAAAAATGTTTTGCAAAATGTGTCATTTTGGTGGTGTTTTTAACAAGAAAAATATTCTTCCTAAATACCATTCGAGATAATAATTTTTTGAGAGAATTTTTGTCTATTCCACGGAAACTTATTGCAATTTCATTCCACAAAACATCACAGAAAATTTTCCTCAACTACGTTTCGGTAAGTTGTCAAATGATGTTTTGTGTCGTGAAATTGTTAGAAATAAGTTGCCGTGGAAACGACAAAACCTCGGACAAAACAATTCTCAAAAAACAATCATCTTATGATATCAGAGACATTTATACTTTTCTCGTCTCAAAAATCGAGGCAATTTTTTATAAACTTATAATAATGTTAAAATGATATTTTCTCCTAGCGAAACGCCCGGTATAAGTCGGAAAAGTAAACAAGGAAACAGTTTTTAATGTATCCCGAATAGAAACTGACAAACAAATATATCGCGTCCTACTTTGCAAAACAGTGCATGTCCTATCATCCATATTTGCTCGTTGCTGTGTAATGTTTGCTTTCCTTTCAGGAAAACGGGAATGCGATCTCGCAGCACACACAGATGTTCTCTAGCCTCATTTAAAAAAATAGTCTACTCGTTAATGATTTCATTACAGGCGACCCTATTCTCTGTTCAGAACTTCGACCATATATAGGAATAGACAAACAACGCAAGCCTTTGTTGTGAAGCAAAGAACTAGCGTAGCGGTGTGAAGAGGGGTATCAGGACAATATCCCCCGGACAATATCCCTCCGGACAATATCCCCCCGGACAATATCCCCCTGGACATTATCCCCCTGGACATTATCTCCCTGGACAATATCCCCCCTAGGACAATTTCCCCCCGGACAATTCCCCCTAGAAAGGATCGGACATATAGTTTTTTTTTTAGAAGTAAAAACCTAAAACACTGTTGTTGTTAAAGTGTATTACACATTTTAATAACTATTAGGTAGTTTATGTTAAAAAAACGGAGTTCTGTTGGACTCAAGAAGGGGTTTGTTAGCATAGATAAGTTTATGTCAAAAAAACGGAGTTCTGTTGGACTCAAAGAAGGGTTTTGTTAGCATAGATTAGTTTATGTCAAAAAACGGAGTTCTGTTGGACTCAAGAAGGGTTTTGTTAGCATAGATTAGTTTATTATAATTAAAACACATTTTGCGTAGGGGGATGTTGGCAGGGGGATATTTTTAGGGGGATGTTGTCCAGGGGGAAATTGTCCTAGGGGGATATTGTCCAGGGGGATAATGTCCAGGGGGATATTGTCCGGGGGGATGTTGTCCGGGGGGATATTGTCCGGAGGGATATTGTTCGGGGGGAAATTGTCCTAGAATCGTGAAGAGGAGTATGACCTGCAGACACCTTGAAGTGTTGCGTTTGCCTATTTTCATTCTCAGTTCCATGACAACAAACCAGAAGTCAGCAATGTGCAACACTCTATCGTGTCCTCATCTCCTTTCCCCGCCTATAGCTGCTGCTTACCGCTACCGTATTTCTTGCCTTCACAACATTGTATGCTACAGCATTGAGTGGTATCTGTCTATACCTATATATGGTCGAAGGTTCAGAACTACTCATATCTCGCGACTTGAAGCGTTATAATTAAAGCGGAATTATAAGGACACGGAAAAGCCGGAGACATTGTTACACAGCTTAACTGCTTAATTAAAGCCTTTGATACTTAACAAGGATTCTTTACTGATGAGCTGGTGAATTATTGAGGGAGTTACTATCGTTCTGCTGAGTAGGTTTAATTGGATTGAAACTTACGAAACTAGGAGAAAATTCTCGGAGATTCTGCGGGTGAAAATGCAGCTTACGTACCTGAAAAAGAACACAATTGTTAGAAATATTTTAGAATATACGAGTAAGTACAGTGGCATAGCTACGAATTTTTTGCAGAGGACGGATTTAAAAGTTACTTATATTGCCTATTGAGAGTGGCAGCCTAACACCCGACATATTGTGATTGTCATTAATACGAGCCCTGTCAACTATATCTTCGGACACTTTGTGTTTTTTGTATTTAGTCTTATTTATTACATATTACATATTATTTTTCAATAATGCCCGCAACATTAGAGACGGGTTATGCAAGATATTTTGCTATTTGTACCAGATAAATTTATTAGATATAAGGTATTTTATAATCAAATTACGGATATCAAGATATTTGACAAATATAACATTATATTCGTAAAATCAACTAAATTGATCACTAAAAACGTTTAAAGCAATATGCAAGAAACTATTATTTTAACTTAGTGTCTCAAGAAATAATTTTCAAGCGATTTAGTACCTTTTTTAAATGAATATATACGTTGACACTGTTATGTATTAACTTTTTTCATAATAAATATAACTAAAAGCAAGCTAATTAGTTATTGTATTCAAAATTATGTAACAATTTTTTTAGACTTAATTAGTCTTTCATAAATAGGCTTAATTGAATAAAAAATAAGTGTGCGAACCTATAAGTGTTATGCGACTGTATGTGTAGTAAAATAAGGGAAATATCCAGAAATGCAATCTGTATTAATAATTTATTTCAGTCTAAAGGCCAACGTTGTGGCTACATCAGGGCAAAAGACTTAAAAAATGTTTTTTCTGTGATGATTGCGTGGAGTAGAAGTGCTCGATTTTTTATATTTTTTAAATTTTGGACAACATTACTTTTTCATTACTTTTTAAGTCTTTTGCCCTGATGAAGCCACAAAAGATGGCGAAACGTTGGCCTTTAGGCTGAAATAAATTATTAATACAGACTGCATGAATAAAACAATTAAATTGTAGTGATTTGTTCATTATTTTATAAATTTGCACGCCATTATACAATTATTTAAATTTATTGCAGTTTATAATACCTCCGATTTAAAATTTAAACGCAATTCAAAAACACACTAAAATTGATTAAGTTTTATTAATAGAATCTACTAAATAGATCAATATGTTATTGTTTACAAGCAACATTGATTATAATTCATATTTTTACTTGACACTGACCGAAGAATTGCTTTTATTGGCGGCCAAGGATAAGAATTTTTCCATATTGGTCATTAACTGTTGAACTGTTTCAATTAAAATTAATCTTATATTAAATATTCAACAATAATCTTTTAAATTATATTATATCAGTTGTGTTGCTTAGTCTATCTGCATGTCAATTCTAAAAAACATCTATTAGCTCGCTGTTTGCAAATTCAGATTAAAGTATCGCAGTAATTCTTTATCAACAAACAAGTTACTATAATGATAATGTAATATTGAAAGTAACATTATTTTGTAGAACCCGTATAATCAATAAAGTAATTTTGAATGCTCGTTTTATGGAAATAAATTAAATAGATTAGGAGGAAAGCAATGTTTCGTGAAAAGTCATTTTATAATTAAACATTAATTCAGATAATGTAGCTAATGATTTATTAACAAATTCTTACAAGTATTCCTTTAGAGAGAAAGTAATAAAATATTAAAAGATTTTTATCTACGACCATAAATAATACATTCATTATACAGGTAAATTTAATAAGATATACCCCTCCATAAAACACACTTATTGTATTAAGAATTCATAATTTAATACTATTATATTATGAATCCATTATTCAACACATCTTTCATCTGTCATCAATCATCAATCACATCAAAATGTGAGGTTAGGTTAATAATTTAATGAATTAAACTTTGTAAAGAAATGAAGGATGTAAATATTCGGGAATGCAGTCTGTATGTTTTTATTTTACTAAAAAACCGACATTTCGACACACCCTTGTGTCTTCATCATGCTGCCTACAAGTACAAAAGAGATAACAATTTGTTACAGAAACGAAAGTAAAAATAAGAAATTTTTATCTATTACTTACATCTTTCATATATTTACAAGTCGATTATTCCAATTCTTTTGTAAAGAAATGTTTGATTTAAAAATTCGTAGATTTAACTAGCACATAATGGCTATAATTCATTCGGATTATTATACAGTCGCCTTCAGATCGTGCATAAACTTTCATCCTCTTGAATTAGCCTACATTATCATTATGTACGTCAAATAATATACTAGGTACTTATTATCTACGACTTTAACAACAAAATACACTCATAATGTCATAATGAGTTTTTATTAAAATAATGTTTATATTACTCAACTACGTTTTACCAATATCATTTTTTTTTGTAGTAATAGGTATAATTTAAAAAATCTGATGTGGCCAGCACATGACTTCTCGCCTAATTCTGCTTATTCTATATACTAATCTAATAAATAGTTTTACTTACATTTTAATAGTTTTATGTTCATGTATTATGGAAACGATAATGTAAACCAAGATGCAAGCAAAAGATGTCAACTGTACTGTCACTGACATAATCATTCAAATTTTGTGTAGAAACAAATTTCATATGATAATGGACAACAAGATAGGTACTGGAATTTCAAAAAAGTAGAATATTATTTGTAGGTACTTTATTTTATTGTTAAATACTACTAGATTCAGCAAATTGTATTTAAAATTATCTGAATCCATAGATAATTATTTTTTTTAAATTTTCAACTGCAAAAATTGTCATAAATAAATAATGTACCAATTTATTTAAGGAAAATTATATCAAGCTTCAAAAACACTACTTCCGGTTTCTACCAAAATCTTATCCGATGTTAAAATCTTAAATATGAAATTTGGTTATTCAAGGTTTGAAATAGAACTTATGATTTAATATAGTTACAGAAAATTTTACAACTTCAGTCAAAAAAAACTCTAAATATGACGTACACATTTTAAAAGCCACTGTTACAATTAGATGTCAAAATATTTTGGACTAATTTAAGTTACTTCAAAACTAATATATCATTGCTAGGTATCAACTGAAAGTAGAACAATAGTTGCAGAAATAATTAAAATTAAAAATAGACCAATTTAAACTTTTTCTTATAATCCGAACAAAAAGAAACAGCAAAAAATGTAAACAATGAAAGTAAAACTTCTCGCGAACATCTGTTAAATAAATACACTGCAAAAAAACTCTTAAAAAAACTTCAAAGTCTAAAACCAGATCAGAAAGAAGATCTCTTGAACTTTACCTACTCCAGTCTAAATTCTCAGAATCTGACTCACGCGCTAAAAAATCCGCAAACTTGTTCAACAGAAATAGCCCATCTAAATTTGCAAATGAAAGACGAGAAAACAGGACAAAAAATTTTAGGTCATGAACAAACAAAACCTATCGTATTCAAGGTGCTTTTTCGAGAAGGCCTTGGAGAGGACCGGAAATGCATAAGAATAATCGAGGATGTATGACGTCACTGCAGGAGACATTATGACTTCAATATGTATGGACACACATACGTAATATGTTCTGCAATCTGTATAGGATGTTTTGAATGTAATACGTGATTCCTATATCAATTTTAAGGTGGTTCCCCACTTGACATGTATCGTCCATTCCATGGGATGTTTAAAAATATCTTAATGCTTGTACTTTAAGTGATATTATACGTAAGTCTATTCTAACCACAATCTGAGTACGATCAAAAATTACATACTCAATACAAACATCTCAGAGAATTACATGGAATACTATTAACAAATTAATTAATTAACATTGGGATGTTACATAGATAATGTTACTAAGGGCGGACATTAGCATTAGCAACCGCTAGGATATTAATAGGAAGTTAATAAACAAAGCAAGTAACAAGCGTGATGTTCACATTCTTGAAATGTTCTGTGGATTTTATTTTCTCAAGTGGGCCGTTTATTTAGATGTTGACATTGGCGCCCATAGAATTTTATACTAATACGGGATATGGGGGTTAAAATTTATTGAAACAATCAGTCTAGATTATTTTATTTTAAATGCCTTTTAATTCAAGTCGAGGCAATAGCTGCGCGGGTTTAAGCACAGCTCTCTGTACGCGATGACGTACGAACCAGGAGTTCCGTGGTTCAAGTCTTTCGACCGGCAATATGTGTCGTTAAATTGCAATTAAATTGCAATCGGACACTTCAAGCTGACTACGATGTCTTAAATATAGTCATGGTTGCATAAGAATTTCTCCTTTGTCGCTTTAAATTTTAAAGGTCGTCGCACGGATTTAGATTTTGACTGCACCAAGACGAATCGGTCGAAGTGGTTGGATTCCGCTTTAATATCTAATATTCTACAATTGGGAGAAAATCCTGAATAAAATAGAAATAAAAAAATATGTGAGGAACAGCATTCACATAAAATTATATTCAAATTAAATCATTCGATATTTGAATTTATTAGTTCCCTTCTCGGAATTTCGAGACGAGGCGAGAATGAGACGAAAAATTTCTCGTCTCGGCGGCTAAATTATTTTGTTACGAAAATCTAAACTCTTGAATCAATTTTAATTTACAGCAAAAATGAATAAACTTTGGTTTCATTTTACGTCTAGATTGATCCAATTTGTTGTTGATTTATTGGGTAATAAAATAAAACAATTTTATTTCTCTTTTTATAAGTAGTACCACTGTAACTGCGCAAACTAAATAAGTAACCCCTAAAAACTCCGTTTAAGCAATAACAATAAAGCATTTTTAACCAATCAAAATGAATATTACAGCATCCCTCGCTGTTTAGATTACAAAGCACGTCTTCCATTGGTTCCCAGAGGAATCGTAATAATGATGCATTGCCTAGCATACAGCAACATTACTATCTGACACGTACCTACATACATACATATGGCATTGAATCAGAGGTGTACAATACAGGTGGTGAAGTGATGACCATTTCGGCCTTTACCAGTTTGTCCAGTAAGAAAAAATGCCTTTACGAATTACGACGATCCTCTACCGTGTCAGAAATCAGGCAAAAACATGGATTTCGCGCCACTCCACAGCGTTTATTGTTTTGTTCAATATGATAATCTAAAAATATTATTGAAGATAAAAATGGTCGATGTACAATTTTAAAATAACACAAATATCTTCAATTTAAAAACAAATATATAAAAATCTGTTGTACACACCACATGACTTCCTTGTACGCCTATTAAACTGTTTATACTTTTCTTAATAACTAAAATGTAGAATATTATAAAATTATTATAACCGTATTTTATAGGAAAATACCAAAAAATACCTAGAGTAAAGTGCCTTTTTGGCACGGACGATCGCAACCAAAAATATGAGGTGATCAATTAGATGCAACATGAGTCTCAAATACAAAATTTCAACTTTCTACGACATACCGTTTTTGAATAATGCGAAAAATACTAAATAGTGCCCCTTTGACACGGATGATCGCAACCAAAAATAGGAGGTACACAACTAGATGCTATAACAGTCCTAAATACAAAATTTCAACTTTCTACATCTAATCGTATTTGAAGTAAGTAAGAAACAAAGGAAAGAACGTAAAACCCATTGCTAGTACAATAGAAGTGGGACAACTAAGATGGTGGGACACTTACAAAGAATGAGAGATGAAATAACAACGAGAAAAGTATACGAAACAAGATCAAGAAAAACAAAGCAAAGTGGAAGACCAAGAAAATCATGGAATAAAGTAGAGAAAGGTCTAGAGAAGAGAGGAATCAAATGGGAAGATGCCAGGCACCTATGCAAAGATAGAAATAAATGGAAGGAGGCATGAAAGAAGACCCCAGAAGAAGCAGAAGCCTGAGCAGAAGGAAGAAAAGTACCTATCAACCCAGCCTTACACCTGAATAGGTAGAAAGGGCTTTATGATTTTAAGTAAGTAAATAAAAACGAATTTAAAAATTCAAGATCCAAGCTTTGTTGACAACATATTAAAATATGAACTTAAGGTAGTAAATCCATGGGTAGTGACAACCCAAAATATGACTTAAATTAATATACAGCATTCATTACAAGTCGTAGAATTTGAATAAAAATTAAAATTTATAGGTAACCGTTGAAATAACGAAGATAATTGAATTTAAAGTTGACACAAAAACGCGCTAAAATACATTGCGTATATGGAGGTTACTATTTACTAAACGATTAGAAAATTTTATATCATAACAACCCAACACATATTTGGAAAACGAATATGTTATTCTTTGGTATTTGAGGTATTTATTAAAAAAATAAAAAATATGAGTCACCGCAATAATGGTTGAGAAATCGCATGCAAAAGGCTCCAGTCTCAAGAAAAATTATGTTTTTGACATTTTGACGTACTACAACTGCATTTCAGTGTAAACTTAAATTTCAATTATATTTTTTATTTAATTGGATATCTATGATTTGTAATTTACATCCAAATCTACGATTTTTAATGATTTATTTCTGATTATTTGACTGCTTCGGCCTCACCTCACACCGAAATCACGCACGCTTATGACCGACGGATTTTCTACCTTAAGGGGCTTTTATCACAGTAAAAAAGTATTTAACAAATTACTCCCAACCTATTAATACTATAAATCTAAAAAAAATACCATATAAAGATAAAGGCAGTAAAAATCTAGCTACGTTGTCGAATTTTTTAATTTGTTATTATTATTATTTATAAACAATTAAATAACAATAATTCTGAGAAAAACTCTTCGTAAGTTTGATTGCATTGTAAATTTAAATGTTTATATCACATTATTATATAAAATTTTCAAATAGTAGTCGAGTAATTTGTTAAATAAATTTAAAAATTGTATGCGCGCTAGCCAATCAAATTGAGTATTTTCTAAACAAAAATTGAGCGAAACATAGCAATTAGATAAATAGAGACAACATGTACTCATAAAACATAGGCTGTCAGCGCGGATACCTGAAATAACGAGGATTTGTGATCTAGCAGCGCTGAGCGATAAAACCCCCTTAATTCACTTATAAATAAAATCTGTACAGTGGCGCACGAAAATCCTCTTTTTATAAATATTGCAGTTTTTTTTACAAATATGTGTATCAACATTGTATTTTTTCCTCAAACATAAATTATTTATTATTGTTATGTTTAAC
Organism: Agonum fuliginosum; assembly: GCA_947534325.1. Taxonomy (NCBI): domain Eukaryota; kingdom Metazoa; phylum Arthropoda; class Insecta; order Coleoptera; family Carabidae; genus Agonum; species Agonum fuliginosum. The sequence continues at coordinate 32,271,492 of OX384037.1, forward strand.
AAAACAATAAACTCCATAGAATAGCGTGCGCAATCTTAAGCTGCTCGTCTGCCATTTTCCGATCTCGATGTTAAAAAAATGTTTCGAAACACTCTGTATAAATAAAATATTACTGTACAGATTACATTGTTTCGAACCGCTGCCATTCCAATGAGAAGTAATAAATTTATTATCACTAGCCGAAGTGGGAATGGCCGAACTGGAAAGACACATACAGGTGTTCAGTTCGTGGAATTATTTTTAAACTTTCAGTGTTAAAATAAAAATACTAATCCAGATTTATCGCAGCCTTGGGTGTTGGGAAAAATATTATCAGACTTTAAAAATAATATGGTTAGTGCGAAATAAAACTTCATAGTAATGACTCTGGTTTGTTACTCCAGTAAAAAGATATTTCTCGTTTAAAACTTCCACGCGGTAAAAGCAAAACCTGTCGCGGTTGCGAGGGATGAAAATCTAACTTAAACTTTTACTTTTTACTGTTGGAAAAATGTTAATATAACTTTTGAATGCTGCATTTAATCAAACTTATAAATTGGCAACTTTTGCAACTAAAAATTAAATGCAAATAACCAAATAAGAAATATCCTTAGAAATTACTGTAATTTGTAAACCAATTTAAATTTATAAGAATAAAGTTAACTGCGTACAAATGAGTAAACGACATTATCCAACAGTACCTACTTTTTATGTAATTTAGTACTTAAGAGTATCGACTCCACGTAGCTCAACATCGCGTTTGTCTTATACATGTCTACACATGGAAACATTCGCTTAAAATACGTAAAGTAATTTTGAAAATGCTCACAAAGTTTTACAAATAAAGCAAAATTTCATAAATTTATTTACAGACGAAAAATGGAATTAGGTTTATGCCGAGTTACATCTTCTAATAAATCTTAAAAATAAGATAAAGCTTGTAAAATATTGCTTAAATCACACTATTACAATTAATTTTTTATATGGATTCCGAATTTTTTTCAGGATTCTAACTTGCATAAACCTAGATTAATTCTTTCACAAACATCTAGCACCTATTTTTATTTATAATGAATAAAGCAGAAACTGCTACACCTCTAAACACGCAATATTTTGTTACGGAGACGGGACTTTTAACAACAAATTGTTCACATGATCGCCGCAGTAACGTAATCAGCTTTCGTGTACCACTCGAGCTGATTAGGACATTGTTGGAAAGCACTCAAATCATTATCGGAAAGAATTAATACACAATGTAACATCATAAGTGAAAATCGTTAACTTTTCACTTGTAATATCCCAAGTGCATGGATTATTATCCGAATTTTTTTTTTTTTTTTTTGAGTAATGCACAATAAAATTTTCTGGATATTAATCCATGCCGAGAGGCATTCGGAAATAAAATAGCATTATTACTTATTTTTTTTAAATGTCGACAAAAACATTTCCGGAAATATATAGACAATATTTCAAGAAACAAATTTGATTTTCCATAGCTACAGAAAACATCATTCATCATCATTCATTTCGTAAAATTTCCAGACAACGTCGTAAAGTTCATGGAACAACTAAACAATTTTTAAATAATTATCATCTCTTGTAAGAGTATTGTCCCTTAAAAAAATTAACCAAATCCAATACTTGTTTATCAGTTAAATTTTTTATATCTCATCAGTAAAAAATGAAGTAAGGTCGTAGTACTAAAATAAAATTTCAAGTTAAGTTTCCAGACAGACAGAACGACTGCTAGGCAGACAGACTGCCATAAAATTATGTTTTTCATGAGTTCGGTGGAGGTTAGGGTCTAAAACGTAAAAATTCATTAAAATCTTACAGTCATTGAAAATTACGATCACAATACGACGTATTATATTTCGGGGAAATAAAGAAATAACGCAGAATAAATAAATGGTGTTCCATATTCAAATGAATAATGTATAATAACAGTAATAATCACTAATAAAAACGCTTCCCAAAAGCGAGTTTGAAAATTGTTCAAACGAAACGCTGTGCAAAATTAATTTTATAAGTGCCCATATATAATTCCGAGCTTTTGAAAGCTTTAATTAATTTTAATTAAAATAGTAGTCTGCAAAATGTAAATCCCCTTCAATAGGATTATTACTATATAACAAAAAATGCAAAATTAGCTTATCAAAATCAGGAAAAACTTTTTAAAACACAATTTAAATTCGCGTTCATTTCTGTAAAAAATTTCCTACGGACCGTCGCGATAACATCAGGCGAGCACTCGAGCAGGGCTGCCACATAGGGGATTTCCAGCGTGTACATAACCTGGAAATCTCTCTCGACCACGGAATTATGTTGGTAAGCCTGGGTGATGCCGTATGGAGCATCGCCGTGATTCCTCGTCAGGGTTTTACGAGACATATTTTTCTGGTGGAAACGTTCAAAGTAAAAGATATATTGTTTTGTTTGTATATTTTTATGTTTATATTATAAATGAGGGAAATAATTTTATCTTCAATAACCTACTTAATAATACATAAACTGAATTGTTTTATAATCAGAACAAAAACAGGAACGAACCGTTGTCATTTTAGATTTTAGCAAACCTATTCTAAAGTTTTTTTTCTCCTAGATTCATGCTAGATTTCTCGTTTGATTTCCATCCGAGATTCGTTCGAGTGTCATACTGTATTTCCAAACTATTCGTATACAATCGGAATTCTTCGATTTTTTCCGAAAAGTTAAGCAACTTCAAAATAATAAATAATATTCTTACTTATTCTGACAAGTGACAACTTAAGATTTGAGGTTAGAATTTATAATGGAAAAAATTTTAACACAACTTAAATAACACGTACAAGTAGTGTAAAACTCATAAACGTCAACGTGAACAAATCAAAACAAAATATCAAAACTTTTAAAGGTTGGTGAAATTGACTCCAGATTCAATATTTTTCTCCAAAATATTTGAATCTCACAACTATCAACTTCAATCGCTCAAAAAAATACTTGTTGATATTTTTATTGTTACCTACTGGTTGTGTTGCTAAAACTTAGTTTATCGGCTGTCTTCCAACAGCTGATAGCCACTCGCAAGCGATTTTCACTTGTAATACCTCAAGTGCATGGATTAAATCCGAAAATTTTTTCGAGTAATTTCACGGGTCGAAGACGAGTGAAATTGTATTGCAGCAATGCACAACAATAAATTTTCTGGATATTAATCCATGCCGAGGGGAATTTGGCATTTTGAAAAGAAAATCGCATTATTACTTCCTTTGACGTTTAAAATGTGTACAGAAATATTTCCGGAAATATCCCTACTAGATAATATTTCCAGGAACAATGCGATTTTTACTATACAGTATACATCTTTGGCATGAACGTTCTTCATAAACTTAATGCATGTGAGGGATCTCTAACATAACCAAAGCCGAAACGATGGTTGTGAACCGATTCGAAATGATTTAAAGCATTAACTAAAATTAAACATTTTTTGTAAAATTTTGTATCAGGTATTTTCTTCAGTTTAGTCTAAATCTAGTTTGATTTTAAAGAATTATTTAACTGAATGTTATTTTTAATTTACCAATTTTCAGGTACTATTATTATTATTAGGTATTCATAATTTCTTTTTGCGTAAAAGTAAAATACGTAGCAGAAATAAAAATAAAAATAAATTTCTTTAATATTCATTCTCCACCCTTGGTCAGCTAACAGGGCTAAGTACCAGCTAAGCACCCTTATAAAACTTCCATCCCTCGTCTCACTCTCAAGATAATCATTCATTTTTTATTATTTCCGCAGCTCACTTGACCTAGTGTAACCCGGAAAAAATTCAAATTTTTTCTGGCACTTGAACGCGGGAAATTCTCGTTATATTGCTGTCGTAATATATTGCCAGATATATTTTAACATTAGCTGAAAAATGTGCGGTAGGATAAGCCGAACGAATAGCCAAATACAAGGAAGATGAAGGATTTGAGAAAGAAATATTAAAACGGTGCGTTTGATTAAATTTTACGAGAATTGGTGGCAGCAATTTCTTTAATTGAACTTGTTATACATAAATAAGTAATAAACTTAATAGGGAAAGAAGATTGATTTCTCGACTGCAGTCTATTTTATAAATCCAATAAAATTCTAACGTATCATTTGCAATTAAGTTTTTATCAGGGTGCAGGATGTTTCGTATGTAAATATCACCTTGATGAAGACTGAACTATAGTCAAAATGTTAATGTGTTATTGGATTTTATTACATACAAATTGCTTATCCAAAAAAATTATTTTAATAGACTTGTACATACATAACCTTTACACACTTTGTGACTTATCGGCATAAATATATAAAGGTTTTCACACAAATATATGAGGACGAGATATTTCAATAAGAATGCGATCCTAGTGTACTTGAACAACAGTGCACTTGTGAGTGACTTGCACTTTGTTGTATGGACACTTACTAAGTGATTAAAAGTGATTTTGTTTAATATTTGAAAATATTTCGAAAAGTATTGAGTTTACAATTTCTTCATTATAGTTCACTGGTTGTGTAAATATAAATTAACGTACTATTTATTGCATAATTTATATGATAAGATAAAAGAATTAACACATTAAATATAAACTAAAATGATTATAATTGTTAGTGGACGTTTATATACAACTATAACAAACATAAGACAATATTCTATCAAAATTAGTAGCATACACTTAATGAAAACGCCATACAGAAGAAAAAAACAACAAAATAATACACACTACAATGTGATGCTTATGGAAGCCAGAGTAAAGTGCACCGTTGTTCAGAATTTCACATAGGTGAACAGCGCCATCTCTTAGTAGTGCAACATCCCAATAATAAAAGATTTGATGCGAGAGCGAATGATTCCGAGTTATGAGGTGAACGTGGTAAAAGAAGTGTGTCTGGATTTGAATATTTGGCGAAGATTGATAGCTGGTTGAACTGTAATGTTAAAATAGATGCGTGTTGAGAATGTGGGAATTTTTGTTTTGTGAGGTTCGTGTCAACCATTTTTAAAGAACGGCGTGTTATTTTTCTATTTGTTCAAAAGTCAATTAAACTCCGCTCAATCCGCCGCCGCAATTAGTTTTATTTGGTTTGGTTTTTTAGTTACAGACTCTTAAACGTTCTTAAAAATTTCTTTAAACTTTTAAACCTCGATATTTAAAGACTTATCTTCGGATATTGTTTTAACTAATTTTCTCGGAGTAAAAATAGAATGGATAGCCAAGTATGAATCCAGTCAGTGGTAGAGTGATTGGTTCTGATACTTGACTATTCCAAGTTGGGATACAATTGATTTAGCAACCATAAAGCTATTGGAAACCGGCTGGTGGTTGTATGAAGGGCTTGCGCGATATGATGAGATGGTTGAACAGCCTTGGCTGAATCTCGCCCATTGTCAGGAGGCAATTAAAGTAAATAAATAAATAACTATCAATGACTCACAGCATGTGAGGCTGCCAGTACAATATTTAAGTTGAGTAAAACGCATGACCTGTACAACATTTTACAAGTTTGTCGCTCCCAAATTCAATATAATAATGACTTCCACATCCCAATTCATGTTTCATTAAACACACGAATCCTAAATCTCTGCGAACGTGAATGGTAACCGCAGCGCATCTAGTGTGTCACGAACATCGTTACGCGTTTGTTTTGCGTGGGGTTTGTAAACAGCGCAGGCAGCGGGCGCTAAGTGTTCAAATGATCATTAACCCTAATGGCGGCGGCGGTCCGTGAATCAGGATAACAGGCTGGAGATAACGCGCGCGTCGAACCGTTCAGAGGTATTGAGGAGCCATTGGCAGGGAATGGACTGACTGTAATATGCAGATGAACTTGCAACAGCTACGAAATACAGACCCATATTTAAGCGGCCCGTTTTTTTACAAATTCCTAGAATACTCTCAATTTTGGTTTTTTTCTATTCCAGTCTTCCCCACTACTACGACTGCCTAAAACCAGCCCGAAACTCGTACTTTACCGCATCTTAGCAATGCAATGTCATTTTGAAGTTGAAAAATACTGTAGGTAAATGTTTTCGTTCCGAGTAAACTGTTAGATTATTATTGACTTTAGTGATGCGTCGAGACGAGATTTTTCATTTCTCGTCTCGTCTCGAATGTGAAATTTGTTATCTCGTGTTGATTATTTTTCGTCTCGATTATTGTTATCTCGTCTCGATTTCTCGGCTAAAAGTGCTCTTTTTTGACAGCTGATAATCTGTAAAATGTCACTTTTAGTGCCTAGGCAATTAAATTATTTTTTCAATACCTGCCCCGAAAACGCCACCTTTCGTCTCTATTACTAGGGACGAAAGTTAGGTATTTCTGACCGGTAAGCACCTTATCTAGAGAGGATCACTACTTTTCCTCTCGCTTTATGCGGATTCCAATTGACTTTTCCTCCCTAGGGAGTAAAAGTAGGTACTGACCGGTCTATGATATAGAAAATCGTTGCTTTGGTTTTTAAGTAATTAATAAAAATTGTAAAAAAAATACTGAATTTGTTCATAGTTTCATAATTTTAGAGATATTGTCAAAAGTTATATCTTCTATATAAAGCTAATACTATCATTTTTACCTCTCGCCTAGAGAGGTATAGGGATCGTGAAAAAATTCGATGTCGAGATTTTTGTCAATAAGCACGTTTTAGCACCTTTAGAACCTATTTTGACTATTTTCACGATGATGTCTGTGTGTCTGTGTGTGTGTGTGTGTGTGTGTGTGTGTGTGTGTGTGTGTATGTATGGAAGTCTGTATGTGCGCCTACTATAGTCTTTCGTTCTGATTCATTATCTCAAATTCTACTGAACATAAAATTCTAATATTTTGCAATATACATTTGTATATGTTAATAAAGAGCTGATTAGAATTTGGTAAAAATCTGCCAACCGGAAATGGTATTTTCTTGAAGCATTTTACCATTTTTGCAAAAAAATATAGAAAATTCTGCGATAGCTACAATTTGTCATGCGACATTTCAAAGAACAAATTATATCTTACAATATTTATTTAACATCTTGTCTATATCACTTACTAATAAAGGAAAATTATTTTTCAAAGATATATAATTTTACCTACCACGATTTGTAAATCACAATATAGGAAAAAATTTAAAACAAAAATGAATATGTCAATGTGACAGATGAACAGACGTATGCACAATTTCTGAAATGTTTGTGGCACCATTTTAAAAGAAATGTTTATATTATTAACTGAACATAATGTAATAAGGTAATAATAAAGTTAAATTTTTATCTCTAAAGAGATAATTTAGAACTAAGAACTATAAAATTATTTTCAAAAAGTTTGTAAATTTATTGCAAAATTATAATTTAAGAAAGCCTAACTAAAACCAAATTCACATAAATTACAGTGTTAAAGCGAGAGGTCGTGTGCTGGCCACAACAGATTTTTATAATAGTAATACAAAAATCCAATTTCGTACATAATTTACAGGTTTAAAATAGCTAAAGTTTAAAGTATAACTGCTCCAATGAACGCTTGAATTCCCGCCACTAGAAGTGATGTTTAACGTTAACTAAACTAAATTAAGAAACCTAACACCTAATTATTAGGAATCAAATCCATATTTAACGATCACTTATATTAAATGTTACCACTATAATAATATCATCAAGATTTTCTTGACGATCAGATTTCATAACAACTAACGTAAAAATGTAATAAACAGTCCAGCATTGATGTTTGAAGTCATCAACTCGTTTCGAATCCAATATTCATTGATTCCAATCGCCAATCCTTTAATTAGTGTATAATTACAACGGCAGCAATCAGTCCTATTGACTTATCATCAAGCAATCAAATCACAACGAAAATAAAGAGGACGGCTTCCTCTGTTGAATAGCTGACAAATTAATATTTTTATCAGCATTTCTGTGCGTAATAATTTTACGAAGAAAAACTGGCTTTTTTCGGGTAGGGTATTGATTTTCCAAGGACCGATACTGTTCGAGGCTGTGTTTTACAGCCCAGAATAGGCCCAATTTAATCCGGTACGGGCCATTTGTTTTGCCCAGACGTACTTTATCAGATTTATAGCTGTAAACTAGCGAGATTAGATACTTTTTGTTTTTTCATTGATTTTGTTATTTGACACCGGGTTCTGAGAATTTTACACACCTTTTTGACGACTTTAAAAATTTAATTTGAAGAAATATGATATTTTTTTGACATATGATACGCCAGCTTTTACTCAGAGGTAAAACAATGGCTGAGAAATAAAATTGTACGAGATAACGTGACCGACTGTGGTTCTGACAACTCAAGCTCGAAAACCTACAGTTAGGTACTGCACCAAAAATGTCCTTTGTGGTGTACTAGTCCAAGAGCTCGTGACAAAATATTGGACTGGCAATGAAGATAACTTCACAAGCACAATAGTAACTTAGGTGAGCAAATGGTATATTAAAGAACAAGTTTTATAGGACATGATTTTTTCGAACGCGTCCAAATTTAGTAAAACGAGCCCTTGGGCGAGTTTACTAAAGGACAAGTACGAAAAAGTCTTATAAAATGAGTCCTTTATATTATATTTTCTATTTGGTATCTTTTTATTATTTAAATTAAGTCGATTTAGAGGAATTTATGTGTGTAAACATTTTTGTTGGTAACATTAATATTGCCATTTATTTAACTGTCACTGTCACTGTAAAGTGTAAACGTATATAATTAATGAACAATTCTAGGTGATAAGTGCAGCCATTATAGAAAATATTGAACTTATATGTTTTCTATTACCAAATTCATTAATTTTTTTGAATAAAAAGTAATTAATTAAGCAAAACATATTTAGAGGTTATACTGAAATTTGTCAGTTCTGAGGTTTGACGTTTGACAATAGAAGTAAATATCGTCTGATACTACCGATACCAATCTTCTAAAAAATATGTTGCGTGTCACAAAGTGAGCTCTGGCGAAATTCAGTTGCGTTTTACAAAGTTAACTTTGTGAATGCTAAATAGAAAAATGAACTTTGTCTGCCAATTCAAAGTTTAAAAATGGCAGCCGTTGACTAATTTAAGGAATTAGAAATTTGTACTAATTTAAACAAAAAAGTTATAGGTGAAAACGAAATTAGCAAAATTTACATTTTCGCGAATAACTTATGCATTTTTGTGGGAAAACAAAAACATTTCTAAATTGGCCTCCTAATAGGGCAACTTTTGTCTAATCTAGCTAACTTAGTATCTCAAGATACCCATGTCGAACAACTTATCTGGAACCCCCTGTATATAACAGTTCCAGAGACGTTTACAATTTAAACTTTTAATAATTCTAAGTATACATTTACAAGTAGCAGCAGTGTAATACTAAAATTATCTCCAATGTTTCATTTGAAAAAGGGCGCTATAATGCATTGCTGTCGAATTCTAACCAGCCCACTTGAAATGAATCGTCCATAGGTTGTTTAAAAATATCTTATTCTAGTACTTCAACTGAAATTACGTAAGTCTATCCTAGCCACATCCTGAGTACGTTCAAAAATTACATACTCAATACAAACATCTCAGAGTATTAAATTGGGATATTTTTACCAAATTAAGGGCAGACGAAGCAATCGCTAGGATATTAAGGGACTCGTCTACCTTTTTTCGAATTCATAGAATAATATCCATATTACTTACCTACTTTTTTCTATTTCTCTTTCTTCTCCACTACTACGACTGCCCGAAACCAGCCCGAAACTCGTAGTTTGCCGCATCCAAGCAATGCAATGTCAAGTTAAAAATACTGTAAACATGGATCCAGTATGTCCATAATAACTTTTTAAAGAAAAATTAAAACAAAAATTATTCGAAAAAGAAAGGTTAGCTGCAGGTTTGTAGCTAAATTTTTCTTTCCATTTATATAGTGACCGAAAAAAATCATATCAAATAATGACAAAAAATAAATATTTTATAAGTACTTCAAATTCCTAGGCCAAAGACAAAAAATAAAAATTTGGAGGCATTAGGACACCTTTGCTAATACACTCGTATGTAAAGGCATTACAATATTTCAATTATAATTAAAGTAAACGTGGAAGGCGTACATCTCTGTAACGCTGGAAAATTTTTGGGTAATAATAGGATGTTAATAGGCAAATATAGTAAGTAACAAGTGCTATACAATCTTGAAATGGCCTTTATTTGTCAAGTGGGATAGAAATGAAAAAATCTCGTTTCACTTTAAAATAAATTCACGGTTTTATCAATATTAATGACTTAATGTGATAAAGATAATAAAACCATGAATACCGATCCTGTTTAATGTAATTTATTCTGATCAAAGCAACTTTAATCTACCGAATCGCAATTTGTCGTCAAATATGGTATAGATTTAATGGTTTATGATTCCAGTTCGTAATGGTGTTGAAAAATACTAACCACATGGCTAAATTACATCATTTCTATTATCAATATTAGCAACAAGTGACACACATATTACTCATAACGTAGTTGGCCGTTCTACATTTGCATATTAATTTATTAGACACTATCTCGAGATCAAAACGTCTGCAGACATAAATGAATTAAAATTAGATTTATTTTAAATTATTCTTCCTCTTCTGGAATATTAATTTCAAATGCTTTTCTTATCTTTCATTATATTTTTAAAGCTATGAACTATTTAAAATTGTAACTGAGAAATAACAGAAACTTATTGTTTACTCTTCTAGTGAAATAAAATATTATTTCCTGTTTTGGTGTTGGAATGTCTTATTCCAGTTCAAATATTGATGCTAGAAGGAGCTTCCTTCTAAACGTTTTTTGGTGAAATTCTGTTATCAGCGACTGGTAACACTGCATTAAATAAATAACATATCTGGGCAACGAACAAGTTGAAAAATAATCTGATGTGGCCAGCACACGATCTCTCGCCTAATCTAATCAATAATTTTACTTACATTTTACTAGTTTTATGTTCATATAATATGTAAACCAAGATGCAAGCAAAAGATGTCAACTGTACTGTCACTGTTCAAATTTTGTGTAGAAACAAATTTCATATCATACAACAAGATACTGGAATTTCAAAGAAGTAGTATATAATTTGTACTATATTTTATTGTTAAATACTACCAGATTCAGCAAATTGTATTTAAAATTAACTCTACCCATATATAATTACTTATATTATCTTTTATTTTTAATTTCAAAAATTGTCATAAATAAATAATGTACCAATATATTTAAGGAAAACTATATCAAGCTTCAAAAAGTACTGGTTCCGGTTTGCGGATTTCTACCCAAATCTTATCCGGTATTTAGATCCTTATTAAAACCTTAAATATGTAATTTGGTTAAGGTGTGATACTTTTTAAGTTATCGTGGACGAAATATCGTCTCATAATTCATACATACATGCGCACACACACAGATATCATCGTGAAAATATTAAATTCGTATTCTAGAGACCCTGAAACGTGCTTATCCACCAAACACTCATACTCGAAAATTTTGACCTATGACAATACCTCTCTTATAGAATATGAGGCGAGAGGTAAAAATAAAAAGATAAATATTTAAAATCTGTAGGCTGAAAGATAAATAAAAATAAAAATTATATCCGGTTACTTCAGAATTTAAATTTCTCTTTACATAATATTAAAAATTCAAGAATCAAGATGAGACTAAAGTATTTTGATGTTCATATTTTACATCAGGTTAGTAGAGGATCATTTAAATTCTTCCTCATCTGGAATATAAATTTCTAGACTAATTATATTTAGTCTCCGCTGAAACAAATCTCCAATGATTCAACTCATGGCTTACAAGCGTTTGTCGAAGATTCATTTTCGTTTTTCGTTTTCGTTTTCGTCTTCGTCCGTGTTGAGCTCCTAGTTGGCGATGGAAATAAAAGAAAAAGGGTGACAGGGTCATGGATTTAATGAACCGTAATACCGGGTGTTACAAAAATTCCCAGACCTCTGATCTTCTACAAACTCTTTCTTTGAAGTGTGATATTTAAATTGAATTTCTACATGAGGGTATATGAAAAATGATCGAGAAATTTTATACTGGAGTTTGAGATTCATTTTATTAGATTCTACCGCTTTTTTTTCTCGTATTTTGGTTATATTTTGGAGTAGAATCAGGCACGTATAAGTACATACAAGCAATCGTAAAATGTAACGGACCAATGGATATTCGTAAACTTTTAAAAATTAAAATAAACAAATGTGATTGAATTTTTAATTAGAATAATTTTTCCATATCGTACTCTATGCCGATTTATGCATTTATAGGTTATAGTCGAGGTATAGTAATAATAATTATAAGTATATTATTTAATAAAGACATACAATAGAATAAATAGATGTATATTTTTATTCTATAAGGCTACTAAAAGCTAGTGCCCAGTTTACACGAGTGAATATGAATATGAGAATGATAATAGAAAAATCTATGTCACTTATGAAATAAATTTAAATTTCTATACCTGTGCTCCCAAATTGATTGAAATATTTGGTATAAGTGTACATTTTATTGAACTTAATATGAAACTATTGCAGCAATTATTTATCAACAAATAATTAATAACATGATAATTTTAGGAAAATCCGTTACTTATGAGTTATGAAATAAATATTAATTTCTATATCTGTGCTTCTGATTTTTTTTTTACAAACAGTTGATTAAAATATTTGGTATGAGTGCACATTTAATTGTATGTTATTTAATTAATAATATAAGAGAATTTTAAGAAAATCTATGTTAATTATGAAATAAATTTATATTTCTTTACCTGTGCCTCTGATTTTTTTACAAACAATTGATTAAAATATTTTGTGCGAGTGTACATTTTATTGTACTTAATATAAAAGAAAACTATCGCAGCAATTATTTATCCACAAATTAATAAATAACATAATGAGAATCTTATGCAAATCTGTCATTTATGAAATAAATTTAAATTTCTATATCTGTGTATCGCTGATTTTTTATAGAAACATTAATTGATTAAATTATTTCATTATGAGTGTACATTTTATTGTACTTAATATGAATCTAGTGTGACAGTTTTTTTATGACAGCTCCTAGCACTTGTTTTACTTTCAAGAATATTTGTAGGAAATTTTGTTTTCGACGACCTCTACAGAAAATAATACATATCGCTGCAGAAGCCTACATAAGAAAGTTAAAAATATCATGAACTAGTATGATATGACTATCGTGCTAATTATGAGACCAAATCAACATAGCCAGGCAGCTTCTGTTTTGTTTATTGATTGTTTGAAATGACAGTACAAATGTCATTTGAATGTGGCGTATGTATTAATAAGTAAAAAATTATGTGTTTTTGTGGTCGTCTAAAAAATAGCGTTCATGACTCGTTCGAAAGTAAATATCGTATTGCTTCGATATTGAGTTGTCAAACAAACATTCAAAATTTCACAAAACTGGTAAAAACCTTTAGTAAAAAATCCTTTCGCATTTTCGTATTACTTAAACTAGATCATGAATAATTTCCAAGGTTCACAATCCCTAATAAATATCCGTAGGCCTCATATGCCCTCTGCCGTCGCTTTGCCCTTTCCCTCTTTCGGAATCCGGGCCAATATTGTTATGGGTCATTAGGAATATTGACCGCCCTTGGGTAGAATTTCTCACTAGCTTGTTGATAGGATTTTACACTTAAAAGCGTTCGATATGTAAATTTGGGTTAAAATCGAGGAACCCAGAGCACTTGAGAATGTTTTTCACTTAGTTACACTTACCCAACCCGGGCTTAATCCCCGGTTCGGTTTCATGTTACCGGTAATTTTGTTTGATTATGTTAACGGACCTTGTATAATGTTATGATCATGGTAGGTAACCATTTTGCTTCGTTTGGTTTGTAACCATTAGATTATGGGGTAATGCTTATCGATTTGGAGGAATATGTATTTGAGTGCTCAGGTTGTGTATTGTGTTTGAGACAAAGAGGCCTAATTACGATGTGGACAAAAGAGTAATCATTTTGTATTCAATAGAATTACAAGAAATCATTTATCATCATTAGTAAGACGGACAAATATTTATACAATTATATGTGCAATCAAATGAAATTTTGTATGACGGTTCCCACTTTGGATTTCAATAAAATTTGTTCCCATTCTATATACGGAGATCATAAAGTCCATAAATTAATAGAGTAAGTACCGTATAAACTTTAACAATTGAAAATGTAGATGTTTCTTTAAAAAACGTCAAAATGGTAATGTCGTCTTTTACCCAATTTATTGAGTGTTACATCCGCACGTACTGTTAATTGTAAACAGCAACGAAAAAAAAAACCGCTCACTCTGAAAACTTTAAAAAAAACGTGAAATTTCAAACCACTATATCATTGAGACATTTCATCTAAATCACTCGAAATCTTTAGTCCCTTGAATAAGCGTTGTCTTCAATTGACTTTCAAGTGATTTCTGGGTGAAATGTTTCAAAGTTACAGCGGTTTGAAATTTTACGTTTTTTTCAAGTTTTCAGAGTGGGAGGTTTTTTTATCACTTGTAATATCCCAAGTGCTTGGATTAAATCCGAACATTTTTTCGAGTAGACGAGTGAAATTGTATTGCAGCAATGCACGACAATTTTCTAGATATGAATCCATGCCGAGGGGTATTCGGAAAGAACATCGCATTATTACTTACTTTTAAAAAATGACGTTTATAAATGTCTACAGAAATATTTCGGGAAATATTGCTACTAGACACTATTTCCAGGAACAAATTGCAGTATATATTTTACCATGTGTACCATTACAAGTCGTCAACTTACTAGTACATACTCATATACGCGGCGTACCTACATCATACATCTATACACTGTTGCCCAGTCAATACTTTTCATCATTTTACATACATTCACAAAAACGCGTTGAAATTTTATATTTATCATAATGAGCCAAAAATTGACTTCAAGTTCGGTAATGAGCTTTATTCAACCAATGTTATCAACTTTATAAACTGAACTTTTTTATTTTTATTAAAATTGTATCGAGTCAGATCTCAAACTAAAGCTCTGAGGAAAAAAATTCTAGTAGAAAAAAAACATTTAAACGATCACCAATTTTTTTATCGATTATTCAAATTTGGTATCAATTTAATGTTCTTGGGTTTAGTAAAAATGTATAAATGACATTTATCCACAATCATCTCATAATTAGCATTTATTTGTGCTCATTGCAACTATATAATGTGACTTATTATCTACTAGTGGAATAAAGTAACTTTATTCCACTGTTCATAGCAACAAATACCAAAGCATCACAGCAATGCATTTATTTCTTACAATCTTGATCTAGAATTTGATAAATTATAAAATGACATTTTGTAAAACGAATTAATTTTGAATAAAAGTTTTTATTGTGGATAAAACGTTATATTGTATTCGTGTTTTAGTTGCGCATTATCCACTCAAAAAATTAAACGCTCGAACTTCGTTCTCGCATTTAAACATTTTTTCGTGGATAAAACGCCATCTAAAACACTTATACAATAAATAACTTTTATGCGATTTTAAATTGTTTCTCCAAAAATTATTCAATTTTTTTCAAGTGTATTATCAAATTAAAGCTCTCTGCGAAAAAATTCTAATCGAAGAATCAAAGACAACATTTAAACGCTGGTCAATAATAATTATTGTTTTTTCACATGTTACTCAAATTATCCGAAGTTGGAATCAACTTAAATATTGTGAAATAAAGATAAATTTATTTAAATTTTGCTGAATGTAGCATACAATTAAAGCCTTTACGAAAGCAAGTTATTAAAATTTATACTCGGGGATAATATAACTAGTGCTATCACCTATGATTATTCATAGCCCGAGTTATATTTGGGGTGAATATAATGAATGAGTCCAAAATGTTTGATTATATTTGTTCAATAGCTGTCAAGAACGATTTAAATTCTGTTTATCTTTCTCAATTTTGTCTTCACTGGCATTTACCCACCGAATACAATCAGGTTCATTCAATTTAAGTCTTATTTTTGACAAACAGCAATATTTAAAAATGAAACTGACAGTAGAAAATTAATTGACAAAAACAGTTGACATGTAACAGTGGTTATAAAAATATCATCGATTTGATAGCATCTTACTACCCTATTTCAGGCAATGAATTTAGTCAAATATGTACCTCGTGATACATGAATTATATATTCGGGGAAGTACTATGGTGGTCACAGCAGATTTTTAGTTTAATATTAACCGTTTTTACAACTACAATAAACCAGGCTTTTATTATTTGCTTATCATTCCTGCATTTCTGTTATCATTCTCACATACATAATTGCGATATTTTACACCTACCTATAGCTATCATAAACGTTTTTCTAATTGTCAAGTCAATCATTGAAACCAACAATCCGCCCTTTGTAATCAGCAAATCATCTGGATTATCAGAGCTAGACTTTAACTACGTGGCATTATCCTTGCCTGGCGAAATTGGGTTAAAAGCAGCGGTAGTTGTAGTGATATTTGTGTGAAGTAAGTGGCAAGTTTCGTGGCTTTTGGCGCAGTAATGTCAGGGCGACGACCCGGAACGCGACGAGAACTTTAGCCCTTATAGCGGTTTATTAAAAAAGTTTCATTTTTTGTTGGAGCGGATATGAAATTTTGTGATTGAGACGGTTGATTTCGGGGCTATATTAAAAGGGGTTTATGGCACAAAGACTTTATATTGAAGAACTTTTCTATTAGTTTATATTTTTAACTGTGACAGCGAGTTGTTCTTTTTTGTATTGCACGTGTCAAAAAGCAGTTCATATAGACCATATCAATTATTATAGCGCCTCTTCCGGCTGACTCGCGATGTAACAAAATGACGCCAAAGTGACAGTTTCTTATTTTTCTAAATACGTTGGCAATGATCAGTCGTTCCGGTTTAAATTTTTTAATTTTAAAACATGATTTAAAACACAATATTTGTAACTAAGCATATTGATAAAAATTATGACACTACACCAACAGAAAAACATACTTTTCAGTTATCTATAGATTTAGCGGAATTCCCGCTAAAAAAATTCAAATTCTCATAGTTATTTTCACATAATAAACTAATGATCATTATAAGATAACTTATATTAAAAACGACCATGTGATTCTGTCTGCATGAATTACTATTTTACTTTTAAAATTCACTTTTTCCCATAAGGAAACATTAGTTACATTTCGGCAGTACACACATCATTGGTGATTACTGAGTATGCGCATTGAATAATTAATATGGTCTATACTTCACACCTTCAAAGTCCTGTTCACACAAGGATTCTTTCGAGTTTTTGAATTTTGAAAAAAATTATCCTAATGATTTTTAGTAAAAATGAGCCATCTATTGAAGTTTTCTGAAGTAAAAATTGTGTTCCTCTTTCAGCTAAGTTCATAGCTGTCAATCTGTCAGATGACATGAAGAAATTAAGTAGTAGAAGGTGTTTTAAAACTGTGATTGTGTTATAAATTCTAAAAACAAAATAATTTTCACAGGTATGCAGTCAAATGGTAGGCAAAAAAGAAATAGACTCTTTTAAGTTATGTCGAGCTTTCGGAATTAAATTTTATTCCTTCACCAGGACACTACAATTGCCAACATAAAACACTAAATTTTATTTGCTCTTTTTGCAATAAAATCATACTTTTAAACATAAATAATTATTAAATAACAGTTGATTAAATATTTTTAATAATTGTTTGTCGTGATAAAAACATAATAAGTGGCAAATTTTTCCAACCAGCGTCCAACGTTCGCACTTACAATAATTGAAATTGGAATTTTGTGGAAGCGCTGGTTGCTTAATTTAGCACTTATATACTTACAATTGGGTAGGTCTGAATCTAGCTTGACTCTCCAAAATCATCGTAAGGTTATTTTTACTTAGATTTATAGGTAGAACAGATAGCTGAGTGTGTTATGTGATTGACTCTTTCTGACAACTCAGGTTCAAATCACTCAGGTTCACATTTCAGTTTAACTGGACAAAAATCATCCTTGCAGTGTACTCTCAACTTACAAAGTTGGTATTTTAAAATTTGTATGTATTACCCCCCGCGTACCTGTAAGGGAGGTATTGCAATCATGCAAAAAATCGAGTTGTGAGTTAAGTCATAAGTAAGATATTAAATATAGGAACTGAACGGAGGATGACTTCAACACAGAACAGTTTTCCTGTGAATGAATCTTTTGATTCAGGTGATACTAATTTCTGTGTTTGAATATTTTAGATTTTTATTTGTATAATTTTAAATGGCACGGGATTGTACGTATAAATTTATGTTTATAAGTCTAGATATGGGGAAGGTTGTGTGCTAGCCACAACAAATTTTTTTTTATTTCACATAAAAATATCCTAGCAGCTAGCACCATTTCTAAACGATGCAAGATCTTGAAATTCGTGTAGTATTTCATTTTATGTGTGAATTTCTACTGCGTTGCTCATACCCTAAAAATACTCTACAATAAACGATGAAGCTGACTTAAACAAACATAAATCTTACATATTACGACCCTGGAAACTAAACAACTAACAATATTCCAGAAATAATCTTACACTTGTAAAACAACGCAGAATAAATAATCACGTTAAATATTCATACATCATTCTCTCATTACCAAACAAAAAAGATATTATTTGAAACCATTTTTAAAATAAGAATAAACGCAGTAAAATTTCTGGAGTAAATATAAAGCAGACATCGACATTCGAAACTAGAAAGAAAAGAACAAAAAAAACAAAACCAGCAACTGTTCCGAGACATATGCTAGTAGATGCATTTGTTCGTTTTATGTTTGTGTCAGTGGTTCTACACAGTTTTGTAATAAATCCGTAGTAGGTATTTTATTATAAATTTGATTATTTACATTCTTAGAAATAGTTATTTGTGTATCAAGTACGGATAGAGCATTGTTTGTTGCACTCGGTGAGAAATTTGTTCAGTCGAGGCGAAGCCGAGATTGACGACTCGCCAAGGGCAACAAACAAGTTCTATTCTATATTTTGTCTACAATCGTAACGTCAATATAGCGAATTATAAAATTATAATTATTTGTCGTGCTTATAACAATTAAATTAAATCGTAGTTATTGATCATCATCATGGCAACGTTTATAAACAAAACAATAATTTATCAAACAAAATGTTCACAATCGTAGTTTGAGGTTAATTTAACACAATACATTTAATTTATGGTACTTTGTCGCACTAGTGTGACGATTTTGTACATATATCCTAACTAAATACTGAATAACAATGTTTATATTGTACAACGATTGAAGACAAATTCATTTGTGATCAGTACCTATGTCATGTAATTAGTATCTGTATCCGCAATTAAATTTTTTTCTGAAGTTGCAGTTACCAGCCGTCATTTTATAGGTGTAGCTAGCTAATCTACTTGCATAGCAGGAGAGTTAAAACAAAACTAAGATTTAAACTCTTGTCGTAAATACATCAGATAGTCACTGTAGGATTTTCTTCTTCGTTCAAATTTAATTTTAGTACAGAATTAATTTTTAAAAAGTACATTTTACTGTAGACAAAAACATGGCGGTCAATGTGACATTTCGATTGTTTTAAAAATTATAATAATAGTATATTAAAGAACAAGTTTTATAAGACATAATTTTTTCGCACGTGTTCAAATTTAGTAAAACGAGCCCTCGGGCGAGTTTACTAATGAACAAGTGCGAAAAAAGTCTTATAAAATGAGTTCTTTATACTATTTTTTCTATTTGGTGTCTTTTATTATTAAAATTTAAATTATACTGCCACAATATACACAAGTCGATTTAGGGAAATTTATGTGTGTAACGTTTTGGTTGGTGATATTAATATTGCCATTTATTTAACTGTCACTGTCACTGCAAAAGTATATATTACTGAACTATTCTAGGTGATAAGTACAGATATTATAGAAAATATTGAACTTATATGTATTTCTAGATTAATTAATTTTATTGAATAAAAAGTAATTAATTAATTAGAGGTTATACTTAAATTTGTCAATTCTGAAGTTTGACGTTTAACAATTGAAATAAATGTCATCTGATACTAACCAACCTTCTATAAAAATATGTCGCGTGTCACAAAGTGAGCTCTAGCGACATTCAGTTGCGTTTCACAAAGTTAACTTTCTGAACGCCAAATAGAAAAATAAATATGTAGAGCCCGCGTGGGGCCCCATCAATTTGGGGGTCCTGTATTATTGATACGTTGGATATAGCGGTTCATACGCCCCTATTACTGTACATGATTGAATTCGAATATGAGTTGTGACAACGTAAAATTATATTTGATAATGCTGGTTACAAGCAAAACTGTGAATTTTAGTTTATTACTAATATTATTATTTATCAAGAAATAAATATAAATACAAAAAGGGTAAATAATAATGAATAAACTATTTCTTGGAGAAAAAGGTCTTTTTAAAATGGCAGTATTATCTGTCATATCGCAGACAGTTATTGCAATGTAGGACACCTTGTCTCGTCGTGAAGAAATAATTAAACAAAATTGTATAATTTCACGCGAAATAAACTCTACTGTATTTGTTACTGTTTGTGTACTTTTCGTGGGTGTTCTTAGTAATTTACTAGGTAATTTATGTAACATTTGTTTGGACACAAGCGATGAACAAATGCTAAAGTGTAAGTTTAGCTGCGTGTAGTAGAATGCGTTTCACTTGGTTCTTTATTAGGTAGGCTCTGTTTTTATGTAGGAGGCAAGGTTAATGCAATATTGTTTTAAATTTATTCTACAAGTTACAGATACTAGATACCTACGATTGGAGGACTTATTTTTCTTCAGAGAATACATTAAAATAAAATCGGAGAATTAACAATGTATTTTACGATATTATTGTGCGCAACAAAAGCGAACATAAAAGTTTTCTAATCATTATTTTCCGGAATAATATTTCTAATATTGATACTGCAGAAATAAACATTTGTAAAATTATAGTAGATTGTAATTCAACTAATAGGAAAAGTTACATTTCTATATTTCCCTACAAGTAACATAAATATACTATTATTTTCCATACTAAATTAAGGAGGCACCCTACTCTTGTTGCATTAAGAATAGTGTTATAGTTACTTTTTTTGTATTTATTCATCAAATTTAGTAACATGTACATGTACATATCTCCCTTTCTGATTTTCTGCACTTGTTCTGTATGATGACAAGTAGAAAAAAAATTAAGAATTATTTTGACTGGTTACACATAGGTAATTTGATATAGTATATTCGTATCCTAACAATCGGATACTTACTAAAAAATAGTTCCATCCCGACTTTCTGCACTTGTTTTGATTTGATAAAAATAATATTGTAGTGCTTTAATTATTCGTATTTCCATTTAAAAGTAGTTCTCCAAAGAATTATAGGTACCTACACATAACTTGAATATACTATAGGTAATAGTTTTCTTATGCCTGGTGCACACGGGGAAACTTTTAACAAAGTTTCCTGAAAAAAGTTTCCAGAAAATGGAGATTTTCTTTGAAAAACTATAAATATGTTTATGATCACATGTCACATTTGACGATTTGACAAATAAGAAGTTAGTTGCACTTCACAATGTTTCCTGAAAACGACTCATTTTTATAGGCGCCGATAAAACTTTGAAGTTTCCGGAAACTTTTTCCAGGAAACATGTCAAAAAGTTTCTCCGTGTGCACTAGGCATTAGAAATTAGATAGATTTTTGATATCAAGATTATTTTTTGTTTTGTTTCATGACTCAAATTACTAGTTATTCCTATAGAAGGTCGTAGGGTTGGACTTGTATACCGGTTTCATTGACCGATTAAACTTCTTTTGAGTAGTCGTGTTCAAAACACATTCTGCAAAAACTTAAAATTTTCAATTTGTAGCCGAAGTTAACTTTGAAACTGAGTCGAATAGATATGAGAAATAAAAATTTTCCTTGTTGAAAATACAAAGAAAAAGTAGCATCCCATGTTGTGTGTATCACAAATCACAATAACAGCTCATGCTGTCTTTTCAGTAATTAAAAGTGTTTTGAACCTGACTTTTTAGATTAAAAATACATGAATGAAAAATACAAAAACATCTAATAGTTTCTTAGTTCCATCAATGTCTCTTTACCACAATACATTGCAGAGCATACAACAATGGTACTACGATGAAGAAAAAATCCCTTATCTCTTCTAGAAACAAATGCCCCTCGCATACCATGTATACATTACACCTAAAAGGCGTTTTCATACGTGACTTCTTTCCTAATACATCTCTGAGAAGCGCGCGCGCGTTCACGCAGGCTTGGCGACCGGATGTCGCCGGCGTGATGGCCAATTAACTTCCGATTGTGTTTTGTTTCGATGTTGTGAATGTGACGAAGCTCAAAGCGCCGATTGTCGATTGTCAGCTTCGTACACTGATTGGCATTTGGGTAGGCCGTTGCCAGCTAGGAGGCTACGCCCAATATGCGGGGATGACATTTAATAATAAGGTTAACTACCTTCTGTAACGATGTAAGTGCAACTAGTTTACTTGCACTTCAGTTAACTGTAATGGAATAAACTGTGTACGGGAACGTATGTTCCACTTTAGACGTTGACGTTAATTTAGTTTTTATACTCATCACCTAGGAAATGACATATGAAGCACGCAATTGACGATCGGAAATGTCAATTTCCCAGTGTAGTCAATCAGGCAAAATGTAAAGAACACTGGCTTTCTTAAGCATTCTACAATAAAATCATCTTCAAATTAACAAAATTTATTTTAATGAATGTTACTTCCCTACGATTTTCATGTATTAAAACCCATAAACACCATCGATATATAAAAATTTTGAAATAAATATGCGAGTAGCGCGCCATCTGTCTGTAATAGTGAGTAGAAAAAACATCGTAACCTCAAATTTAATGATTAGACTACAACTTGAATGTATTTAATTATAGTTTTATTCGTTACAAAAACATTGTACAAACCTCTTGTGGGAAGACATCATCCCAGCATTCGCGTAAATGAAACCCTCGCTTCGCTCGTGTTTCAAAAAACTACTCATGTGGGATAAAAACCTTCCCGCATTTGATTCGTAAATAACAATTTTGGCCTCCTGAAGTGGCAATATAACAATCACAAATCATTGACGTCTATGGTAGTTGCGATTTTATGCACATGTCATGTCATGACTTTCTGCAAATTGTTCGGTAAAGAGTACCGAATTTTATTGCTTTAATAGGCCAATCAAAAACAAAATTTTAAAATAAAAAGAGAGCCTACAAAAACGCTACTTTACGCAATGTGTTGTTCAATAGTTTAAATAAAACAGATTAATTTTAAATGTGACATTTACTGGCGACATCTCAAAGCAGTTGTTTCAAGGCTATTTGACAAAAGAAAATTTTAGTGCAAATGCCTACTGCTTCTCACTTAACCTCTAATACAATATTATATGTCGGCCAAAAATATTATACATAATGTGTGCGTTAGGAATTCGTACGTACACTATGTTCCAAATGTTCTGCCCCAGCCTTAGAAAATCCCCCAGTGATCCGCAACCATTGTAGCACCATTCGTCAAAATATTCGAAATACGGCCTTCTTTGGTTGTAGAAAAAGACAGCATGCGAAAGATAGAAGCAGTTCTCGGTGAATCATTACTAAGTCAGGTAAAGGAAAAGTGTAGAACGTTTGCTTTGAGCTTTAGTTTAGAAACATATTTTTAGTTGTTTTCATCACTGCATTACATTTCTAAACATAAATTGCATTATTATGAAATGACAGTAATAATTTTTCAGTAAATTAAATGAGAATAAAACATATCAAACTGTTTTATTGAAATGCGTGTTGCAAGATTGTATGCATTAGGCATAAATTAAAAGTTTTTTTTAAAGAAACTATGAATTATTGTCCTAAAAGTTACAATTATTATCAAGCTTCATTACTATCATGTTTCCCGTTCCTGCCTAAATTATTGCACGTATAAACATCTATGTGTTAAAAATGTATCCGTGAAAATTACTACTTTACAATCATTGTTTTCTAAAATATCTACATAAACAATATAATTATTTGTATTAGTCTTTGTTTCAATAGGTATATAAAAGCAACTAATGTTATGATCGTTTTGCGACGTTTCCGAAACGTCGTATAAATAAATATAAATATACAGAACAAAACCCAAACAAATAATTTATAAATAAAGACAGTGAGAGTAACAATTTTAAAATTTTTATACAAGTAAAAATTTTAATTTACTTAAAACAAAACAATAAATTCAAATAATTTCAATTGTGGCATTATGGTAAACATAATGTGGATGCGTGGGCCGCCACGCCACGCCGCCGCCGCCGGTATATATTTCACGCCGACGCCAATATTTTTTACGGCGCGCCGATATCAATATTCTAAATTAACAAAAAATTTCGACATTGTTAATAGGAATTTTAATAGTTCATATTAAAAAAAATAAAATTGTATCATATGTGGATGGCATCTAATAAGATATTTTCCATTAACTTTGCTACACATGTAGATATTACGAAGTTAGATACAAGTAAATTTTGATGTGATTACGCCGGCGTACACCGGCGCGCTGCCTAAAGAAAAGCCACTTAAAAATTAAGCGTTTATTTTTAACAATTCGCCGCCGCCACTATCAACCTCAACGCTGCACAAGTCAAATTGTGTGTTAATTAATGTAGGTACTGATTAAACATTCAAAGATTTACTGTGTATCGGGTTATGAAATAAAAAATCGTGTGGTGATCATTTTTTATAATCTTGTAATTTTGCCCGGGAATTATTGCTAAAAATGATATTACTTGGATTTTTTTCTATGTAACTTTTTATCGTACTTATTGTTATTATATATTTAATGTAAACTAAATTAAAATATTGAAAATGAAATTACTAATCATAAAAATAATTAACAATTATAATTCTGCATATTTTTGTATTTAATTTTATTAATTCAATATACTTACTTAGCAACCCCGTACAAAAATCATTCGTCAAAATGTTATCCATGTTATGCTACAATTAGATTTTTTTACTTTCAATTTATTCGGTCAGTTTAGGATAGGATCGCCTTCATTTTTAAATTTTACCTTTAGTCAGTACCAATAATTATCTTATGTATTTAATATAAAATTTGGCAATAAGTTAGTTTTTTAGTTTTAAGGTATTGTGGCATTTTTAAGATACAAATTTTTATAAAATTGTTAACTTAAAAGAATTTTTTCATTTCATAATAACGCAATTTTTGTGTAGAAATGTAATGAAGTGAAGAAAACAAAACTATGGAAATTGTATTTCTAAACCGAAACAGAGCTCAAAGCAATTATTGTTCTACACTTTTCCTCTACCTGGCGTAATCCGCAATGATTCACCGAGAACTGCTTCTATCTTTCACATGCTGTCTTTTTCTACAACCTAAGAAGGCCGTATTTCGAATATTTTGACGAATGGTGCTACAATGGTTGCGGATCACTGGGGGATTTTCTAAGGCTGGGGCAGAACATTTGGAACATAGTGTACATCACTCGGTTTTATTAAAGCACTCCGCTTCGCGTCGTACTTTAATATAGAACCTCGCGTTGTAAAATAAAACCTACCGCACTTATAATGTAAATTACTATTCTAAATAAAGTAACAACAATTTAAATTCTGAATTCTTATCAAACAAAATTTTCAATCTCCAAAATAAGTGCCTGTTCATTCAATAAAATAGAGACACTTCTATTGGCTACGTGTTGTTTTGTACAGTGTGGATTCGTACACCTAGCTTAATAGTGCTAGTTCGTACGCTCGAACCCTTTTACCTGTAGAATTCTTAATCCGTCGCAATGGGGGGTTACCAAGTCCGTGCTAGTTCGTACAATGTTAATCGCACACAAATACTTGATGTAGTCGGTGATCTACTGACCTAAGTACTCATGCTTCGGCTACGTTATTATAATAAATTTTTAAATATATTTTTGGTGAACAACTAATAGCAAAAACGAACTAGTAGCATATTTTTAAAACTGTTCATTCTTCGTTTTATATCAATAAATAATCCAAATAAATTCTTATTTTAATTTGTTGTAAACAGAAGCTTTTTTAAGGCATTTATGACAAAACAATTAATTATTTATTTATTTCTCCACAGTCTACCAATTAGAGAGGATTAGGGTTTTCGTGGTTGGATAATTCTTTAGGAAGAATTAAATAATAATAAGTAATTAATCGTACTTTGAAGTAAAGTAAAATACTAGTTCGTCTTTGCTATTAGTTGTTCTCCACAAACATATTTAAAATCTCAACTATAATTACAATAACGTAGCCGAAGCATAGGGTCAGTGGATCGCCAACTACATAATATAGTATGTGCGATTAATGTTGTACGAACTAGCACGGACTTGGTAAACCCTCGCTGCGATGGATTATGAGTTCTACAGGTAAAAGGGTCCTAGCGTACGAACTAGCACTATTAAGTTAGATGAACGAATCCACACTGTACAAAACAACACTACACCCTTCTATTTTACAAAGTTCAATCAATGTGACATCTATATTAAGCTACATAAGATTTCAACTTCTTAACATAATTTTGAATATTTCACAATATTTTATCTCTTGTTAGCATTGTGTGTTCTGTTGTTTTCACAGTTACGAATTCCAAGTTTACTGAACTATTTCCTAATGATGTTTTAAATGTTTTGGCTCTGAACTTGACCCAGAATTTTTGTGCATATTTCGCCAAATATTTGCCGAAGTTACGCAATATTGTTTCTTGTAACTTTCTGTCTGTCCGTGTGCATGATTAACAACAGATGTAAAAAGTAAAACGTTTACGATGTAGACGAGACTGTATAAGTGGAGTTATACTTCATACTTTTATGCAATATGAAATAATAACACTCGCTTTAGAAAGTAAAAACTGCAATATTGTTTTATAGACTTTGCAATATGCATCGAGTTCATAATAATGTCATCGCAAAGATTAGTGGTTTTACTGTGAAGAGATCAATAAATAAATAAGTAAAATGAAATAATAGAATGCTATTTTCCTACTAGTTAATTGCAGTTGTGACCACGGAGTAAAATATTACAGGAGAGGAATCGGATATGATTTAATTGGGTGATAAAAACACTCGGCTTATCGCCTCGTGATTTAACATCACACACGTTTCATTACTGTGACTATATCAAACTTGTATCAGTCGATAAAGTAACACTTTAACAGCAAGAGCAGATAAAGTACTTACTTTAATTGTTTTACATTTCTTCTTTAAATATGATGATAACCACGATTTCATTCAATTTTTATAAGTACCTACGACAAATAATACTTTTGAAATAATAAAATATTATTTAATTACACCACTAAACCAGTGAGTATTATGTTGTATTATTTAATTAAATTAAGTTCATTATGAACAAACAAGCTCTCAAGTCTCGAGTGTTTTGTTTTCCACGGTTGCCATGGCAACTGAATTTGACCGCTATCTTCAACCCCCAAGTCCTTTTACATCAGATAGTCCCCCAGTGGCGTAGTTAGGGTAGGGGCACATCACATTGATTGATCGCAAATTTTCCCGGCCTTTTGAAAACTCCCGAGCGTTCATCTATTTCCGCTCATGGGCGGCGACTTATATTTTTTACATGAGTGCTAGGGGCAAATCCGGGTGATATTTTTAGAGGGAAGTTATCATAAAAAATGGGAGAAATGCGTCGCAGGCGAATATCTTTTTGTTCAAGGTCAAAGACCTTTAAATTTAATTTTGAAGACAACAAAAACCATAATACATTTCTATTAGGGAGTCAAGAAACCACATAAAATTTTCTGTCTTATATGCCTTAGTAAATTTTCATTGGATGACGTATGAACCCGGAGTACAGTTGTTCAGGCCTTTTGGCCGGCAGTGTGTGATGTTAAATTGCAAAAACATCTAGTAATTAAATCGCACTCGGACGCTTCAAGCTAACTACTTCGTCGTACGGATTGAGTTTTGACTGCACCAAGACGAATCGGTTCAGAAATGGTTGAATTCCACTAGCTCAGCGGTAAAGAGTCCGCTTAGCATGATAGCGGTCCCCAGTTCGATTCCCAGCGAAACCGACAATAATACCACTGGGTCCGAGTGTTTGGATTCCACTATAATAACATCTACAATTCTGTAATTGGGAGTTAATCCTGTAGGATGGTTACCATCAAAAATAAAAAACTAAATAAAATAAAACCTGTTGAATGCTGGTTACCAGCAAAATAAAAAATAGGAATATCGTAGTAGCACGATATGGTAATATGGGGCCAAATTAACATATCCAGGAAGCTTTGTTTTGTTGATTGACGCATGCACAAGAAAATTCAAATCTAGAAAATTTATTACGTAATAAATTTCTGTCGTAAAAGATTCATTCACGGAAAATGCAAATCTAAAATTTAAGATTTTGCGCCTTTTTGGCCATAACTTGGCTCATTTCGTACCAAAATAGTTGAATCTTTATGAAATGGTCTTTGAAACAATAAGCAATAATTTATCCGCGTTAAATGTCCATTGATTGCGTTTACATAAATCCCAATGAGTTGCGCAAAATGCAACTTTTAAAAAAAAATCATAACTTCGCGCCAAATTATCGTAGGTACTCGAATTTTTTCAGAAACTTAAAGAAAATGAGTGAACTTTCCCACTTTGTTGGTCAATTGTGTCCACGATTTTTTTCGCACACCGTACGAGCTGTCACAGTTGTACTTTTTTACATCAGGAACATTTCTATTTCTTAGGGGGTTGGGAGCGGGATTTGGCGTCACATTAAAGAGAAAACTTTTAGAACTCAAAGATTTATCCAATTTTGACAAAATGCAACCGAGTTATGGCACTCTGAATATTTGCTATTTTTGTGCATTTTCAAGTGGTGCGTTTTTTTTCCTCGAGTGTATTAAGAATAGATTGGAATGCCATTATTACAGCATCTTCACTATATGCTATTTTACTCCTTACTAATTTTTCAAGCCGCCGCCTCTGTTTCGCGCTTCTCTATTATTTGTTCCTCTTGATTTTCGATGATTTGCAATAACGGCAGGGCCGGAATAAGGGAGATTTTCGGATTGTGCGGTGATGCAACGTAAGCTGAATGTTTGCTGCGCGTTTGAAATATTGAACGCGGCTTACGCCGTGCTACAACGAGAGTATTTACAGTGGAGTTTAATTTTGCCGCGAATGAAGCTCAAATGAATTATTGCTGTCAATTGCTATCGGTAATTTTGACTTTGTTTGCGGAAACGCCGATTAGTCATTTTCATTATTAGTTTCATTAATCTAACAGAACATTAATTAACTAATGCATGGCCACAGCAGAAATTCAAGTTTTAAGCTGAGTTCAATCAGACTAGATTAATCCGAATTAGCTTTCAAGCTGTTTAGTTAGTGTCTGAATTATTTGTTAATGCAATAGGCCTACTAAATTTAGTACTAATTAAGTGGATTTTGAATGGTTTGAACTAAACTATAATTATTTTATGTAAATACATTTTTGGTCTCTGACGATCTATGGGAGTTGCGATTTTACACATGCCATGATTTTACCACATCGAATGCGGTAAAAAACATGTTTTTTTAGCTTTCAGAGGTTATTTCACTATACTAGGTACTCACAAATATATTTTAGTCATTTCATGTAAACTGCAGAAGAAGTTATAAACGATGTGTCACTATTTTCACTATCAATGTCATAATCAATAAAATTTTAGGTTTTTACTTCCTTGTAATAAGGAATAAGGAAGTATTGTAATCGCGAAAAATTTCGGTTCTCAGATTTTTACGGAAATATCCGTTTTGACCTTTTCTGAATCCATTATGACTAGTTTCGTCGTGACGTCTGTACGTATGTACGTACGTATGTACGTATGTATGTACGTACGTATGTGTGTCGCATAACTCAAATACGGTTAGACGTAGAAAGTTGAAATTTTGTATTTAGGACTGTTATAGCATCTAGTTGTGCACCTCCTATTTTTGGTTTCAATCTACAAACCGGAAGTAGTAAATTTAAAAAAAAATTCGATAAATATTTAATTTAAGACAAATTTTTTTATTTTAAATGAAAGATTATGTGATTATTACCTACAATCGGTATTTTATAAATATTTTTGTATCTGGTATCATTTAAGAATAATTAAAGTATATATTTATAATTTAGTATTTCGGTATCTTGTACTCCATGATCGATTAACATTTGTTACTATGTAAAATTTAAATGATTATGACATGACAGTGACAATAGTAAAATATGCTTTATATCTTCTTCTGCAGTTTAAATAAAATGACAAAAATATATTTGTGAGTATACTAGCATAATAAGTTAAAAGAATTTTTTATATTATTCTACATTTTAGTTATTAAGAAAAGTATGAACAAACAAGGCGTACAAGGAAGTCATGTGGTGTCTACGTCAGATTTTTTTTTATTATAATAATATTCTTGGTTATTTACTATGTTCTTGGTTATTTACTATGTTGTTGTAAATATATTGTAAAGCAATCTCGAAAGCAAAATTTTAACATTCTTGTACTTTTAGCTGATGATGAGAACAGTTGTTGGGTCTCAAAACGTTCTAATGAATAAATAAATATGTCTTAATAAAACAAATTCAAATGGATTCTGAATTATTTCTCAAAACAAATTTTACGTAGTAACAAATGTTAAACGAGCATGGACTACAAGTTACTGAATATACTGAAGTATCATACTCTAAATTATAAACAATAATTTAAATCCTAAATAGTACCATGTACAGAAAAGTTTTTAAAAAACTAATTATTGTAGGAGAAAAAATATAATCTTTCATTTAAAATAAAAAATATTGGGATAAATTAATTATTTCTCGAAATATTTAAGCAAAGTAGGTACTACTTTCGCTTTGGGGATTGATACCAAAATTAAAGAGTTCTTAAGATTCGTATTAAAACCTTAAGGCTCTACACTTGTTGAAAGCAATATTGCTGCAATAGAATCAAAATTCACGATTCTGGCTATATTGCTCAAAATAAAAATCTGTAATTTACCATACGTAATTACGAAGCATTATTTGATCGAAAAATTCATACAATACATTGTTGCGACAACAATTAGAGAAAATAAGAATTAAATTATGCATTTTAATATTACAAACTACGGCATATTTATTAATTTTGTTTTAAATAGTCGATTCCTTGCATTGTTCGTGAGAGTGCTAAGAAAATATTTTTTGTCAAAAAAATTACACATCTGAGGAAAAAAATAGTAAAAAATCAGCCAAATTGACTATTTTTATTAATTTATTACTAAAATACCATTAAGTATTTCAAAAATATAATTTCTTAGTACTCTAGAGTCATCTTTTAACTATCTATATATAAAATATGAACAGTGTAGGTGTACTAACAAGAGCTCAGTTTGTAATATAGCAAGCTCCTTTTTTCACTATATTTAAGTATATATATAAAATTTGGTTGTTAAATGTTTTATATTTTTGAGTTATCGTGAACGAAAAAATACGGACACACACACATACACACACACACGCACACTAAAAACTGACACTTGAACATTTTGACCCGTCACAATACCTCCCTTTATAGAATATAAGGCGGGAGGTAAAAGTTGTTTTGTAATAAAAAAAGATCCTACAAAAACGCTAGTATGCACAATTTATTGTTCAATAGAGGCTGAAATAAATAAAACAAACTAATTTTAATTTTGAGATTTGTTGGCGCCATCTTTCAGCAGTTGTTTCGAGGCTAATTGAAAGGAGGCAATTTTAGTGCAAATGTAAAAAAAAAATGCATCTCACTTACACACTCTCAAATAGGTAGGTATGTCGGCCAAAAAATATACTCGTAGTACTTAATGCGTGCGTTAGATATTTTTCTAACTAGAAGTGTAAATAAACCAAAAGTGGTATAAATAACGAAACATATTATAAACATTAAAATAATCACTCTACATCTCTACAACCTACAAGTATGATAACATCTCCACTATTATGTAGAATTATCTAGAAAACCAGTATCTAGATACCGGTATATTAAATCAGTGTACTAGGCTTGTATAATTTGCAATCATTTCCATTTAAAACAATCATTCTTACAGATTTTATTCTGTTAGATTACTAACAGTTAACAGATTTTATGAACACTGTTTCATATAGGTATTTACAAAAAGTTACTGTAGATTTATTTATATTATGTAGCTGTAGAACAGATCCAGGTTTAGCTTTAAGATTCAGCTTTGTAAAATTGTTTTAGAAATTAAAGGTTCTATATTTTATCTTCATGTTTTGATGTTTGGATGTGTTTCCGTTTTTCACTTTTGTATGTACGAAGTTTTTCAACTGAATGTTTGTCAACGAATGTACCTGATACATGAATAATTATTGTAAAATCTTACATTATCTCATTTCAGCTAAGAAAAAAGCAGAAGGCACTGAGATTGCAGCCCGTTTTACACTAACACAATTTATTAGGTAGTTCAAAATTTGACGCAAACTTAAAAAAAGTAGGTATGTTTTGTGAATAAAGCTGTCGAATAATGTAGAACTTCGATGTTACTATGAAATTTAAAATAAGTAACGTTAACGGAAATGAAAATGTTGGCTAGTGTAAATCCACCTGTCATCTCGACCAATCAGATTCAAGAATATCATCCAATAAACCTATTTTCTTAGCTGAAATGAGGTATAGTAAGTATGTTAATAGCTATTTATGAAACAAGTAAGGAAACGAAGGTTGTTACCTTACGCATATGAAATTTGTAACACGAGGCGTAGCCGAGTTCCGTAAACAAATAAGTAAAGTAACTGCCGAGGCTCCTTACGTGTTGCATACCGTGTCCAGACAATTCATCGCAGGAAAATTCATCGCGGAAAGTTCATCGCGGAAAGTTAATCGCAGGAAAATTCATCGCGGGGAAAATTCATCGCGAGGTAAATTAATCGCAGGAAAGTTCATCGCGGTAAAGTTCATCGCGGGGTAAATTCATCGCGAGGTAAATTCATCGCGGGCAAGTTAATCGCGGGAAAGTTCATCGCGGGGAAAATTCATCGCGAGGTAAATTAATCGCGAGAAAGTTCATCGCGGGAATGTTCATCGCGGGGAAAATTCATCGCGGGGAAAATTCATCGCAAGGTAAATTAATCGCGAGAAAGTTCATCGCGGAGAAAATTCATCGCGAATATATTTATTGTAGTAATGTGGAATGGTATGTTGTGTTATGTTAATCCTTATTGGTCACGAATTATTTTATAATATGAAATTTAATATTTTCTCTTACAAACTGCACTTGAAGAAAGTTCATAAAATTCTAACGTTTGCAGGTGTTCTTTGGCTTACAATTTCTATAATAGGATTAAAAAGTCATTTACCATTCGTTCACAACATCAATAGCTAAGAAACAAAAGTGTAATACTGCAAATTTCAAAGAAAGATATAGAAACTCAATAACACTTGAATATATTGAATACCTCAGGCCTCAGGTATACCCAACTGGTGTAACAAAGTTCTGTTGGACTCAATTAGGGTTTTGTTAGTATTGATTAGTTTATGTCAAAAAAACGGAGTTCTGTTGGACTCAATTAGGGTTTTGTTAGTATTGATTAGTTTATGTCAAAAAAACGGAGTTCTGTTGGACTCAATTAGGGTTTTGTTAGTATTGATTAGTTTATGTCAAAAAAACGGAGTTCTGTTGGACTCAATTAGGGTTTTGTTAGTATTGATTAGTTTATGTCAAAAAAACGGAGTTCTGTTGGACTCAATTAGGGTTTTGTTAGTATTGATTAGTTTATGTCAAAAAAACGGAGTTCTGTTGGACTCAATTAGGGTTTTGTTAGTATTGATTAGTTTATGTCAAAAAAACGGAGTTCTGTTGGACTCAATTAGGGTTTTGTTAGTATTGATTAGTTTATGTCAAAAAAACGGAGTTCTGTTGGACTCAATTAGGGTTTTGTTAGTATTGATTAGTTTATGTCAAAAAACGGAGTTCTGTTGGACTCAATTAGGGTTTTGTTAGTATTGATTAGTTTATTTTTTAAAAAACGGAGTTCTGTTGAACTCAATTAGGGTTTTGTTAGTATTGATTAGTTTATTTAAAAAAAACGGAGTTCTGTTGGACTCAATTAGGGTTTTGTTAGTATTGATTAGTTTATTTTTTAAAAACGGAGATCTGTTGGACTCAATTAGGGTTTTGTTAGTATTGATTAGTTTGGGTACAAATGTGCAAATCGAAGTGTGAAAATTGGTATATGGGTAGCTGGACATTGTGGTGCGGGAACATTTATACGCTGTGGTTTTTCGGACGTGTGGTTATGGTTTTTATACGCTGTGGTTTTCGGTGGTGTGGCATTTACTCTTCGAGTAAGTTAAGTTCAGAAAAATGTTAGGCAAAAATATTTTCTAGTTTTAAAAAATTCAAAAA
Organism: Agonum fuliginosum; assembly: GCA_947534325.1. Classification (NCBI taxonomy): domain Eukaryota; kingdom Metazoa; phylum Arthropoda; class Insecta; order Coleoptera; family Carabidae; genus Agonum; species Agonum fuliginosum. The sequence goes on from OX384037.1 coordinate 32,305,863, forward strand.
ATCTTGTTAAAAATACCTACTCTTCGAGTATGTTGGGGTTATGTTCAGAAAAATGTTAGGCAAGAATATTTTCTAGTTTTGAAAAATTCAAAAAACCTTGATAAAAATACTCCTCGAGTATGATGTTAGACAAGAATATTTTCTAGTTTTAAAAAATTCAAAAAATCTTGTTAAAAATACTCTTCGAGTATGATGGGGTTAAGTTCAGAAAAATGTTAGGCAAGAATATTTTCTAGTTTTAAAAAATGCAAAAAATATTGTTAAAAAACTCTTAGAGTATGATGGGGTTAAGTTCAGAAAAATGTTAGGCAGAAATATTTTCTAGTTTTAAAAAATTCAAAAAATATTGTAGAAAAACTGTCGTACCTACAATCCCTAAAACCATCGTGCTTTTCAAATGTGCACTTCAGCGCTTATGCAACTGTTGTTAATAACACGCAACATTGTGATTTATTTGTCTGCAAAGAAGAATTTACAGATCATGAATATGTCTGAAATGAATTTTTTGGCGATTAATTATCATCGCGATGAACTTTTACGTAATTAAGTTACCTCGCGATGAATTTATTTCGCGATGATCTTTCCCGCGATTAATTTACCTCGCGATGAATTTTCTCCGCGATGAACTTGTCCGCGATTAACTTTCCCGCGATTAATTTACCTCGCGATGAATTTTCCCCGCGATGAACTTTCCCGCGATGAACTTGCCCGCGATGAATTTACCTCGCGATGAATTTACCCCGCGATGAACTTTCCCGCGATGAACTTTCCTGCGATTAATTTACCTCGCGATGAATTTTCCCCGCGATGAATTTTCCTGCGATTAACTTTCCGCGATGAACTTTCCGCGATAAATTTTCCCGCGATGAAATTTCCGGGAATCGTTGCATACAATATTTTTCAACTTTCGTTCGAATAAGTGCATTTTTTTAAATTATGAAATTTAGAAATTTAATGACACTTACAAATTTTGACATAAAACAAAAACATTCAAATTAGGTTATCTATACAAACGATATTTTAATTTGTGTTTTTCTTAATTATTTATACTGCATAAAATGTGATTGCTAGTCAAAATCATTTTATATTGAAGATTCTTTACAATAATGTGGTCTATAAGTTTTATATGTGTACATTTTATGAAATAAAAACATTGAAAGACCATTGCGTGAAATAATGAAGTTCATAACCTAACGCAAATTAGTGAAATAAAGTTTCTATAACCTAACGAAAATAGAAAAATATTTTTATGAAAGTTTTTGTAATGATTTATGTATGTTTTTAGACCCTGAAGAAGGTTTAAGTGTAAACCGAAACGTCGGTTATGTAAGAAGAAGAATATATTATGTTGTATGTATGATCGATATTTCAAATAATTGTTCACCCGTTAGAAATAGTGTGGACTGTAAAGCTAACGAACGTAATAATTAATTTTGTGTGTTATTATTAAACTAACTAATGCACTCATTATAAATAGACCCATCTGCTTGAACAATTATGTTATCAATTCTTCAAGACCATTTCCATAAAGATATCTCGAGTGCACATATAAAATTTATTAATATCTAACTGCATATGTGACATAAATTGCAATAAAAGTTTCATCTATTCATGCACCATGCATCCACAACTGTCTTGGTGGCTCTCAAACCAAAACATCTTTATCCAGTGATAAGAAATGATAAGAAAAACACTTGAATGCAGGGTCATCAATGTTGATAACACCAAGATTGATATAAACCATTGTTTCATAGCCATGTACGAAGAATACTAATGATATTTCTTCGAAGCTGGTAGATTAAATATCGTGTTTCCGGTATTGTTTTGGTGTGAAGTTTTTGTTTTATTTTGTTGGCAACTGTTGGAGATGATTTATAGGATGTAGTTGGCTAAATGTTTTCAACTGTTTGGGAGTGAATGAATTTTAAATTATCTGATCTGGTAGAAACAAGCGATGCACTGTGTGATGGTAAATGGAAGTTGGCGGAACAGGATTGATATTATATTTCAGAAATGAGCGGACATCCATGGGTTTAAAAAAGTTCAGTTGCTTTGACTATTTTAATATTGCGGTTCTGACAACCCAGGTTCGAATCCAGTTATGTACGCATTCCACAATATTTTCCAAACAGCCAAAAACATGGATTTCGCGCGCCACTTCACAGCGTTTATTGTTTAAATATAATAATCTAAAGATATTGTTGAAGACAAAAGTACAATCTACAAAATAGTCGATGCAGAATTTTAAAATTTTGCTTTAAAATCGAAATATGTTAATATGAATTTTGACAATTTTAGTTTTTTTTTAACACTAATATCTTCTATTTTAAAACGAATTTAACAAATTTTAAAAATTCGATTGGTTATTTCGCAGATCCAAGCTTTGTTGACAACAACATATTAAAATTTGAAGTTAATTACACTTTACAGAGGCGCGCGAAAGCCCTCAAGTATTGCAGTTTTTTTTTACAAATATGGGTGCCAAAATTATTTTCCTCCCTCAAACATAAATTATTTATTTTTATTTTTGACTAAATAATAAACGCGATAACGTGGGAATGAATGTTTTTGACTGTTTTCTGCCATGAGTAGAGGTAACGTATGGTTGAGTTCTTTTTGATCCATGCTTATTCGTCCGAAGACGAAACTAGTGTACCTACTCAGCTATGAATTAGGCACTAAAAGACCAGGAATTAGGATTACATAATAATCTTCGGAGGGAAGTGCACTAATTTCGTCTTCGGACGAATAAGCACGGATCAAAACGCTAATATTTATTAAACACTAATATTTATTTTCCTGTCGACTGAAAATATGTGAGGCTGCTATACCCAAGTTGGGTAAAATACATCATAGATAATTATGTATGAATTTAAAGACATCTCTAATTAGAATCACCTATCGTGTGATATTTTAATCACACAGTCTCAAGTATTTTGTTCGAATCTTCTAGCAAATAAGCTGATGTATTTAAAAATCTGTACCTGAGCATCATTCTTCATTGAATATCGTATTGGGTCTTGCCAAAATTGTTTCCCAACAAAATGATCTCATATAATTCAACAATCGGATCGTAGCATATTACTTAAAATTATTATACGAAAATTGCAAGGTATCAATATCTGCTTTAACCTAATAAGGTTCAAATAATTTTAATAGTTTTTAATTTCATGTTCATTACCTTGAGTCTACGGTCGAAATTGTTGTCCCAATAGTTGTCTAACACCTTCACAGTCTTTTCACACAACACAGATGAATAATATTCATCAAATTGTCTTTAAAAATAATATATTTCACCAAGAGAACCACTACACACATCACTGCAAAAGTTAATATTCACTACTGACGAAATAATGCAATAAAAACCAAATTGAACGAACAAAATCCTGCTTGAAACGAGAACTTATTGACGCGATTGTAGGCTTTAAGTACTACTACTTTAGATTTAATTTTGTGTGCAATATTTTGCAGATGTTTGTAGCTGGATTTCATAATGAACTTGTATCGAGATTTGTCAAGGATTGTACAAAATATGTACCTATTGTTTATTGATAATGTGAGATTTTAGTTTCATTTTGACAGCCCTGTTCAGCATAGAATAAATACCGATGGAATAAATTATTTAGAACTAGTTGAAAGTTTCATACAACATTATACCTATAGAATATAAAGTTATATTTTTTCTTGTGTTGATAAAATAATTGCTTTACAGGTAAATAAATATTCAATGTTAGAAAAAATATTATTCACTATTTCGTAACCCATAGGAAAACGAAAATTTTAATTTTCTTTGTATAGTCCAAAAAAGATACATACATTATGTATTTTTACCCAAATTGGGTGTGCCAACCTCACATAATATGGGTCATCGGAATATATATACAGGGTGTATAACTTCGTGCTTATATTTTAATGACTTATAGAACATATCTTACTGATTGTGGAACAAATTTTATTTTATTAAAATTCGTAAATTAAGGACTGTTTTTGCATTGTTTGATTGTTGTTTGTATATTGGAGATAATTAATAGACCGGGAGCCTATGACATGTGATGGTCTCCGATTTCTTACATCATCCTTTTGGAGGATAGAATATACCCTACGACAACAAAGAAAAGCTGGTATTAAACCCTTGCACGCTTTCCGGTCATATGGAAAAATTTTACACTTGCACAAAACTTTTGTGTTTTTCTCTGATTTAATTTTAAAGTCTTAAAAATTATAGGCATGCGATTCGCAGGATCCCAAAGGGCTCAAACGGTCACGTGATCTTGTAATAAAAAATATGACTTTCTGCGTTTTCATACAACATGCCGATGAAAAGAATTAATATTTGTGTCATAAAACACCTATAACCAAATTGGCATGCGGTCCTCGTTGGCCCAAGAATGGAGAATTTCGGAAAAAATTTGTGCAAGTGGAAATGCAATTTTTCATATGACCGGAAAGCGAGCAAGGGTTTAATACCCGTTTTTCTATGTTGTCATAGGGTCAATATGCTATCCTTCAAAAGGCATGCAGTATGAAATCGGAGACCATCACCTGTCATAATTATGATTGGAATAAAATCCATTTTAAATCAGTGACCCAAAACTGTTTGATTAAAAAACCTGGAAACCAAAATTGCAAATTTTGAAAAAAAACCTATCAGTTCTGTGATAGGGTACACTTTAATATACAAAATACGGATCAAAAAGAATTTTTCAGAAATTCGACAAATTTTGGACAGTTTACTGGCAAGAACCTTATTAAATCCTATGGATAATTAATTATTAAAAATAAATTTAATCAATACCTGAATAAAAACACAACTACTCGTAGAATTAAATAAAATAATTAGAAGAACCATCAAATATTGATATGAAGAACCTAATATCTAATTTTTGAATAACATTTAAAATCTAAAGGTTAATAAATCAAACTGCGAAAGAAATCAACAAAAAACGAATGTATCATCATTAAAGTGAGGTTAAATTTTCCGCTTTCTCTGTAAACTTTTAAATTTAAATCCAGATGAATTTGTATGCACTCCGCGCAATCACAGCTCCGGCAACTACCTCTTCATTTCAGTAAGAAGGAAATTACAGGAGCCTGGAAACGCTGGGTTAATGGAACGTTTACACGAGAAGATTACTGCAGTAATAAGAAGAAAAACTGCTGAAACTGATAATGTAATAACTAGTAATAGAAGCTCGAGATTTGTTGTTTGTTTAAATAGTTTAATGGGAGAGGAAAACACTTCCTGATTTCAAGAGTTACTGTGTAATTTTGCTTCAATTTATTCGCTTTATTATTTTGTTGATAAACGTTGGACATTTATTAAAATTAAAGAGGATTCTGATGTTTTAAGCCTTGTTCACACAAGGATTCTTTTGTGTTTTTCTGGATTTTGGAAAAAATAAATTCATTGTTTTGAAGCTATCAATGAATTAGAATTTTTTGTAATACTCCTTCGTCGTTCAAGATTCAATTTGACAGATAATCCTCACTAAGATTATGTATTTCAAAATTCAGAAGCATGAAGGAATCTTCCAGTAATCCTTGTCTGAACGGCACATGTCAGTTACTTGTTAAATTAGCATTCTATACTAAAAATTTAAACTTGACTTTATCCCTCATCTATTTATTATTTGCAGTAAGCATGACAATATCGATTATACAAATCATTGTATTATTGATAATACAAACCTTTGTATTCTCTCTGACGTCACTTGAGTAACAAAATTTGTCAATTTTGAATAATATAATATTTTGGTTTATAAATAAATTACCATCATTCAGGATATAGTCCAACCGTATACCACTCGACAATAGAAAATTCTCGAAATTCGACGTATTGTCAGATGGAAACACCACTCGACATTCTGTCTCGTGATGTTTAATATAATCGAGAATTTTCTATAGTCTATAGTGATATAATATGATATTTTTACCCATCACAATACCAACCTTATAAAAAATGAGGCAGGAGAATATTCTTAAATTGTGACTAAACACGTGCGTCAGAAAATTTGAAAATAATTTTACTCATAGAAGAGTATTCAGGAAATTGGATTCTTCAAACCGGAAATCCATATATTTATTCATAAATAATTACAGCCGTTTTCGTATGATGAGACAAACTACTACTTGATCGAAATTTATCGAGAAATTTATCGTTTTTTTCAAAATATATTTTCTTTATTTTCTCGAAAACTGTACCACTTTCATAAAAAATATGTACACCTTTTTATAGCAAATTTTGTGCTCTACAATTTGTTATTAACTGTTTTTTCGTAATATTAATCATTTACGAGATAAAAATTAAAAACAATAGACGAAGGCCATCTTTTCAAAATAGCGGACGAATCTCCAGTCCAATTTATTGAGACTTTTAGAATGTTGTTAATGAAGGTACTGGGAACTTGTATAGGTACCTAAATCCAGCTTTCTACTAATTTTTTCCACTAAAAAATCTAATTTGACTGGACTATAAGAGTGGTCTTCGAAATAAAACCTGATAAGAATCAGTTCTAGTTACTATGGAAAATGTTTCTTTTTCATGTTTCTAAAATTTCGTATAATGGAAAGCATGTCAAACACGGCGTTGGAGTAACATTCTAACATTGTCCCCGTTTCAAAGATTTTCCATCGGACCATTAATAATAATTACGTATAAAGTATAATATTTTTTACGTCGTGTTATGCATTGAAAATTATTCAGACACGGCATTTTCGTGTAAATCCAACTTGTGAGAACACAAATTTATCGCATTACGAAGCAAGTATTCCCTGCGTGGCGTGTGGGGAACTTTCTCGCATGTTGAGAAAAATTAAAACCCCAAACGTCGTAATTTACACGACATATTTCAGTGGAGGAATTTTTACTTGTCATGTTGGTAGCACATGACTTTACACAATCGGAAAATGCGAAAATGTTTCCGAATTCTGAAAAGCTCAGGAAGATGGAAAAGACAGAAATGAAAACAGGAAGAGCGGAAAATGTAAAAACACGGATATGGAAATGAATTTAAATTTGCTTTTGTAATTCTTACAGCAAACTGTTTGATGAAAAACTTAATGAAAATACAATTCTTGTCATAGTTTTTTATTAGTTACTACTTACTCCATTGAATGTGTGGCAGCTGTAATATTTTTTATGACATTTTAATGCCAAACTATGTTCTTTTGAATATCAAGTATGATTTGATATTAGATAATGTTTATTATTTTAAACATAATAACAACTGTTGCTTCTGATTACAAAATAACATAATCTAATATCAAATCATACTTGATAATTCAAAAAAATCTGCTGTGGCCAGTACACGACCTCTCGCCAAATTCTGCTTATTCTACTAATCTCGAGACTACTCTAAAAATTAGTTTTACTTACATTTTAATAGTTTCATGTTCATGTAATACGTAAACGATAATGTAAACCAAGATGCAAGCAAAAGATGTCAACTGTACTGTCACTGTCAGAATAATTCAAATTTATTTAGAAACAAATTTCATATCATGGACAACAAGATAGAATATGAATTGTACTTTATTTTATTGTTAAGGAGGTTGGTGACCGTATATTAAAATGATGATGAGAGACTGAAATTTATACAGTGCCTTCACTTCACTATTGAGATTCTACAATTATTTTTTTTAAATTTTCGTCTATCCGGTTTTTGAGTAATTAAATGTTGAAATTACGCTCGTTTTACATGGCCTCTTATGGCAATTCACTAAATTTTTGTTTAAACTATATGATAAAATGATGAAAAATTCATAGAACTTGTATTAATATTTCCTATAAACCTGTAAAAATAAGTTCTTGAAGATTTTGTGTACTTTTTCTAAACCATTTGCAAGTTATTTAAAAAAAATGTAAACATGTCAAGCATTTTTGATTAGGGAATTAGTAATTATTGTAAAAATAAATATCACAGCAACTGAATAAATTGCAATGACATCAGCCAACGTGCGTTGAGCGAATTTTGTTTTACATTATCAAAAATATTTTTATTTTCATATCCTCCCTCTAAGGCTAATGTCGGAGTACGCCACTGCAGGCGTCCCCAACCTCCTTAAATACTACCAGATTCAGCAAATTGTATTTATAATTACTGTACCCGTAGATAATTATATTTTCTTTTATTTTTAATTGCAAAAATTGTCATAAATAAATAATGTACCAATATATTTAAGGAAAACTTTATAAAGGATCAAAAAGTACTACTTCCGGTTTGCGGATTTCTACCAAAATGTTATCCGGTGTTAAGATACTTATCAAAACCTTAAATATGAAAGGTTATAAACGGTTTGATACTTTTTAAGTTATCGTGGACGAAAAATCATCGGTTCATACAAACGCACACACGCACACACACACAGACATCATCGTGAAAATAGTAAATTCGTATTATAGAGACCCTGAAACGTGCTTATCCACCAAAAACTCATACTCGAAAATTTTGACCCATTACAATACCTCTCCTATAGAATTTGAGGCGAGAGGTAAAACCATATAGTTTAACATTAAAATGTCATAAAAAATATGTCATAAATGCCTATTAATCGTCATGATTCTGACAGAAAGGTAATACAACTTACTGCCCCAGTGCACTCGAGTGTTAAGTGAGCATTACACATCTCTTCGAAATAATTTTAAAATAAAAAGTAATTACACAACAGCATTTTATTTTGGCAGATAAATTTCTGTTTGTATTAAAATCTTCCCACTTGACAAAATAAAATCTCCAGAACATTTCAAGAATATGAACATCCCGCTTTTTTGCCCATTAATATCCTAATAATATCCTAGCGATTGCTAATGTCCGCTCTTAGTAATATTATCTATGTAACATCCCAATGTTAGTAAGTTGGTAATATTATCTCAATTAGGTGTCCCATGTAATACTCTGAGATGTTTGTATTGAGTATGAAATTTTTGATAGTACTCAGGATGTGCCCAGGATAGACTTCCGTAATACCACAGTACAAGAATAAGATATTTTTGAACATCCCATGGACGATTTATGTCAAGTGGGTTGTAACCTAGCAACTTGAAAAGAAAAATTGTAAAAACTCGACACCGAAAACAATTTTTCGAGTCAAATTGCTGTCAGGTTACAAGGTTGAGATGTCAAACAGAAATTTATTCGGAGGAAATAAAATGCTCGAGTGTGATTCAACGAGATAATAATTTAACGACTCTTTTGGTTCACAAGTACTCCTAAAATCTAACCATTTTGCTGACAAAGATTAGAAATATAAAGTAAATAACATTTTTTAGTGTTTTGTTTGGGTGCTAAAAAAAAGGTAAATAAGATTTTATCACTTGCAAAAAGTTACCTTCCTTTTTATCATCTATCAAAGCGATAAAATTATGATTTATCTATTTAGTTTTATTTGCAATAAATTTATATTATAGTATATTATTTAACGAGTAAATAATGTAGGCTATAATTAATGAGGATGAAAGTTTGTTCACGAGCCGAAGGCGAGTGTATAAATCATCCGAGTTAATTATAGTCATTATTTTCGAGTCAAATACGACGTTTTATCTACAACTTTTTAAATAATGCAACATTTTCTTACTACAAAGTTGTATTGATATTAACCTAACCTCAAACTTTGGTGTGATGACAATTTATCCGAGTAATTTCGAAGTATTATGGGCTAGTCATATACAGCGTTTTACAAATTATTATTATTTTTACTGTTTCTGCTTACAACGTCATAAAATGATAACTTGATGTAACACTAATATTAAAACAGATGTGATGGCAGTTTGACAGTTCGAGAGAATAAAGTACTCATTATTTAACAGTGTGAAATAATGAATTCATTATTTCATAATGTGTCCTTATGGAGGGGTTTATTATACTACTTTCACGTATATAATGAATACATTATTCTATTGTTGTAGATAAAGTATTTTATTTTGGTTCGAATGAAGAAAGAATAAAGAATAAATATCAAATAAGCATCAATTAATCTCAGTCTCACAATCTGACCAGCTTCAAATAAAATAAATTAATCTTTTCCTCTGCTTTTTATGTAAAAAATAAATCATATAAACAGGATTTATTCATGAGATAATTATCTTTTAATTCATGCACAAAATCGCATTTACCAGAGTTGTTCAGTTTTTGATTCAACGCCAATCTAATGCGCTTCGTTTAGCAAAATTAAAATTTTGATTGGAATGATGTAAAACAGTAATTAACGCATTAGAGTCTGATGTGATATGGAGGAAAGTTCATTTGCATTCGGATCAATTTGGATATTAAATTACAAGAAGCGAATTTGATGAGTAATAGGCTAATTTGAGAGTAAATATAGAATAGTGATTATAAATTTGTTCTATATTGAGACTTGTGCTCATCTCATATCCTAACAGTGACAGAAATTTAATTGGCAAAAACGATCTATTCAACTTAAATTTAAAATCGAGAATCCTTAATTTCAATAATAATGAACTTTATCCTTCTTTAATATACATTTTAAACACACAAATATAATACACCAAGGCGGAACTTCAAGGGTCTAGAAATAGTGGTATCATTTATTCGGAATTCTGGGCTTATTTTTAAAGATATTTTAAAATTTTTTGAAGTACTGTAAAGATAAAGGATGGTTCTAAACCCGTCTTAAAGTTTTAATAAAAATATCAATTGTTTATATATATATATATATATATATATATATATATATATATATATATATATATATATATATATATATATATATATGTACAGTTTGTTGAAAATGGCCTATTTTCAACAAACTGTACATATATATAAACAATTGATATTTTTATTAAAACTTTAAGACGGGTTTAGAACTATCCTTTATCTTTACAGTACTTGCAAATTTTTTAAAATATCTTTAAAAATAAGCCCAGAATTCCGAATAAATGACACATATATTTTGACGAAAATCTGCATCTGTTGTTCAATACAAGACATACTTTCCTTCTACTCCTATCACCCAGGCTAAGAAATTTTGTAGTGAACTGCACGTCTCTGCGTAGAACATATGGTATAGGTTTCGAATGCGGAAAAATTTGATGTTCCGCCTTAATATACAGGCTGGCTTGGTTTCCAGTGTCCTGCTGATATTCCGTAAACTAACAATTGAGAACATTTTTTCATGTGATCTTATTTAGTATTATAGTATATTATATAGTAAGAAAAAAAAACTTTTGATGTGCAATTTGTTTTCTTTTTTTAAATGGGAACACACAATAAGAGATCAAAGTAGATCATATTATTTTTTTCAATATCTGCACCGGAACGCCACATTTCGTCCTTATTATTAGAGACGAAAGTGAGGTATTTCTGACCGGTCAGTACTTTTCTCCCTAGCGCGTAAAAGTACCGTTCCTCACGCTTTATGTGGGAATCCTCTTGATTTTTTCCTCCCTAAGAAGGAAAAGCACTTTTCCTCCCGCTTTATGCGGGATTTCAAAATTGATTATTTAGATTATTTTTATTTATTTCATTTAATTATTATACATTTTTCCATGGTTATCATCATCCGATTCATTCCTGTCTTTAACTTCTAATTGCTTTTCGGTGCAGGTAAAAAATATCGTGTGAACCTCGGGACAAAAGTGTTCGCTTCGCTCATGTTCTCAACTCCGCACTCGTCGGAAAAACGCCACTTTCGTCCCTAGTTGCACAATATACTATTTTTAGTTAAAAAAAAATGTAAATTATTTTTTCCGAGTGCAATAGTGCAATGTTCGGTCGATGTTTTGTTTGGATTTGTTTAAGTTTTTGTTTTGATACACTGTTTTACTGCATCAAGAAGGTGACAGGCTCGCCGGTCATTTCTTTCAGCGCAGTAAAAACTGTTTTACCTTGCTAGCAATATACTATTCTTGTTTGTTTGCTTGTACAATAACAAACTATTGTCCATCTATTAATACCCCATCTATAAATACCTCCGAGTTACCTGCATCTCTAGCTCCTCTCTATTCGTAAACTATTAATAAATAAAGCAACAGAGTCGAACTAATTGAAAATAGCTGTTTGGCGTTTGATTTGTGACTGGTGTACTGCTCCATTTCTCATCTCTGTTCAATGTCTGGACGCATAGAGTGCTGCGAGTTTCAGTTTCAGTCCCGGGATTCAATGCACTGCGTTATTGGCAACTGGCCAACAGGAAGAAACAGCGCCTTTCAAAATGTTCACGTGACAAGTACAACTAGTTGAGTAGTTGGCGTTGTCAACTTGAATGCCAGTGTAATTTAGTAAAGGATTGAAGCGGTATTTTGTAATGAGGTAATGCGATAGTATTAGGACAATATCAATGGTTGGTAGTTCGAATCGAAATGTGTTAAGCTAGATTTATAACACGCACAGCGCATAGAAAATAATTTAGCACAACATAGCACAACACAGCGCACAGCATTTTCGTTACGGGGGTTTTATAAGCCGCACACAAGCACAGATTGCTATACGAAGTAAAAGAAGAAGTCTTTGTCTTACAGTGTTGTCTTATGACGTTATGACAGCTGTTTTGTTGGTTATGCTAGATTTGATTTGGTATTATTTGACTTTGTGATTTTGTCGAGATTTTGTTATTATGTTTTGACTATTTTACAAAAATTATTAATAGAATGAACAACGAATGCGCGTGCGTGTAACGAATGCAACGAATAAACCCGAAGCACAGAACTACACAGCACAGCGCATAGGAAAATGAACATTGGTCAATTCGTGTGCTATGCTAAATTACTTTCTATGCGCTGTGCGTCTTAGAAATGGATGTACTAATTTCCATACGACCAATTCATATGCTATGCTGTGCTAAATCATTTTCTATGCGGTGTGCGTGTTATAAATCCCAGCTTTACGACGGCGAAAAGTGCATCACGACTTTTTCTCAACTGTGACAGCATCACATACAGTAAAGCAATGCACGCCAATAAATTTTCTGGATATTAATCCATGCCGAGGGATATTCGAAAAAAAAATCGCATTATTACTTCCTTCCCTTACTAAAATGTTTACAGAGATATTTCCGGAAATATTGCTACTAGACAATATTTCCAGGCACAAATGAGATTTTCACTTGTAATATCCCAATTATTGTATGGATTAAGGTCGCGCTTAAAAATTAAAAAACCGTAACACGAAGTCCGTAATGATAATGTTTTTAACCCGATAATAGTCAAAATCATATTATAGGTCACAATTTGTTTTTTTTCTGTAACTACTAGTGCCACGCCAGCGTCACTTTTACATGGCTCATTTTGTACATGCTTTCTACATAAATTTCGGAAAAACGATAATAATAATTATTATTATTATTATGTTACACAATGAAAATATATACATTCCTGATTGCCTTATTCTAAAAATTATGTCTGTAATAATAGTTCATTTTGCATAAAATTTATTCTATTGCAAATTATATTTATTTTCAGATACCTATTCTAATGTAGCATACGACAATCTAGAAACTCTAGTGATTCCATTGCAATATTTCAATTTCACGAGTCGAAGACGATTGAAATTGTATTGCAGCAATGCACGACAATACATTTTCAGGATATTAATCTATGCCGATGCGTATAAAAAAATGACGTTTAAAGTAAGTTAAAACTAGTTTTAACTAGTAAAAGCTCGAAAAACAAGGATGTTTGTAACAAATTCAGATTCAGATCTTCCCAATTATAAGTGGTAAATTTAACCAACAGTGCTCAAAGTTCGTACTACTTATAATTGAAATTGGAATATTGTGGAAGCGCTGGTTGGTTAATTTAGCATTTATTCTTATAATTAGATTGGTTTGAATCTAGCTTAACCTTGCCAAAAAAGTGGGGTTTGGTTATTTAAGGTTAGTTTAGAGTTTTAACTGACTTCGTGCTTTGATGGTAACATATCCATGTAATTTGGCGTGGGGCATCCAATGATCCATAAATCGAGTTCATATCTCTTACCGTTTTCTAGATATTGAAGGTCCTAAATTTTAATAATTGCTTTTACGTGTTTTATTGTATTTAATTTAGGCTTTAAAATTTTAGTTAACAACTAAAAGGAATCAACCACAAATACCGTTCCTTGTTGAGCATTTTTGCAAATTTTCACACTGTAAATTTCAATTATAGAAATTCAAATTTAAACATACAGTTTAATTTTCAGTATTTTCCTTGTGGAAAAGTTCCTCATATAAACGACTGTCGCCCGAACTAAATAAAAACAAAATCAACACGGCTGCAAACAGTTGTCTCCCAAACAAAACAATTGCTTGACGTGGTGATGACTTTAATAAAAACAAATACGTCCGCGTGTTATATAACGCCGCAGGCTTGTGACAAAGCAAGACGGATAGATGCTGGGACATTAGGATAAAGCGAAATGAGAGATACGTCTCACTGAGATCAAGAGGGCCGGGAGGAATGAACTTTAACTAAAAGCTAGAAGATAGAAATGTGACCACTTGGTACTTGGTTGCTGTTGACCTAGTGTTTTTGCTCTGACCTTTGCAAGTGCTTAGTTTTTGTCAGTCTGCTATAATTCTTAATGACTCTGAAATTGTTTAATTATTTTGATATTTATCTTAAGAGGCTCCTCTACCACCTAAAATCCAGCATAAAATGTACTAACGTAGCCAGTGTTTTGTGGCCAGTAAAAGAATGGTAAAATTTTATTTCATCAAGGATTTAATAGAGAAAGAATGAATCTACAGATGTGTCTTTTTAAAATTTTGATTAAAAAATTGTACATAAATATAAAAATTCCGAAAAATTAAAAAAAAATCCTATTTTATGCAAACTTTATACGGTTATATTTTATGATAGAAATTAATTTTTAAAATTTTAAAACGGTACATCTGTAGATCAATTCTTTCTCTATTAAATGTTTTTAAAAACATTATCCTGAAGTCAATAATAATCTGACAGTTTACTCGCAACGAACACACTTTTATAGTATTTTTCAACTTCAAAACGAAATTGCATAACTAGGATGCGGCAAAGTATTAGTTTCGGGCTGGTTTCAGGCAGCCGTAGTAGTGAGGAATAGAGTAGAATGAAAAAAAAGTAAAATCGAGAGTATTCTAGGAATTCAGAAAAAACGTAGCTGAACTTAAATCTTCAAGCTGGTAACCACACAAATGGTAAAATATGTATCTATACCGATGACTTACAGTATGTAAGGCTGGCACACTAAAAAAGGCTTGATTGGTATGCATGGAATATAATTTGAACTTACCAAATTAGTTTAGAATAAGGCAGAGAAAAGTGGTAATTACCTGGAACAAAAAATCTGTTGTGGCCAGCACATAACCTCCCGCCTTGACACTGTAATATGTGAATTTGGTATTTGTTAGGCTACTTTTTGTAATATTTTTTATAGTTCTTCAAGTAACGTACCGATTCCGATTAACATTGAAATCAAATTAGCTTTTTGTGGATACAATTTTTATTTTATTATTACATTATAACCAGTTAATAATGAATCGATGATGCTTCTTGACTGGATACGTTTAATGGAAGGATAAAAACTTACTGGAATTCAGTCAGTTTTATATTAATTAAATCTCAGCTCCTAGGTACTAAGTTTCAAAGCCAGTTATTAATATATTTATACATTTCTTGGTGCCACCAAAATTTCAGAAACTGTGTATACCTCTGTTCATCTGTCACATTGACATTTTCATTTTTGTTTTTAAATTTTTTTCCTATATTATGATTTACAAATCGTGGTAGGTAAAATTACATATTTTTGAAAAATAATTTTCCTCTATTGGTAAGAGATATAGAAAAGATGTTAAATAAATATTGTAAAAGGTAATTTGTTCTTTCAAATGTCGCATGACAAATTGTAACTATCGCAGTATTTCCTATACTTTTTGCAAAAAATGTTAGAATGCTTCAAGAAAATACCATTTCCGGTTGGCAGATTTTTACAAAAATCTTATCAGCTCTTCATTAACATATACAAATGTATATTGCAAAATATTAGAATTTTATGTTCAGTAGAATTTGAGATAATGAATCAGAACGAAAGACTATAGTAGGCGCACATACAGACTTCCATACATACACACACACACACACACACACACACACACACAGACACACAGACATCATCGTGAAAATAGTTAAAATAGGTTCTAAAGGTGCTAAAACGTGCTTATTGACAAAAATCTCGACATCGAATTTTTTCACGATCCCTATACCTCTCTAGGCGAGAGGTAAAAATTAACAATTAGAGATATATACAAAATAATAAAATTAATTACAAATTGTAACCCAAAAGTAATTACATTATACACAAGAGTATTTGTATGTATCAACAATTTTAATTTAATATGAAGCGTAATTAAAGTAAAAGGGTTTTATATTTCTATGACTTTCTTTGCCACTTAAAGAAATAAATTCCTACTGTCAATTTCATTTACCCGTAATACAAAAAATACTTGAACATAATTGATTAATTAAAGCTGACAACTTAACCTATCAAATAAATCAAAAACAAACTCCTCTTTTTGATTGGACAAGAAGTCGTAATTATCCAATAAAAGCTCTCCTATCTTCTACCAGAAATAATCACCACAAAACGATGCCTTAACAAAAAATAATCGTATTTAATTAATAGATAGTCTAAGTTTTAATGCATCACGGGATCAAGCGTTTGATATTAACGCCATAGCCGTTAAATAAAGTTAGAATTATTACGCAGAATTGGAAGACCGGGTGCCTATAATGCTTTTCTCTTTTCGTCTTTCTCCTTTACCTTTTCCGATAAGGTATCACCTACATCTCTGATTCCTTTTAACCCTTATGACCTTTTAAATCCTGGTTTAACACCAGAATTTAAAACTGTGATAAAACAGACGGAGAAGGAATGTTCAACTAGTGATATGAATTACTTATACAGGGTGTTCCACAACTTCAGGAAAAAATAGCAGATACTACATGACCACCATAATATAAACACAGAAGTGGACACTCCGTATCTTAGCAATACTGTAGATCAGCGGTCCTCAACCTATTTTAGCTTGCGTACCTCTTCACAGTACATTATCCTAAATGGGTGTTTCCAAGCCTACGGCTTTTAAAGAAATACTTATTGGATATCAATTTTCAGCATATATAAGTTATATGAAATTGAAAATAATTGTTAATTTTGATAGATTTATTACCTTTTTATCGAAATGAAAATGTAACTCTTTTGAAACGTGTAATAAAATTCACCATGTGTGACGTACACAACATTGAAACCAAACCATAAGTAGATTTGTTCGTGTAAGATCGTTTTTTTGTCGTTTCGACTACGCAATGGACGATGGACCTGTACTGAAATAAGGTAAAATCTACGTATCGTATTCGGTCCTTGTCTCAGGGCCGCTGACGTCACACCTTCACACACGGCATCGTTTTTCGAGGCTCCTATTTTTGTTTATGAATTTTTTTCTGGCTTATTAGCAACTTTTTGGCAAAAAGTAAAAATACGGGTCTAAAATTTAAATGTATAGATTAACATAGATATTATAAAAAAACCAAAAACCAAAATTCGCAAAATAAATTGCACCGTTCATGACGAACAAAGCTCTGTTTGAAATGTGAAATGCATGTGTTATAAATTAGAACAGCTGAGAGGAAGCAACTTTTGCAAGAAAATAATATTTAGTGGGGTATAGAGAGAATACACCGCAGGGAAGATTTTAGTTTAGACATATTGACAGCTAATTTAAAATATTCCAGCTTTCGAGATAAATTTGACACATGTATAGATGTTACAAATTATTCAACAACGTTATTGGAAACATGTATTTCACTGTCAGTGTTCAAATACAAATATTTTATCGACGTAATGAGTTTACCACACAACGTTATGTACTTTGTTAATTAAACACATCGCCTCAAACAGATTTATATGTGAATGTCACAGCAACAAATATCGTGTTTCTAGGATCGGTAATAAAAGTAGGCCTTTTGAACTTCCCTTGGTTACTTGAAAATGAACAATTATTTCAGACCAATGCTTATTTTTTCAGACTGCTGTATGCTGCTAATATAAATATATTCCAATAATCATAAATAATTTATTGATTTGGTTATATATTACATAATGAGCGAGGAAAGTGATTGATATCGTATGAGTGAGAATGTTGACGCACGAGGCTTGCCGAGGTCAGAAATCTCACGAACATTTGATACACACTTTTCTGGAGTTGTGTAGGTACACTATTTTTCCCACTACCATAAATATTCAACATTTTATTGATGAATGTATTTTGATGCCAATTATCACTGTCATAATCTTTAAATTTTATGAAAAAAACAAATATACTAGATCATGGATACATTCAATAACAAGAATATAAATTCTATTTAAATTATACCAGATATAGCAAAAGTACTACTTTAATTTATGTGGATAGATCACTTTTAATGTCGTTTGTCAATTTAAATGGAATAATGCAATTTATACAAAATACTTAATGACAGGAAAAAATTATCAAATGTCAGAAAGACAACACACGCCTACTAAAAAGTGAAACAAAAAATTTAAACTGTGGTGATAAGACCTGTTCGATAACATATCGGGATGGATGTGTGATATTATTTATTTTCGTAGCTAGGTAACTGCATGGAAACGGTTAGTTTCGTATTTATAATGGTCGTGGGAAAAATTTATATTAGTATTGAAATTATTACCCATTAATTAATTTTTTTTCCAAATATCAAATTTGTTATTTTGGCATTCACAGATTTCTGTTCACTGTTAATAAAAATCAATAATTATACCTAGAAAAAATGTTGTGTATACTTGTGGCTGAAAGTATTTTTGCAAACTTCGACTCGCTGCGCTCGTGTTGAAATTTCTAGCCTCGGTCTACAAAAGGCTACTTTCATCCCTTGGCATACAAATAACTATTCTCTTCTCGGGTTCAAAACAAAACAAAAAACTGCAAAAAAATATTGTCAACAAACAGAAGATAAAGATACTTATGATGGTCTTTTTAAATAATCAATACACGATTGACAGTTAAAAGCGATGTTTCCCAACCATTCCAAATTCCTAATTATCGATTCCCTTGCTGCATTGCCACATCATCACTTTAATTCCAACGTTGCCAAGTCTCATTGCAATACGATCCTTAATCTAATCTCGGTAACGTCTCCATTACGTGCAATGTTTTCTTTCTGTTTTAATCGGTTTTACAACAACTAAAGTCGTTAGTATCCTGGCAACCTGGCAACGATGCTTTTTGTTTTACTCTTGAAAGGAATCGCCCACTCCTAAAGACGGACCTGTTAATTTAATTTAGAGGAACACTAATTTAACTGGGACGGGGGAAGTTTATAAACTTAGCAGAGCAGGGGAGAAATTTGTTAATAATGGGGAACTATAATTGCGTTAAAGTTTTAATAATAAAGATGCTTTCAGAACTCACGTTTTAAACAAAAAGCTTTAACATTACTTTTTATCGTACGTCGGTACTTAAGGCGCTATACTTGTGTGCCAAAATATAGTGAAAAAGAGACCTTGCTCTATTACAAACTGAGCTCTTGTTAGTACACCTACACTGTTCATATTTTATATATAGATAGTTAAAAGATGATGCAAATATATAATAGTTATAGTCAAAACGTCAAGACCTAGTTTGTGGGACTCAAGAATGGTATTGAGTTGTTCATTTAGTTCAGTTAAACGTTCAACCTAATTATTTGTGTTTAAAAAACAAACAAGTTTTCTAGATTAGAATCTAACTGATGTGTCTGCAGTTATGTAAAGTATGTAAAATTATAGTTTTAGCTGTCAAACTCTCAAAACTTACGCATGCTTGCTTTTGCTTAGTTGCGAGTGGTAATTATTAAAAGTTCATTATGGTGGGATAAAATTAATTCCTTCGATCAAATAACAAATCAATCGATGCTTAAATATAATAATTTCAACTGTTCTCAAAACTTTCTTCTTAACTTAAGCAAAACAGTCAAAAACATCTAATGTAATTTTCTTTTTTACATAATTTACATATTATACATAATTACGTTAGAAAGTCGTGAATTTGATCAATGTAAAAAATAGTTTTTTACGCGTAATACGTAACGTATTATACGTGCCCATCCCTGATCTTAACACAAACATTCAACATTTACACTTAATCGATCTACGCCGCCTAACATTTCATCCATGCAATCAATACATACATTTATTAATTATTTATTTATCCTAGATTTTTATTTCTGAATGAGCTCCCTTAAAAATAAGCATCGATATTAAAATGACAATATTTATTTTAATATAAATAGTAGAATCATCAAAACGTTTTAATTAACAATTAGCAGTACATGCTCCAACTTAACCTCTCCTATTTTATTTTATTTCCTCGTCAGAAACGGTCGCCATTAATTTCAATTGGGAGCGTGAAAAAAGCGAAATGGAATCCCATATGTCCGCGTAGTTTCGCTTCGATCTCCGAATGGGCGAACGTATCAAACCGAACGCTGAGCGGTTATCTCCAATGCAGTTATTGATCTCGCGAGCGGTTTTTGCGGCTCCTGATGATGGATGAGACCGCCGGACAGTTGAGGAGCAAAAAGATGAGTGGTTATCAGGACGCACTAATTGTTAGTTTTTGTACATCGATTGATATTATTAATTGATGGTGGGATAAAAGCTCGAGTTTATTAAATAGTTTATCTTCGGCTATTAACATACATACTGTCCGTTCAGCCAGAGTTGGCCGAAGTAAGGGAGAGAAAGATGTGCTTATGTTCTACACAGAGCTGAGTCAAAGTTCGCCAACTTATTACCTACTTTCCGCAACCGAGTCAAGAGAAAAACCGAGCTGGACGACTTCTTTATATACTATTTCAAGGTAGCGAAGCGTTTTCTGCCAAAAAATTGCTGATAATCTATGTCGGCTCGATTAATATTGTTTACCAATTTAAAAGTCTGGCCATCTCTTATTTCGCGTACTGTACCTACATATAATTTATCGTGAATTTTATCCAATCCATGAGTTCGTCTCGTATGTAAATCTCAAATCAAATCCTCAATTGAAACTTTATGGAACAGAATGAATAAAAATTGAAAAACCATCCTGCAATCGATGAATTGTGACACAGACTGCAGGATATTTGGATATTTTTCTCTGGAAGTGTATGTTCAAGACGTGTAGATATTATGCCGCAACGAATTGAAGCAGTTGTAAAAATAGTGGAGTTACACATTGGTAAAGTCGTTTATACTAATTAGAGCAAACTTGTAACAACAAAATTTACCAGATGTATGCTTTATTGTCTAAGTTATATTTAAAGTTAAATTAACAAAACATATAAAATTTATATCTAAAGGTTAAAGGATGCATTTAATATACAAATTTAGATTTAGAAATATAAAATGCACATAATATCTGCCATTGCTGGTTTTTGATGTATTTAAAAAATTTATGATTTAGAATTTAAATTTAAAATATGACTTTTCATATTTCCAAATCTAAATTTTAAATTTGACCAATCACAGGCGAATAATATTAAACGTCAGTTGTCAATTAGTTTCAAGTGTATTTTTTGAAGATTAACATCCCCGATATAGGTATTATTTATTATCATTTAAAAAATCCATGATTATGAAAAAAAATCGTAATTTAAAATATAAAATAATGAAAGGTCAAAATGACGTGGCTGATTGGTCAAATCTAACTTAAACCAAGCAAAAAATAGTAAATTTTAAATCAAAATTCGTAAATTAAATCCATTATAAACCAGCCTTAAAGCTCATTAAACTTTGGACATACTTTCTGGATAAAAAATCCAAAATATTCTGCAGTCACAATTCTTGGATTGTCCGATTTTTTTTTTCATTCGATACCATAAAATTTCGTTTGGGGATTTTATTTGAGATTTTACAGTATTTTTTCGTTGATCATATTTTTTTAATTTGAAGAAAATCAAATTTTATTACATGACAAATATGTTAGGTTAGTAACGTCTCATACCTTACTGCTGATTTAGCTAGAACTGTCAAAATCATTTCATTTTATTCTATATTTACCATTTGTTACAACTTAGCGCTATAGTTTTTATATTACGTCTTTTGATCACATACAGAAAATAGTTGATTAATAAAAATTATGCATTAATAGGGGTCATATATGTATGATTTTCTTACATTAATAATAATCATAATAAACGATCAATGGAAAATGTTCTTTAAGGATTTAAATTTAAAATTCAAATCTATGATTGACCCTATTCTGTACAGTCTACAGATACTAATGCAGATTTGGATTAGAATTGGACGAATAGATTCTCCATTTTAAAAGTTTATGTGAATGTTTTTTTTTTGTACTACACTATTTCTGTCCCGTTGAATGTTGAATGTAGAATATCTTGCAAAGTACGGAAATCTCTTTGAAAAATGTTTATATAGACAGCATCTGACAGATAGTCGATTCGAAATCCTAAAATATATTTTCAGTCCGCAGAGGTATTTCTTCCGCACGTGGGTTCTTCTCTCTTCTCTCGTGTTTCCTTTATTTTCCTGATGTTTTTTTGTTTGTTTAGATGTTGTTTTGTTGTAAATATTGTTTGCCCGCGGGTTTACAGATAGACAGGAGCTCGTACAATCATGCATCTACACATATCTTGTTTCCTCTACATTAATGGAGCTTATTTCATCATGTTTATTTTACCTTTATTACTTTGCGGACGGCTTTATGTATTATATATTTAATTAAAAGTTCTTCTTACTCCAAAAAGAAATAAAAATGCAACTGTAGCACTGAATACTGATTGAGAGAACTCATTGGTTGATGAATTTTTTTGTTGATTCTCATTAAATTATGAATAAACATATAACTGGAAGAATAGCTGGGTGCGTAAAGTGACCGATTGTGATTCTGACAACTAAAATAAACGATTTTTGTTCTTCTTCACATATATTCCTAAATCTTTTAATTTTACTGACAAATATTATAAAAAAACTTACCCGCAAAAACAAAGTTTTTCACTATAAATCCTTTATATATGAGACTCGATCGATATTTTTGAAACAGATCGGTGCAGTACATTTTGAGATAGCTAGCTGCTATTTTGTTTCAAGATGGCGAACTAACATTTTAATATACCTATGTTTCAAATTCTTAGCTATTACTGTACCAAATTTGAACGCAATAGTTACAGTACATTTTGAGATATTTGTTTCAAGATGGCGGACTGACATTTTATCTATATCATAAGTTAGATCCTTGGCTATTACTGTACTAAATTTGACCGCAATTGGTGCAGTACATGTTGAGATAGCTAGCCGCCATTTCGTTTCAAGATGGCCAATAATCTGAAATTTTGCCAAAGCGCATTGTGAAGTGACAAAAGTCTATTTGCAAAATTTTTGACTTTGTTTTTTTGCCGTACGTAGACAGACAGACAGACAGATAGACAAGACGATGAAGTTAATATAAAGGATTTAAAAATTAAGCAAAGGTTCTGTTGGTAAGAAAAAGATGTTATCACTTGCAAGAAGTTACCTTTCGTTTTATTTTTATTGTGTTTTGTTTATGACTTACTTTATATAAGATTGGAAGAGAAAATTTGCCAGCACCTTTACAAAAGATGTCTTACTTCTAACGATAGTTCAATTGTTCCCACTTCGGTTAGTAAGATCATCATTAAAACACCTTAGAGGCTTAACTGGACTCTATATTTGTAATGTTGTTCAAATTGTGACCTCATTAGTGAAACGAACAAAGAAATAAAATCGAATGGGTATAGTACTCATTCTATTGGAATAATATTTCTCGTAGAAGCGCTAATACATTTATTCAAATCAACTTTGAATTGAATACTTGAGACATATTTCTGAGAATTCAGTAACGAGTTCGGTTTATATTGATCCAGTTTATTTATTGATGATAAATAATGAATCACTGTATAATAAAAACATTGAGTAGTAGTTGGCCATTATTTTATTAAAGCTGCTTTATTACTTATTATAGGTCGACGTTTTTCGCAGAAGTATACTATATTATTTTATTATTATGTGCTATGTGTCTGGAAGAATTACAAATTATTCAAATAAAATAAAACTACACACGTTTATACCAACTTTTATTTCCTTAATCTCAAATGGACTGTATTTTTAAATGATACATCCTTTAAAAAATCAAGACCAAGACTGTCTTGTCTTGGTGGTATTGGTCCCGAAAATTCTTGAATTAGTAAGTCTTGTCTTGGTCTTGCCCAAGTCTTGACCACTTTAGTCTTGGTCTTGTAATATTTGTCATGGTTTTGAATCAAGAGTCTTGATAAAATTATTTATTTTATTTTATTAGTGTCATAATCTACCCTATTGTGTTAACAACAGTTGATAAAATTTGATAAAACCAGAGTAGATATAACCATGGTTACCCTCTGTTGATATTGGAAATTTTGACATTTGAGCTGCATTATTTTGACATCTAGGTTTATGCCCAGTTAGAATTCTGAAAAATTATTGAAAAAATGTGTCTTGCGCAATTTTTTACATGCGATATCTTATGAATAAGAGATTTATTAGAAAAAGTAACTCGACACAAACCTAGTTTCATTCTTCGTCTGTAAATAAATTTATGAAATTTTGCTTTATCTGTAAAACTTTGTGAGCATTTTACAAATTGCTAGACTACTTTTACGTATTTTAGGCGAATGTTTCCATGCGTTGCTAAAGGACAAATGTGATGTTGAGCTACGTGGAGTCGATTCTCTAAAAGTTATGTCAATTTTGACACTCGTTTGTCCGTTACACAACAACAAACTATTCGTAAGTTTATCAATAAATTCATAGCTCTTAATATATTACTTATGAGAAAATATCCCTGTATAAAAATTCACGATATTTTTTGTCTCTCGTCGTTTGTTCACAAGTTATTTCTTTCTCGCCTAGAATTGATAATGTAAAGAAATCGATTAAGTTCTCCTGGAAATTTGCTTATAAATTCTTGTGCTTGAACTCTGAGTTTCTTTTGTTTGAGTTTTATACCGGCAAGTTATTTAAAAGGGATATTTTCTTAGAAACAAAAAGTACGAAGTAAATATTTGATTTTATCCAGTTTTAGGGAATATTCAATTATCCGGTATAAATTATTTAATTTAACTTACCAAACAGCAAACTTAGTTAGAACAAGAGGAAGAGAATTGGTAGTTACCTGTAACGAAAAAATATTATTAGAAATACATCATAAATAAAAACGACGTTTTAATTAGTAAATAAATTAATTGATATACGTTCCTCGTTATTTTACAGGCTGGTTTTGAAGTAAATGTCATAAATTTAAGGGTAAGTAGTATGACATGTGTAGATTACGAAACGAATGAACTTCGGAAATTCAGATATCATTAATCATATATATTTATTTAATTACATTACTAAAAATCGTTTGTTTTAGCAACTTATGAGCAATTTAAATTATTTTATAAGTATCTACTTAAAAAATATCACCACCATGGTGATTAAATAGCAATATAGTAACAGCTTCATTTTTGCTTAAACTTTTTTGCTTTTCTTGTAAAGAAATAAAGCCCCCTGTAAGAAAACGATGCCTAAGGTAAAACCGAACTGCAAACTCTCCCTACGGTACAAAATTAATTATCCCCCAGGGTTTTAAAAGCTTTTATCTAAAATGTGAAGCTCATTTTCAAACACATTACAATAGGTGTACTCAACACTCTTCCTTGAATTGTATTACAAAATCAATAGTCACAACACAAGACTAAACAAGTTGTCAGTTCGACTCACCCCCTTCCACACACCCCTAAAGACATACAATCAGACCACCCCAAGTGGAAGAATCAGGGCTTCCCAAAACTTTATAATGGGGGAGGAAAACTGAGCACGTTTTTTAACCCACTGTGATTAGGAGCTGCATTTACACATTGTGCTCGCGAAGAAAAGCCTATCTGTTTACATGCATTTTTGCTTGAAATACACTGTTACAGAGGTTTCATTTTAAGTACAGATTTTCGTAAAATTTATATCCTTATATATTTAAATAACATATATACAGTTAGTTTAAGGTTTAAACTAGGTTCGTCTAGTATTGAAATTTTTAATTGTGTTATATTAAAAATTGCTGTTGAAAACAGGCTTTCTTGAAAGATTTCTCAATTTTTATCTTCGATTTAAGACAAAACAAACAAAAAACTATCACTAGACGAACATAGATACATTCTTTAACTTTGTCATAGTTTTTGAATGAAGTTTATATGTTATGTAGATTCTGAGATATGATTTTATTTCTGTAACACTTTTTGAAGTCATAGAACGGGTGTAAATGTTCATAAACTGTAAACATTTTTGCCTCGGAAACTACCCACTTAACAAAATAAAATCCCCAGAACGTTTCAAGAATGTGAACATCCCGGCTTGTTACTTGCTATATTTGCCCATTAACATCTTATTAATATCCTAGCGATTACTACATAACATTATCTAACATCGCAATGTTAGTAATTTGGTAATAATATCCCAATTATTCATTCTCTGAGATATTCGTATTGAGTACGTAATTTTTGATCATACTTAGGATGTGGCTAGGATATAGACTTACGTAATATCACTTACAGTCGAGCTTACAGTACACGAATAAGATATTTTAAACATCCCATGGACGATTCATGTCAATTGAGTATGTAGATACCTAAATTAAAAACTTTTCAGTTTACAGTTTCAATTTTCAGTTAGATACAGTTACTTGAGTTTTCTGTTTCAGTTTTTAGTTGTTTTTCAGTTTTAGTTTTCAGTTACAGGTTTTTCCCGAGTTTTACTTGTTTGTCTTCAGTTTCAGTTTTCAGTTTTCGCTTTTAATTTCAGTAGATTATTTCACTCATAACAAATTAGACCAAGCAGGAAATTTGTCATGCACATAGCTCAGTGCGTTACGTGGTCGACTGCGGTTTAGACAACTCAGATTCGAACCCAGTTAGGTACATACTTCACTAACAACTTCTTCTAACCGCACACACATTGTTTACCATCGAACAATACATTTATTATGTAAGAAACTGTAGTAAGATAAACCACTTCATAAGACACATTATTGTTTTATAAGTTCATAATTGAATACTATTGTATTATGAATCCATTATTCAACACTATTGTATAATGAAGAACCAAAATTTGAGGTTAGGTTAATATTTTTATAAATAAAGAAATGTTTTATTTAAAATGTAGAGTGTCAATATGAGAGACTGGCACAACCAAAATGGTTAAAAGACGTGATATAAGAATGTATGTCAAATTCCAGTGTTTCGTTTATGTTTGAGAACCCCTGGTTAGTCCTCATTTTCGAGAGTGCATTGACAACTGATCAATCGTGCCCTGGATGAATTTGAAAGTTGATTAATCACATTCGACAAAGATTAGAGGGGCGCAGAAGTGGCATAATTAGTTGGGGAAAGTTTTAGACACAGATGTGCGACAGTTCAAAATGGTCTAGAAGAAAAATTATGTCATATATATGGGTTTAGAGTTTCTGCAGCTTAAGAGGTGACTTTGATAAATTCGGGGATGAATTTTGGTGGTGACGTGGTATTTTTTTGGAGAGAAGTATTATTAGAAGCATAGTTATATAACTAAAAAGCATTAATACAAGTACTAAAGTATTATAACTTACTTTGAGAAGTTATTCTTAATTATGAAAGAAAAGGTCAGAAACTAAAAATATTATTCTAGATGTTCAAACTTTAAGAAAAAATCTGACGTGGACACCACATGACTTCCTTGTACGCCTTGTTTGTTCATACTTTTCTTAATAACTAAAATGTAGAATAATATTAAAAATTCTTTTAACTTATTATACTAGTATACTCACAAATATATTTTAGTCATTTTATTTAAACTGCAGAAGAAGATAGAAAGCATATTTTACTATTGTCACTGTCATGTCATAAACATTTAAATTTTACGTAGTAACAAATGTTAATCGATCATGGACTACAAGATACCGAAATACTAAATTATAAATATATACTTTACTTATTCTTAAATGATACCAGATACAAAAATATTTATAAAATACCGATTGTAGGTAATAATCACATAATCTTTCATTTAAAATTAAAAAATTTGTATTAAATTAAATATTTATCGAAATTTTTTTTAAATTTACTACTTCCGGTTTGTAGATTGAAACCAAAAATAGGAGGTGCACAACTAGATGCTATAACAGTCCTAAATACAAAATTTCAACTTTCTACATCAAACCGAATTTGAGTTAAGCGACACACATACGTACGCCCGTACGTACGTACGTACGTACATACGTACAGACGTCACGACGAAACTAGTCATAATGGATTCAGAAAAGGTCAAAACGGATATTTCCATCAAAATCTGAAAAACGAAATTTTTCGCGATTACAATACTTCCTTATTACTCCGTACAAGGAAGTAAAAAGCTACAAACAAAATTTAAATATTTCGTTTAGACAAAAAACAACAAAATCAGTACATTAAAAAACGCTATAGTTGAGTTGATGTTAACAAAATTCAGGATATCGCAGTGAAAATTCCTGAAAGTTGAAACTTTTTCAGACCTCGCGTATGAACTTCCCAATTCAATATTACAGTTTTTCTACTTGGGGCATTAATTTGAAATTGAAATTCTTCGCAAAATTTTAAATTCAAATGCGCTACAAACTTTACAAAAACTCGACTTTTATTTTGCAAGAATACAAATTGTATCGTTTTAAAAGTAAACTGCAAAACAACTAGACACAACAGTCGATGTCACGAGAATTTTACTGTCACCGAGATGGGGAGGATAGCTGAGTGCATTTTGTGACCAACTGTGGTTCTGACTGGTTAGGTTCAAATCCAGTCTGGTACAAACATTTAGTTTAAGAGGCCCGTCTACTACCTAAAATCCAGCATAAAATGTACTAACGTAGCGAGTGTTTTGTGGCCAGTACAAAAATGCTAAAATTTTATAACAAGAAGGATTTAATAAAGAAAGAAAGGATCTACAGATGTACCTTTATAAAATTTTGAATAAAAAATTGTATATGAATATAAAAATTCCGAAAAATAAAAAAAATTCCTATTATATGCAAAGTTTACACGGTTATATCTCATGATAGAAATTCATTTTTAAAATTTTAAAAAGCCACATTTGTAGATCCATTTGTTCTTTATTAAATGTTTATAAAAACATTATCCTGAAGTCAATAATAATCTGACAGTTTACTCGCAACGAAAACACTTTTACAGTATTTTTCAATTTCAAAATGACATTGCATAGCTAGGTTGCGGCAAAGTACGAGTTTCGGGCTGGTTTCAGGCAGCC
This sequence comes from Agonum fuliginosum, assembly GCA_947534325.1. Classification (NCBI taxonomy): domain Eukaryota; kingdom Metazoa; phylum Arthropoda; class Insecta; order Coleoptera; family Carabidae; genus Agonum; species Agonum fuliginosum. Next base: position 32,335,133 of record OX384037.1, read on the forward strand.
GTAGTAGTGGGGAAAAGAGTGGAATGAAAAAAAAAGTAAAATCATCCTGTATACAGGTTGGTGCAGGTGAAATGCGAACTAGGGAACATACATGACAATCGAACTTTCATGCCAGATATCTTGATATATTTTGTAGTAGTGTCACAAAACGGTGTAATGTGAATTTGTGTGGCAAAAAGAGTAATCAATAACAGAAGTAATAATAAAATCTAAAAGTGCATGTAAACTTTCTCGTTCTGCTCGTACACATACATAATTATGCTAAGAAAATATTTTAATGAAAATAAAAATTGACAGTACCTACTTATTCCACGTATATCAAAATGCCTAGCATGATAACTCCATTGTTATATATTTCCCTATGTTCGCATTTCACCTCCACCAACCTGTATATATAGGGTGTCTCAGCAAGAAGTTGAATTTTGAATCGCGTCCCAATTCCGTCTGTCAATTGTTGAGTTAGGCATATTTGGTATTTAAAAAATATTGACATTTACAAAAATGGTGCGTTATAGCTTGGGAGAACGTTTGTTAATAGTGAAAACCCATTTCAAAAATGGAGAAAATTTTACTGTGACGATTCGCAAGTTACTGGATCATTTCAGCGTGCATAATTTTCATTTTTCATGCAAGAATTGGACGGAATGGACTTAAATGAGATCTGGCTTCCACCTGTCACACCGCACGCGAAACAATGACGTTGTTGCAAACAAAGTTTCCATGTCGTGTCATCTCTCGTTTTGGCGACCAGAACTGCCCGACAAGAAGTTGCAATTTAACTTGTTTGGATTATTTTCTCTGGGGTTTTTAAAGTAAGGTTTATGCGAACCACTCTGAAACAACTGAGGATCTCAAAGAAGAAATTATACGCCAAATTCGAGAAATCCTGCATTACTACGAAATTTCATCAAAAGAGTACATTCCTGCCAACAGAACAACGGTGGCCATTTAACCGATATTTTGTTTCATGTGTAAATGTCATCTCTGTATATCAAGAACAAAATGTAAATAAAACATTAAATTAAGCGGCTCGTCTACGTTTTTATTGAATTCCTAGAATACTCTCGATTTTACTTTTTTTCCATTCCACTCTTTTCCTCTCTACTACGACTGCCTGAAACCAGGCCCAAACTCGTACTTTGCCGCATCCTAGCTTTGCAATGTCATTTTGAAGTTGAAAAATACTGTAAAAGTGTTTTCGTTGCGAGTAAACTGCCAGATTATTATTGACTTTAGGATAATGTTTTTATAAACATTTAATAAAGAAAGAATGGATCTACAGATGGGCCTTTTAAAAATTTTAAAAATTAATTTGTATTATGAGATATAACCGTGTAAAGTTTGCGAAAATAGGAATTTTTTTTGAATTCTTCGGAATTTTTATATTCATGTTACAATTTTTTAATGAAAATTTTAAAAAGGTACATCTGTAGATCCATTTTTTCTTTATTAAATCCTTGTTGTAATAAATTTTTACTATTCTTGTGATGGTCACAAAACACTCGCTACGTTAGTACATTTTATGTTGGATTTTAGGTAGTAGACGGGCCGAAGTTTTTAAAATTCAACTTTTTGCTGAAACACCCTATAGTACTTGTAATTCAGCTGCTGTGCAGCTGGTTAAACCACTAATTTCCAGTGTTGAGCTGTTTATATTCGTAATCTCTGATGCTGAAATACCTGATGCCTGCTAGATTCATCAGATGAATTATGGACACAGAGATGAAACTAACAGCTGCAGAGCTGACTAATTGATGAATAAATTACATTTTGTATTGATTAGTTCCACGCAAATCGAATGGGCAACCAAATTGTGTAAATAAGAAACAGCGGTTAACGTATTCAGATTTGATAGGATTATTTATGAAACTTGGTTTCTATGATTTCCGATTTGTATCTTAACTTCCTCATCTTCCGAACTACTCGAGATTATGAAGATTAGCTGAGTGTTTATCTAGACTCTAGAGTTCTGGCGAGATTTGCCCAGCGACTTCGCAGAGGCACAAAAGGCGAATTATTTATGCTTTATGACTTTGTGTTCCGAGTGAAGAAGCTCTAAGCACCGAGCTTCCAAGTTTCCAATATCAAAGATGCCTTTCATCGCGGGATATTTATCATACATAAAGTATAACATCATTTGAAAAGGAATGCGTTGTTTTATTTACCTTCTAAACAGATTACAGTACAGAATATATTCAGCAAAGAACAAACAGCAGTGGCGTAGCTAGTGCTTGGTGGGGGAAGGCTGCAAGATCCGAAAATTTATTTCCCGAAAATGCATGACCGAAAGTGCAAAACCGAATGTAGCATGACCCGAAAATGCATTAAACGAAAATGCATTTCCCGAAAATGCATTGACCGAATGATGCAAATTTCGATATCGATCTAAAATGCATTAAGAGGCCCGTCTGCCTATTAAACTTCAGCATGAAATGTACTAAGGTAGCGAGTGTTTTGTGGCTAGTACAAGAATGGTAAAAATTTATTTCAACAAGGGTTATGTACTTAAAGGATAAATTAACAGCTGTGCCTTTTTAAAATTTTAATTAAAAAACTGTTCATGATTATAAAAATTCCGAAAAATTCTTAAAAATTACCAATTTACGCAAACTTTACACGGTTATATCTCATGAAAGAAAATTTTTTTAAATTTCAAAAAGGCACATGTGTATATCCATTCTTTCTCTATTAAATGTTTATAAAAACATTATTTTGAAGTCAATAATAAACTAACAGTTTATAGTTATTTATGTTACAAGGACGAAAAATGCAAGTTCTCGTACGACTATGGAAAATTGCCGAACGAGGCAAAGCCGAGTTCGGCAACCTTAGGAGTACGAGAGCTTTTTCGTCCGTGTAACATACACTATTTTTTATTCGATTGTAAGTGAGAACTTAAAATAACTAGAATATTAATATTTTATTATAAATTATTCTAAATTTTTGTTTAGTTTGCTAATTGTAGTTATCTGCGAAACAGACAAATGAAACAAAAAAGAACAAAAAATTATTCGACGCGTTTGCGTACGAAAAGTACTTCTCGGCCTAACGAAAAGTGGGTCACCTAGCAACGGCACAAATATTAATACTCTACCTAAAAGGTTAGCTTTTCGTCCGAATATCTTAACCAAAAAACGTCACTTTTTGACATAATCGAATAAAAACACATTTTTCAACTTCATAATGACATTGCATTGGTAGGATGCAGTAAACTACGAGTTTCGGGCCGGTTTCAGGCAGCCGTAATAGTAGGGAAAGGAGTGGAATAGAAAAAAAGTAAAATCCAAAGTACTCTAATAATTCGGAAAAAACCTTGACGAGTGCAAAAATTGAATGATGCAAATTCCGAAAATGCTTCGACAGAAAATGCATGAACCGGACTATGCATCGCGGCGTCTAATAATCTTGACGACTAGTACCATAATGGGAGGGTGGTAAAATATAATCGTATGTTTTCAATGTGCGTTTATAGTTATTTACGAACCAAATGCGGGAAGATTTTTATCCCACATGAGCGGTTTCTTGAAACACGAACGAAGCGAGGGATTCATTTACGCGAATGCTGGGATGGTGTCTTCCCGCAATAAGTTTGTACAATGTTTTTTGTAACGAATAAAACTATAATAAAATACTTTCAAGTTGTAGTTGTAGTCTGATCATTAAATGTGAGGTTACGATGCTTTTTCTACTCACTACTACCGACAGATGACGCGCTGCACACAAGCTTTATTTTTAAATATTGGCGGTTTTCGGTGGTCTAAATAATTTTCAAGAAGTATAATGCCGGGAAGTAACACTTTATAAACTAAATTTTATTATTTTTAAGATGATTTTCTCTGAAATGTCTAATTCTTTGCATTTTTCCTGATTGACTACACTGGGAAATTTACATTTCCGATTGTACATTGCGTGCTTAATATGTCATTTCCTAGGTGATGAGTACACAAAATTGAAATTAGAATAATCTCTAAACTCGTCGTTTAGCATCTCCAGTACAAAACTCCATTTAATATTTCTCAAAACAATAAAACAACAAAGAACACTTCAGTAAAATATGTCCCAAGCTTGTTTAAATGTCTATTTTCATCTTTTCATCTTAATAAAATGGTTCTTTTTACGAGACTTCTAACAAGAGTCCTGTTCTTCAGTTTACTGTCTTGTATCTTGTCCCAGTTCTTAAGAAACAGAGAAACACTACAGCAAATTAAAACGTAATTACACATCATGTTTCGTGATGTATATTTTATTTTATATGCCATTTAAAATGGCTCGTACAGAAATACTAAATTTTACATTTCATACAAGTGATTTTAAAGCTTTTAAAGGAAGTTAATAATTAATGATAAATTTGTAACAATTGTTAACAAAGTGGAACGGATGATTTTTATTTGTTACACAAACAAAAACCCAAAACAAAAAAATGTAAAAATAATTTGAAAAGCTGATTTAAAGATTAGGGTAAAACGACAAATTCATTCTGAATTATTATTTCAACCAATATTGTTAAAATGTCTCATCTTGCGTTATTACTTTTGTTGTCAACTGTAATAAAATAAGAGTTTTTTAATTTGTCGAATTTTCTGTTTGTATTGAAACATTGTATAACAGCAACTAGAAAAGAAATCGTATATTAAAGAACAAGATTTATAAGACACGATTTTTTCGCACGAGTCCAAATTTAGTAAAACGAGCCCGAGGGCGAGTTTATTAAAGGACAAGTCCAAAAATTGTTAAAATATTTCAGTAAAATACTTGAGATCTTCAAGAAATTATAACTTCCGGTTGCACGATTAGCACCAAAATCTAACCAGATTTAATTTAGGTTCTAAGAATGTTATATACTAAATTTCAATTTTTTTAATCCAATAGTATTTGAGTTATCATACCTCCAACATTCATTCATCCATCCGGCCACACAGACATCATCGCGAAACTATCAAAATCGTGTTCTTGGGACCTCAAAACGTGCTTATCCATTGAAAACTCACTATCGAAATTTTAGCATGATTATAATTAATACCTCTCTTACAGAATTGACTGGCGAGAGGTAAAAATTAACAATTTAAGCTAATTTCAGACTGCCATGTAAAACAAAAATATTTATTCCATCACTCTGACAGTTGACAAATTTGAAATTGTTGTATTAGATCGTAAGAAGGATACAATAATCAGAAAAGAAATTAATAATCTTCTTTTTTAGTAAACTTAAATTTCATTCATCAGATTTTATACAATTTAGTATACTATTTACATGAAGTTGATACACCGCCAATACTTCGTGCGGTTTCTTTAGTTTGTCAGCTAAGAACCGCGTTTTGTATAAGCGGTTTTGAAAGCTGTTTAGAATTTATCTATAACGTTGTGTAACCGTGAAATTGGTCGTATCGGTCAAACTGATATAGCTTATTTTATAGAACATAAAAGAACAAAAGAACATACTTGTAATATAATGCTTCACTCAGCAATGTCACATCTTTATTACCTATTTTTAGAATTTCAGCTTTAAATAAATACGAATAGAAATAATTATGTATATGGGTTTTAAAGCCAACAAAGCAAAATGTGTTACATATGTAAATTGTAAATTAAATTAGGTATGGTAAACGAATATTATATGTAACTGAGCAAATACTAATTATTATATTTCAATTAGGAAATATTAATGTATGTAATTATTTGGCTCAAATAACATATTATTTTAATTAACAATGTCAATATTCATTATTGAATATGCTAATGAAATGAGATTCAAATTAATCAGACAGATATTTACACCGAAAGATTCTTTGAATTTAGAATTTAATTATATTTTTTACTTTACTTAATTTTAATTTACTAATCCTATTATAGTTGAATTAGAATGACACATATTTTCATTTTATATACTTTAAATGCCTCCAAACCAGGGACTCGAACCGTACAAAATAACGGTTCAGGTTCGGTTCGCGGTTCACTGTTCTCTATATGGTTCGGTTTTGTTCCGGTTTTTATTTTTCTTCTTAAACTGAACCGGTAACCGGTTTTCAAAACAGCGGTTCAAGTTCCGATGTCGGTTCAATGTTTTATTAAATAACAATAAAATAATGAATATATTAGTCCCAGTTTTGGACTAGAAATCTTACAAAATTTTACTAAACTGAAGAAAATACAATAATTTTCCTAAAAATATTTTAACATTTTAAAAAAAAATTGTTAAATTTTAGTTAATGCTTTAAACCGTTCTGAACCGGTTCATAATCATCGGTTCGGCTCCGGGTATGGATTCATACAAATATTTTTGAACGGTTCACTAAAATATCAGCGGTTCGTACCTCTAGCACCCTGGATCTGGACCACTGTGCTATTTCGCCACAAGTGTTGATAATGTATGAAATCCGAGACTCAAACTAAAACTATTTAGCATAATGAGCGAACTATGCTCATAGTTATTCACTCAGAAATGATTTTGAAACTTAGACGAGAAATACGCTTTGGATAATTGTTAGCATACTCCCAGTTTACTTGAAACTCTTGAAACAAAACCAGTTGGAAATACTTTTGTGTTTGTAGTCACAATACAAAAACAGCAACGATTTAAATTAGCATTTTGTAGCAATAATATTACCTTAACGTCAGCTGTGAAAACCGAAAACTGATGCTGGTGAAGCCAACAATAACAGAGAATTCAGAATTGATTATTATACGTTACGATTGTACTCTACCACCCGAATAAAGATGTTTATTTTTCGAAGAGTTCATGAAATGTAAGGTCTGAAATTATTTGTAGCTAGTTGCCAAAGCCAAACACATAAATAAGTCATGCCGTTTTTAATTCCTTTTCCTTCAAGGTCCGCAAAATTTCAAGGACCTACGATGATTTGGCGCGAAGTTATGAATTTTTGAAAAAAAAGTGCCATTTTGAGGTTTCTGAATTTCATTAACAATTATCTAAAAGTGAGTCTAAAATTTTTATTTCTTTAAACACCTTTATTTTTTAGATGTTTTAAGAAATAAACGAATTTGGTGCGAAATCGGATAAATTATGGGCAAAAAGCTCAAAAATACCAATTTTTTTCAAAAATTCATAACTTCGTGCCAAATTATCGCACGTACTTGATATTTTGAGAAAATTGAAGGAAAAAGATTGAACTTTATTGTCCTGTTGGGTAATAAGGTCCACGATTTTTTTTACTCACGCTAAGTTGCTACAATTGAAAAATTTTCAGTCAAAAACATGTTTTTTTATCCGGGAGTGGCAGGGGGTGGATCGGGTTTGGTGGCAGATTAACTTACAGGGCCGAATAGAGAAACCTTCAACGTTCTCGGAAATCCAAAATTTATTGATTTTCGTGACCAAAAATCTCAAAAAGGCACTTTAAAAAAAGAAAATCATAACTTCGCGCCAAATCATCGTAGGTACTTGAAATTTTGCGAACCTTGCAGGAAAAATCTGATCTTTATTACCCTGTTGGCCAATAAGGTCCACGATTTTTTTGTCACTCCGTATGAGTTGCCAAAGTTGGACCTTTTTGGACATCAGATACATTCGTTTTTCTTAGGGGGGTAGGAGAGGCTGGAGTGGATTTTTGTAACATTTTCTATCATCACATTAAAGATAAGACTTCAACGTTTTCAGAACTCGAAGATTCATTCAATTTCGTCGAAATGCAGCGGAGATATCGCACTTTGAAATTTTGTCATTTTTGGTGCATTTTCAAGTGGTGCGTTTTTATTTTACTCCAGTGTAGTATGTGACTTTTAAGTTGGAATATTATTATTTGAAAATTCCAAAGTAACAAAGAGAATAACAATTATTCTCATTTCGGTAAGATCCATTTGGGTACTTGGAAGAAATTCCTCAAAACATCTAAAAGTATATTAAGTATATTAAGTATCAAGAACGGTAAGGACAGTTTACCGATGGAAGACTATGTTTTGTGCAATTTTGTCTGACATTGGTAATTCCTTAACGTTCGTGATGCTTATATCATTTTTTGCACTATTGGTCTTTTTTATCCACACGCAAATATTAATTTATTCGTAATTTATATTAAATACTTATACTGAAATTGATGTAATCAGGAATGCAGTCTTAAATATTTTTTTTTATTTTTCTAATATACCGACGTTTTGACACAGCCTAATGCCTTCTAGTATATTAGAAAAATAAAAAAATTCTTTAAGACTGCATTTCTGATTACATTAATTTCCTTACACTTCACCAGTCGAAAATACCTTTATTCATTAAATATACTACCTGTTCTGTTAATTTACTTACCGTTTTGTTTAGCCTAGAAAGAAGATCAACATACTGTCTTGGAAACAGGCATAATAAGTTGATATAAAAGACCAATTGTGCAAAAAATAATTTAAACGTTTACTTTCTAGCTCATGCTAGATTATACCTACAAGTTTGAATTAGACGACGTTCGTGACTAATAGGAATAGACTACTTGCATGATATTTTTTATTACTAATTTTTCAGAAGAGATGAAATCTTGAGATAAGTAATTTTTATTTTGATAAAAATTTTATTAACAATCCCAAAAGAAAATAATGGAAATTTAATCTGTTCAAGTTCAAGATAATCAGGTCACAGAAAAATTTCTTTCTCAATTTATTAAAAACATTTTTTTTATTTTTTCGACCTGATATTAAAAATACCTAGGTATACTATATAACATAGTGCTAGTACCTAATAGAAATCTCATTTTTAGTACCATGCAAGCAGCCTGAGTTGTCAAATCCAAACTCATTCTGTGAATAAAATATTTCCTGACTGGAATTGAATCTCAGTTATCAGCTATCATAAATCCATTCTGGTAATAAAATACGTTTTCAATCTACTTGCATAGATAACTGAATTGTCCTATTTCCCAATTCTTACGAACCTCTCCTTAAAACAAAACAAAACTAAAGTTTAAACTCTAAAAGCTTGTAGTTTCACACTTCCCACAGCATACTTAAAGTTTCAACCCTTAAAACTTGCGGAAATTTTTAAGTGCAGTGTCTCAACCTCGCAACACGACTTTGATTTATGGCCGAACTTCACAGAAATGCAAATCGAGATGCGTAGAATGATAACTCAGTCGAGGTGCAAATTTACCGCGAGTAAATACATTTGCACTGCGTTGAATTTCATGTAGAACGGGGTAGAACGGAGATATTGAATTAGTAGAACTAGTTATATGTGAATCTGTATGTTACTTCAGGTATTTGAAATTAATATCAAACTACATTGTTTAACTATGATGCGTGTAAGTTACTCGTATGTTATTTTAAATTGAATTATAGTAGAAGCACGTAGATATTATAGAAATACAAACTTTACCTTAAGCTTGAATTACAGTATACTTTTTTCGGCTAGAAACTTTGACAATTTTCATACTTAATTCTAGAATGCTCATTTAAATAATGTAAATCAAGAAAATTTCGATCCAAGTTTCATACTAGAACCGTCTTTTTTCTTTTTAAAAGAAGTGCCCGGGACCTATATTTCATCCAATTTTCATACTAGACTTGCGCAGTGGATGTATATTTGGTGTTACCAACCTTCTGTATATAACTTCAAAAATAATAAAGTTGAGTGACAGCAGAAATAAAAGTAAAGTCTTGGCCCGTAATGGCTCCTAAGAGGTATAAATGGACTCCTGAAATAAAAAACTCTTGTACAATTGTATGAAATGCAACCAGTACTTTATCAAGTATTAAAATATGTTGATAACCTCAACAACTCACAATCACAATTACATGTTTTTAAATTTTAAATTGGCAGTATTGGTCGATAAATATGTCAGTACAAGAACACATTTTAAAACTAGATTCTAGCCGAATTAAGTATCTAAAAAAAGTTCTTTTTTCTGGCCGAAAAAAGTATAAAGTAATTCAAGCTTTATACTCGTATTGTCATGAAAAATGCAGTCAGAGTTGGCCGGAGCGATAAGGGAGAGAAAGAATGTGTCTATGTTCTCCATAGAGCTGGGAAAAGATCTCCAACTTATTAAAGCTGGTTTATAATGGATGTAACTGATGACTTCTTCTAGTTCTGTTAGCATGAGCTATAGATTAGGTACGGTTCATAATGACACTGGATTTTACTTTTACTTATAGGTACTGTAACAGTAATGTTCGCCAACTTTTAAGAAAACTTCCTGGAGTATCTATAACAGAGCGCTATATTGCAAAAAAATGTGGATTTAATTACTGTTTAACTGTAAAATATAGTATCAAAAAATTATCTAACTTCCAAATCTGCATGTATATTCCCAAACATATTATTTTATTCAAATACAATTTTACTAAAATCAGCCATACTCAGAATAAAGCCACTCCATTACATACTACCATACTTCACTATTTTCCCAACAAATAGCAAGCAAGTCCTACTTATTTGATCTTTGTTTACATTTTGATGAGTATTTTATATTTCGCTACAATATAAACATTGCAGATCCATATGTAACTTTCAACAAACGGATTCATTTCTGACAGTTATAAAAAAGGTTATGTCGTCTAGTTAGCAGATTACTGAAATAATTATCATCAGAATACAGAATATAGAATAAGTAACCGGTTACATCCATAATAAAGCAGCCTTTAGTTCTTGAGATATGTAGCGTTAAAGTCGCAATTTAGAAAATACCTAGACAATATCAAGTCTGCACGTACCGTAACATAGATAAAGATAATTTCTTTATTATCATCCATATCCACCTTCAGTTTACCGTAACGGTTAACCATCAACCACACAATGTCGCACCGGTTCATTTACAAATAACAATCCAACTTAACCGATAAATACAGCGTTAATATCCACCCTATCTGCTCGCAATGTTCTCATTATCCGTGCCACTTAACTTTGCAACTTAACGTAACCGCTACCGCTGCGCGAAATCCAATACAAAGTAGTGTATAAATTCGAAGAGTCTAACTTCTAACGTTCAGCTGGGTTTGCACTTATTTTACTATGTGCGGTGTAATCGGTTCTTTGGGGGTAATTCTCCAAGTTGTGCAACTTGCGAGGCTACGTGTTGTTTTGTACACTGTGGATTCGTACACCTATCGTAATAGTGCTAGTTCGTACGCTCGAACTCTTTTACCTGTAGAACTCTTAATCCATCGCAGTGGGGGGCAAGATTATAAAAAGGAAGGTTTGCTCATTCGCAACATTTAGTATTTTAGTGGAGAGGACGTGACGTCATGTTTAGACACAAGAAGCGCTTGATATTCAATTCACAACGTCTGAAGTTTTTAGTAGCATTCAAATAATAAATAAAATAAGTCTCATTTTTGAAACAATGTCTAAAAGTGACGTAAGTTAGCTCCTCCCACTTTGATGACATTGCGCATATGGGAACGAGCAAACCTTCCTTTTTACTTCCTTGTACGGAGTAATAAGGAAGTTTGTAATCGCGAAAAATTTCGGTTCCCAGATTTTTACGGAAATATCCGTTTTGACCTTTTCTGAATCCATTATGACTAGTTTCGTCGTGACGTCTGTACGTACGTACGTATGTGTGTCGCATAACTCAAATACGGTTAAACGTAGAATGTTGAAATTTTGTATTTAGAGCTGTTATAGCATCTAGTTGTGCACCTCCTATTTTTGGTTTCAATCTATAAACCGGAAGTAGTACTTTTTTCAAATATTTCGATAAATATTTAATTTAAGACAATTTTTTATTTTAAATGAAAGATTATGTGATTATTATCTACAATCGGTATTTTATAAATATTTTTGTATCTGGTATCATTTAAGAATAATTAAAGTATATATTTATAATTTAGTATTTCGGTATCTTGTAGTCCATGATCGATTAACATTTGTTACTACGTAAAATTTAAATGATTATGACATGACAGTAGTAAAATATGCTTTATATCTTCTTCTGCAGTTTAAATAAAATGACTAAAATATATTTGTGAGTATAGTAGCAGTAGTACTAGTACCTACTTATATATTAATATATTTGTATAATAAGTTAAAGAATAAAGTCATATTTTTTTATATTATTCTACATTTTAGTTATTAAGAAAAGTATGAACAGTTTAATAGGCGTACAAGGAAGTCATGTGGTGTCCACGTCAGATTTTTTTAAATCCAATTCTAGAAGAGGGCGGTGTTGTTGAATCATTCCAATTTTATTTAAAATTTTACCTGAAAAGCGAGCTGGCAAGTAAATAATTTTTCCCAATAGACAAAAAATTGTGGCCCTACGAAATCCATTCATAATGATATTTCGCACCCAAAAGTCAAGTATTTCTCAGAACATATCCCATTCCGTAACCGGCCAGGTAAAATCCAAACAATAAACAAACCAACAAAAAATAAATTTGGCACCAGTGTCCACCTCCTCTGACATGAAAGCCACCGCAGGCGACGTTGCCATTTGGCGAGTTCTGCTCGCCACATGTGCGCACATTGCAACGAAAAAATGCACTTGCACTTGCTGTTGCATTTGCGCTCTTTTTTGCTCTTTGGAGTTTTTTTGAGACTGCGGCGGGTAAAATGTGGCGCGATGGTGTGAGACGCGAGACGGTTAGTCATTGGAGGAAATGTACACAAAGAAAGATGGATCCTGTGTTTATTTTTCCAGGAATATTTGTAAACAGGATAACATGAAACAGATTTTTTAAGATGGCGGGTTTGTGAATATCTGATGTTTACAATTTGCAAAATGCTTTTTTATATAGATCAGCGAAATTTGGGTGGCCCTTCATAAAACTGAAAGAAAAAATCTGGTTTTCTTTTAGTTTTAAAATAGAAAATGATTTTTTTTTTATAAAAAGCATGGAAAATTATAATTTATATTTATAAATTTATATTATTTTTTATGTTTATTTATGTTAACTTTTGACTGAACGAAGGTAATTGAATCTAATTTTTTGCAATTCTTGTTGCACATGTAAGTTCCCGCTGACTATATTCACTATAAAAAAAACAAAGCTCCCGATTAACAGACGGCAATTTAAAAAATCTTTTGCTTTTTGCGACCATTAATATATTAGTTGATATCAATTCTGAAAATAGTCAGTTATTCATTGGTCCATAGGCGTAGCCAGGGTGAGCGGATTGGGGGTTAAAATTTTCGGTATATGTAGCTATTTATTCATGAGTTAGAAGCATTTATTAATGTTAAGTACACTAAAATATTGATAACCATTTACTTAATACCTATGCATGAAGAAATTTATGTATATTTATTAGAGATGCTGCGAATAGTAAATGTGTCGAATACCGAATTATGCAGGACTGTCTGCCAAATAACCGAATATTCAGAGAATATTATGTACCCTTTTGGCGCCAAATGATAAATCTGTAACAAGGACTGATGAAGCTGCTTTGAATGCAGATAAACTGATTTTTTTGTTCAATAATTTGAATGCTTTTAAATTATAATAACGAATAGTTAATTTTTATTTTTATCAAAATTACAAAATAAAGTTTTTGACATTATTTACTTCCTTGTACGGAGTAGAAAGGAAGTATTGTAATCGCGAAAAATTTCGGTTCTCAGATTTTGACGGAAATATCCGTTTTCTGAATCCATTATGACTAGTTTCGTCATGACGTCTGTACGTACGGACGTATGTATGTCGCATAGCTCAAATACGGTTAAACGTAGAATGTTGAAATTTTGTATTTAGGGCTGTTATAGCATCTAGTTGTTCACCTCCTATTTTTGGTTTCAATCTACAAACCGGAAGTAGTACTTTTTTCAAATATTTCGATAAATATTTAATTTAAGACAAATTTTTTTATTTTAAATGAAAGATTATGTGATTATTACCTACAATCGGTATTAAATAATTAAAGTATATATTTATAATTTAGTATTTCGGTATCTTGTAGTCCATGATCGATTAACATTTGTTACTACGTAAAATTAAAATGATCATGACATGACAGTGACAATAGTAAAATATGCTTTATATCTTCTTCTGCAGTTTAAATAAAATGACTAAAATATATTTGTGAGTATAGTAGCAGTAGTAGTAGTACTTGTATATAAATATATTTTTTAAAAATATTATTCTTCATTTTAGTTATTAAGAAAAGTATGAACAGTTTAATAGGCGTACAAGGAAGTCATGTGGTGTACACGTCAGATTTTTTTAGTAATCATACGAGTAATTATTAATAAAAACTGAAGAATAATATTTGTCTGTCAACGAAATATCTAAAAAATACACTGTTACAAACAATCGCAAATCAAGTATTGTATGTTATGCGACTTCAAAATATGCGGTATTCGGCCGAATATTAAACTGATATTCTGTATTTAGTCGAATAATGAAAAACATGTCGAAAAGGCAGAATATCGAATAGTTGCCTAATATTCGTTGCAACTCTAATATTTACTCATTTTATTATTTTTAGTTTAATTTAAATCCCTGCGTTAAAGTATAGATTTCAAATTTCGGTTAATTATTTAAAACAAGATCTCATAATAGGTTTGTCTAGAGTCCGTAGAATAGTGATAATAGATTTGGTTCCTAATCTATGATTGAATTTCTGAAGTACTAGTACAAGTACTCGTAGGGTTACAACACAAATAAATTTAATTACAGCACCCCAATTAGGGTGTCTCCCCTATATTAATCCAACTTTCCCTCGGAATTAATTAACTCCCTTACAATATCCCGTGTATTCGTCCAATTTTAAAATATCCTTCAGTGAAAAAACTCTTCGTAAGTCTTCGTAGGGCGACAAGTAAGAGACGGATTACCCCTCCCCCCTCCTGCGTTTAAGGGGATGCCCTGCGTTCCAGCTCTGACAATATATCACATAGATAAGGATTAGGATAAATGAAAATCCTGTTTTCAACATGGCTAAACATCAAGCATGCGTTGTGTCCTGAGAAGGCGATAGGAATGTGTCAAAGGCTGTTGGAAGTTCGGATGTTCGCCGCCGGGCTGACAGCGCCACAAGCGACATGGAGGTTGTTTTGGAATTGTTAGGAAATAATGGAAATGTTCTGAATGGTTGAGATAAAAATAAATTGATAGCGGTGGCAATTTTTGTACTGACACTCAAACTCGAATCAAACGTTGAAAAGGAAGTATTTTATCACTAGTATTATGAAGTTAATTAACTTTACCATCAAGTAAACGATTTTTCTTGAACTATTCTTAACTTTTTGCGACATATGGGATTCCAATATAGACCACCAAATTTTATATTATAAGTTATGCCACACTGGTTCGCAAAATGGTCCTCTTATAAAAAGGTGACTAATGTACAGGGCCGGTTCTAGGGTAGGTGGCGCCCTGGTGCGAAGT
This sequence comes from Agonum fuliginosum, assembly GCA_947534325.1. Taxonomy (NCBI): domain Eukaryota; kingdom Metazoa; phylum Arthropoda; class Insecta; order Coleoptera; family Carabidae; genus Agonum; species Agonum fuliginosum. The sequence continues at coordinate 32,350,394 of OX384037.1, forward strand.
TCTTTTATAGCCCCCCCCCCCTCTCCAAATATTAATAAAAGACAATAGTATTTGGCGAGATTTTGGAAAATAAAAATAATAAAAATAAAATATTATTATTAACTCGATTAAATATAAATCTTAACAGAGTAGGTATATAAAATGTAAATAATATATCTATTATAAAACAAAACGAATTTACTTGTATGACAAACTGTTCATTCTTCACATAATAGTTATTTATGTATCAAGGGCATCATGATGATGTTTATGCTCATCCGAGTGCGTCATGTTTACAAGCCCAAGGGCCTCTGGCCCGAGGGTCTGTAAATCGCCCGTGGTGCATACAATATTTTATGTCTTACTATTTTATTTGAAATATTGCGCGCGTGACATTTCGCTTTGACGTTTCGAATTTTGTTAATATTTTTGGTATCCTAGTAACAGACAGAAAATATATTAATTTCAGAAGAAAAACATTAGTGATGTCTCAATACTACCATGGCAATTTCTTAATGCCCTAGGGTATAATATATAATATAACATACCTCGTATCCATGACATAATTAAACAATTACATATTAGGAAGACATAAAATATTTTTTTGGAATTTGGAATATTGAAATGTGATAACGATTCATATGTATAACCTGTGGCGATCAGAGAAATCAGATGAATCTTAATCTACACAAAATTACTTATAATAATTACACATTGCTCATTATAAGCAACATAGATAGTACATTTTATTTTTTTTTAAATTGTTTTGTAGGGCCCTGGTGCGGTGCACCACTTGCACCATGCCTAGATCCGGCCCTGCTAATGTAGCTGTAGCTGCACATTTTTAAGGTGTATGTCTACCCTAAAATTTTACAGCGTTACTATGAGTTGTACGCCTACCATGTTTACCTACTTTAATTATAATTGAAATATATGTTGCTTTTCCATGTGAGTGTATTAACAAAAGATGTTTTAACGCTTCTATATTTTTATTATTTGTTTTTGGCCTAGGAATTTCAAGTAAAAAAATCAGAAATGACGTTTTTTGCGGTTTCTTGTTATTATTTGATATGATTTTTACTTCCTTGTACGGAGTAATAAGGAAGTATTGTAATCGCGAAAAATTTCGGTTTTCAGATTTTGATGAAAATATCCGTTTTGACCTTTTCTGAATCCATTATGACTAGTTTCGTCGTGACGTCTGTACGTACGTACGTACGTATGTACGTACGTACGGGCGTACGTATGTATGTCGCATAACTCAAATTCGGTTAGACGTAGAAAGTTGAAATTTTGTATTTAGGACTGTTATAGCATCTAGTTGTGCACCTCCTATTTTTTGTTTCAATCTACAAACCGGAAGTAGTACTTTTTTCAAATATTTCGATAAATATTTAATTTAAGACAAATTTTTTTATTTTAAATGAAAGATTATGTGATTATTACCTACAATCGGTATTTTATAAATATTTTTGTATCTGGTATCATTTAAGAATAATTAAAATATATTTATAATTTAGTATTTCGGTATCTTGTAGTCTATGATCGATTTACATTTGTTACTATGTAAAATTTAAATGATTATGACATGACAGTGACAATAGTAAAATATGCTTTATATCTTCTTCTGCAGTTTAAATAAAATGACAAAAATATATTTGTGAGTATACTAGTATAATAAGTTAAAAGAATTTTTTATATTATTCTACATTTTAGTTATTAAGAAAAGTATGAACAAACAAGGCGTACAAGGAAGTCATGTGGTGTCCACGTCAGATTTTTTTCAGTCATTTTAAAAATGGCAAGAAAAATTTTAAAAAATACAGAAGTTATTATAGGAATACTGGAGCCATGTTTACAGTATTTTTCAACTTCAAAATGACATTGCATAGTTAGGATGCGGCAAAGTACGAGTTTCGGGTTGAGTTCGGGCAGCCGTAGTAGTGGGGAAGAGAGTGAATTAGAAAAAAAATTAATATCGAGAGTATTTTATATGTAGTTTGAAGTTAAGGTCTTAAGGATCCAATTATTCATTTATTTTGCCACATAATACAAAATTACATGGACGTTTCGGACATAAACTATGTCCATCATCAGCTAAAATAAAAACAATATTAACAAAAGTTATTAAGTAGAAAACAGAGGGCAAGAACTAACCTTGATAAAATACAAGTAAATTATAAAATAGAGTTTAATAATAACAAAGTTTTTTAGGAATTCGAAAAATAGGTAGACGAGCCCCTTAAGTGAGATTGCAAATAGCATTAATAAAGTATTAACTCAAACTTTAGTAAAACATTCTGTTTGGAAACGTTTAAATTCGTCCCTGTTATGTACATTTAATTTTCTCTCCTGCAAAGTCTGCGCGTCCCGGGGGTATAGTATTAAATTAAACTCCGTGCGACACTAATTTCGCATTTTTCCGACTTTCCTCTGAATGTTTAATGACTGCTTGGCCCATGGCGCATGGAATATTCTTAAATGTAAACGTTTATTCCCAGACGTTATTTCACTGGTTTACAGAATCCAGACACGGAGTTCCGGAACCGGAGCCAATGTTACGATCGTCTCCCAGAACGGGAATAACTCTGCGTTTCGCGGTACCTGATCCACGAGAATTTACGACGATATTAAGGGTTAATGTTAATTACAATAGTCAAATCATCATCATGCGGAAAAGGTCAATAAGGTTGAAATAAAAATGTTACTTTTAAATGTCACATTGTGAGGTTTACTTTGACCTGGAGACTAAATGCTATTTCTATGTCATTGTCAATCTTGTTGTTTTTTTTAATTTCAGAAATTGAGTACAAAGAATTATTTTGGGTATTGCTATAGAATAGAAATTTGTATTGGACTAAATTAAGTTTTTTACTTCCTTGTACGGAGTAATAAGGAAGTATTGTAATCGCGAAAAATTTCGGTTTTCAGATTTTGATGGAATATCCGTTTTAACCCTTTCTGAATCCATAATGACTAGTTTCGTCGTGACGTCTGTACGTACGTACGTATGTACGCACGTACGGACGGACGTACGGACGGACGTACGGACGTATGTGTGTCGCATAACTCAAATACGGTTAGACGTAGAAAGTTGAAATTTTGTATTTAGGACTGTTATAGCATCTAGTTGTGCACCTCCTATTTTTGGTTTCAATCTACAAACCGGAAGTAGTAATTTTTAAAAAATTTCGATAAATATTTAATTTAAGACAAATTTTTTTAATTTAAATGAAAGATTATGTGATTATTATCTACAATCGGTATTTTATATATATTTTTGTATCTGGTATCATTTAAGAATAATTAAAGTATATATTTATAATTTAGTATTTCGGTATCTTGTAGTCCATGATCGATTAACATTTTTTTGTTACTACGTAAAATTTAAATGATTATGACATGACAGTGACAATAATTAAAAGAATAAAGTCAGATTTTTAAATATTATTCTACATTGTAGTTATTAAGAAAAGTATGAACAGTTTAATAGGCGTACAAGGAAGTCATGTGGTGTCCACGTCAGATTTTTTACCTAGGTAAGTTGTATTGATCTGAACGAAAGTTGAGTAATCTATCTTATAAAAATGAATGTTAGTTTGCTGTTTGTTGTCCTCTATGCGTTCCTATACCATTCATTCGATTGTAAACTTTGGTGAGTTGTGTGTAAGTCCGCGAAGGTTTCTGACAAAATGGCGACTAGCTAATTCAAAATATACTGCACCGATTTGGTTCAAATTTGGTACGGTAATAGTGTAAGATCTAACTTATAACATGAGAAAATTAAAATGTCAATTCGCCATCTTGGAACAAAATGGCGGCTATCTAACTCAAAGTTTACTGCACCGATTGGGTTCAAATTTGGTATGGTAATAGCTTAGGATCTAACATTCTAACATATGACATGAGTACAATAAAATAGCAGTCCGCCATCTTGAAAGTTAATGGCAGCTAACTAACTCAAAATGTATTGCACCGATTGGGTTCAAATTTAGTATGGCAATAGGTTAAGTTCTAATTTATGACATGATCATACTAAAATGTCAGTCCGTTATCTTGAAACAAAAAGACGGCTAGCTACCTCAAAATATATTGCTCCGATTGGGTTCAAATTTGGTATATGGTATTAGCTTAAGATCTAACTTATGACATGAGCATACTAAAATGTCAGTCCGCCATTATTTGGTATGGTATCATGGGCGTAGTTAGAATATTTTCCCAGGAGGCGGACCGTTTATGAAACATAAGTAAAAATATGCCGTAGGTCATTGTGTTGTTATAAATATTTATTTATTTATTATTTTATTTTCACTGATTTTCATTGTTTCATTGCCTACGATTTTCAAAATTGTATTTTAAAGTAATATTTTAGAATAATTTCGGAGTTATTAATCAAATTTGGAGAGCATATATACTTATAAATTTTTGTATATAACACGTACACAAACTGAGTTTTAGAGGAGTCACCTAATTTAAAGACTCGGCTTGCTCCTCGTCTGTAAATAGACTCGATCTCTAAAACTCTATTTTGCGGACTTGTTACATAAATAACTATTATGATCTCAGTGATCGAAGTAAACAGTGGGCAGCAAAAGCTTTCTAATTCATGAGCCACTCAGAGAAATATGCCAATCTTGTATTTATTATTGCTTTATATTAAGTAAACTTAGTTCTAACAGCTTCAAGTTATGAAAAATAGCGACATTATTTTAATACTATAATAAGACTTCTATTTAATTCCTGAATATTTAAGATAAATGCTGTGTAATAAATTCACGTCTTTCTTGGACGAGGAAAATAATGAAATTATTAAACGTGAGATTGCTCTAACCATAAAGAGATCAAATAATTCTTCCTCCAAGAAAAGTTTCAGAATTTTAACAGCAGGGAAATTTCCTCTTGATAACCTTGTTTACGTTGGCAGTTGGCAACATCGCATCGTAAAATTTTCCTTTACATAAACAGAGCAACTTTATGATAATCTGCGCGACTTTTGAAGTGAGAGAAAATTCTTAAACATAATCAAGAATATTCATAATTATGAATACAGACAGAGCAATTTTAACACGAGAACATTTTTAACTTTATCTTTACACGTGGGGCAATTAGGTTAAAGAATAATAATTAACAATTCTTGTACACGAAGGAAGAATAAATTCTTTTAGAAAAGTTAATAACTTTGGTGTTAGTTACTTTGTATTTTCCTGAAAAACTCCAGCTTCAACATTTTGTACAGAAGAACTCATATAATTACATACATACACACACAATCTAGCATATTGTCGATTTCACTTTTTTACCGCCCACCTAAAAGGGAGGTATAGAGATCGTGAAAACATTCGATACTGGAAATTGTATTTTCTTGAAGCATTCTAACATTTTTTTGCAAAATTTTAGGAAATACTGCGATAGTTACAATTTGTCATACGACAAATTTATTTAACACCTTTTCTTTATCTCTTACCAATAAAGGAAAATTATTTTTCAAAAATATGTAATTTTATCTAAAACCACGATTTGTAAATCACAATAGGAAAAATAATTAAAAACAAAAATGTTAATGTCAATGTGACACAGTTTCTGAAATTTGTGGCACCATTTTTAAAGAAATGTATAAATTAACTGCGGTTAAACTAGTAAAGAAGCTGAAATTAAATAAATAAAAAATTGACTGAATTCCAGCAATTTTTTATCATTCCATTACATCATTGATTCATTATTAATGTAATAAAGTGATAATGAAGTAAATTTTTTATCTACAAAGAGCTAATTAGATTTTAATGCCAATCGGAAATGGTTTTTTGCAAAAAGTTTGTAAAATATGAAATTTATTGCAAAATAGTTTAAGAAAGCCTAACTAAAACCAAATTCACATATCAATGTCAAGATCGGAGGTTATGTGTTTGCCACATCAGATTATTTTTCTATTCCTCTCCCTTCCCCACTACTACGGTTACCCGAAATCAACCCGAAACGTTGCCGCATCCTAGCTATGCAATGTCATTTTTTAGTTTAATCTGTAAAAGTGTTTTTGGTCCGAGTAAACTGTCAGTTTATTATTGCCTTCAAGTAAATGCTTTTATAAACATTTAATAGATAAATAATAGATCTATAGATTTATCTTTTAAAAAATTTTAAAATAAATTTTTATCATAAGATATAACCGCATAAAGTTTGCAAATATTGAAAAGAATTTTTCGGAATTTTTATAAATAGGTACAATGCTTTAATCAAAATTTTTAAAAAGCACAATTGTTAATTGTTCCTTTAAGTAGGTATATAAAAAATATGAGACTTCGAAATCATATTAAATTATGATATTAGAATAAATAATAAGTACCAACTCTAAATAATAATTGATGTACCTATTTTACATTCTTAAGTACCAACTAGTTTTGACACATTTAAACACAAACTCTGAAATTGTACCTGCATGAACACAAACTATTACCACATCTTTAAGAACAAGTATAAGTTAGAAATTCAACAGTACACCTGCAATTAAAGCTATAGCGATAAACATAAACTTTAAATTATAACGTACAACCAACTAAACTAATTATACAATTATCCTTGTTCAATAAACCACCGTTCCACTAAGCTAAATGCATATTAACCCCTAAATTGAAACCTATTGTTGTTGCGCTAGACGGCACACTGAATATTGAATTAAGGGAATTATTTCAAATTTATTGATAGTGTTAATATGCATTATATTAGCTTATAATGTCAAGATAGGTATTCAATAGAGAGTCAGAAGCTAAGGTTTACTATAGTTGCATCTTCGCGTAATCTCTGTGTTTTAAGGAGGTTGGTGACCGTTTATTAAAATGATGATGAGAGGCTGAAATTTACACAGTGCCTTCATTTCACTATGTAGATTCTAAAATTATTTTTTTTAAATTTTCGTCTATCCGGTTTTTGAGTAATTAAAAGTTGAAATTCGCTCGTTTCACATGGACTCTTATGGCAATTCACTAAATTTTTGTTTAAACTATATGATAAAATGATGAATAATTCACAGAACTTGTATTAATATTTCCAATAAACCTTTAAAAATAAGTTCTTGAAGATTTTGTGTACTTTGTCTAAACCATTTGTAAGTTATTTAAAAAAAATGTAAGCATGTCAAGCATTTTTGATTAGGGAATTAGTAATTATTGTAAAAATAAATATCACAGCAATGCAATGACATCAGCCAACGTGCGTTGAGGCGTTGAGCTAATTTTGTTTTACATTATCAAAAATATTTTTATTTTCATATCCTCCCTGTAAGGCTAATGTCTGGGTACGCCACTGCAGGCGTCCCCAACCTCCTTAAGTTGGTATTTATTTAAATTAAATTTAAAAAATAATATTCGTATATTATTTCTAATAAAAAATCCTTCTTTATGTCCTTGGTACACAGGGTTACATACAGGGTTTCCCAAAAGTCCCGGGACGAAGCTATAAGTTTTGAACGAGTGAAAAAAAATTGACAATTTAGGGATCACTAAAGGAGTCATAAAAACTACATTAGTTTAGAACTTCCATGCAACGTGGAGTTTTTCTTTAGGCCTCTATATTGTTAAATAGAAACCACGATTGTTTAACAATTACTACGAAAAATTTAATTGATAATGACAGTGTCAATAGTGATACATCATTTATATCTTCTTCTTCAGATCTACAGTTGACTAAATGACTAAAATATATTTGTAAGTACCTATAATTTGTATACTGGTAAAAAGAGTAGGGTATGGCGGAAGTTTTTGTGCTGGCCACATCATATTTTTTTATCATTTTACATAAATTGTAGATAACAGTTTTAAGAAAGGCGTTGAATATCTATGAGATAAATAATATCTTTTACTGTCGCCGTTCCATAAACTAAAGTCATAAATTTCTGATTGATAACTATTAGACTATTACGCTTCGCCATTAATTTCTGTGCAAATGGCTCCTCTAAAATTAAAACATTAATAGTTGGCTTTACTATGTACTTTACTGCAGCACCTCGTAATAAAGATCGTATTTGGGTAATAACCATTTAACGGTTAAGCCATAAGAATGAAAACCACTTCATTGATACAGCGAGTTTCACACTGGCCATTTAGAAGAGTGATAAAAATTCCCACTTCTAACATTGGGATTATTAACTACTTCGAAAGCAGCGGTCTTAAAACAATGGCTACTTACGTACAATATGCTCCAACAAAAATTCTTCTTATTATATACCACCACTTTCAAAAGTATAAAAGGTGAAGCTATGTTAAAGAATTAAAAATAAACTGATTGCTGAATATTTAAATTTCTTGACTTCTCACTTCGGCCAATACTAATATACCATTCTGCATTGAAAATTTCCAAGCCTACGGCTTTTAAAGGAATACTTATTGGATATCAATTTTTAGCTATATGAGTTATAATAATAATTGTTAATTTTGATAGATTTATTACCTTTTTATCGAAATGAAAATTTAACTTTTTTGAAACGTGCATTAAAATGCGCCATGTGTGACGTAGACAACATTGAAACCAAACCGTGAGTAGATTTGTTCGTGTAAGAGCGTTTTTTGTCGTTTTGACTACGGAATGGACGAAGGACCTGTGTTGAAATAAGGTGAGATCTACGTATCGTTTTCGGTTCTTGTCAGCGCGGTAAACGTATGTTCTCAGGGCCGGTGACGTCACACCGTCACACACGGCATCGTTTTTCGTTTTTTTGTTTTAATTTTATGAATTTTTTTCTGGCTTATTAGCATCTTTTTGACAAAAAGAAAAAATACGGGTCGAATGTATTAATGTATAGATTAACATATTAAAAAATCTGATGTGGCCAGTACCAGACCTCTCACCTAATTCTACTTTTTCTACCAATAGGTATAATAATAGTTTTACTTACATTTTAATAGTTTCATGTTCATGTGATATGTAAACGATAATGTAAACCAAAAGCAAAAGATGTCAACTGTACTGTCACTGTCATAATAATAATAGGTAATAATAATAATACGCACACACACAGACATCATCGTGAAAATAGTAAATTCTTACTCTAAGGACCGTAAAACGTGCTTATCCACCAAAAACGCACACTCGAAAATTTGGACCCATCACAATAACCTCTCTTATAATGAGGCGAGAGGTAAAAATTAAAAAAAAAACCATTGATAGTTAATCCTGTATAATGGTTACTATAAAAGTAACCTATGCACGAATTTATGAATCACCCTGTATATCTTCCTGTATCACTCACAGTATGTGGGGATGCCACATTCAAGGTAGGTAGGTATAAGGCATGATTAATATATGTGTTGATGTGCAAAATGAAATTGGTTCGAAATGGAAATATTTCATTGGCCAATGAAACTTTAAATCAAGTCGTCCTTTTTGTTATATAAAAGAATCGAATTTCAATGAAGTGTCTCCGCTTTTATTGAGTGATTCATCTGTCTCTTAATCATCGAGTGCCTTGGAGTGTTTGGCTGGTAAATATATCAATTAGAGAGAAGAGAGGTTTTTTTAGACTTGATTGAAGTTGAACTTTGTTGACAATGATGCAGTAATAATTATTTTTGTAACTAGCTCTACCCTACAAAGTTTAAATTGAATAGCAAATTTTAAACAACCACACAGGTTGTTATTTTTGTATTAAAATTTAAATTACTGGCTTTGTGTTATGAATTAAATGGAGGTTTTAAAAACAAACACTTGCGAAATTTAAATTTCATTTTCTGTAAACAAGCGGCACATAATTGCATGAAAATGTAACGAGATATTTATACTTTATTCTTTCGAATGTACATATACTGTTTTGCATACATTTTGTATTCTTTTTATTGCGCATTTTTCGCTTCAACAGCAAATTATATTAATTAAAAGCACAGTGTTGCATATCTCATGATTTGAATATGAAATCGAAACTTGTAAACTGTAACATTAAAATTATAAAACTTCATTTAATTACATTTGAATAATAAAGTAGTTCTCGGTATAAATTCTAAGCTAGTTTAATTTTAAAACAGACAATATCGATGTACTCAAATTTTGTTATTCTAGTTTAAAAGGATAAATTCTAAAAACTAAAACTAATGACATACAAGATGGCGCACCACCCGATTTCCCAAGTTTGTAAATAATAAAAATTGATTTACATTCGTGCTCGTTTCACAGCTTTTTCCATGACTTGTGTCAAAACTACTGACGATAAATTCTTAACTTGAATGGCCTCTTAGGGACGCTAAGGTCTGTGACTTGTTCGTATAGTTCCGTGACTAAAAAAACCCCAAAGAAAAAAATTTGGAACGATTAAACTCGGCGATCTCGCGGGTCAGTACAAATCGCCAAAACGAGAGATCAAGCGGCCGGGAAACGCCTGCTTCAGAATGTCCACTGTCAATTTACGACAGCAAGAAGTCGTTCTGTAGTGCTCACCAGTCATTTATTTTATCTATACACCAGTCACAGTAACAGTGTTGGCACAGTAGCGATATTCTCGACCAAACGACTGCTCCGGCCACGTCTGCTACTGCCCCGTGTTGAGCCAGTCTTCACGAAGCAAGCGTTAAAACTAGGAAATGGACGACGGAGTTGTGTTGAAATAAGGTAAGACCTACGTATCGTATTCGGTCCTTGTCAGCGTGATGAACGTATGTTCTCAGTGCCGATGACGTCACACCATCACACACGGTATCGTTTTTCGCAGCAACTATTTTTTAAATTAATAATTTTTTTTTCTGGCTTATTAGCAACTTTTTGGTAAAAAGAAAAAATACGGGTCTAATATTTTAATGTATAGATTAACATATAAAAAAAACATTCGTGGAAACGTCCATAAAAATTGGAATTTTGTGGTTGGTTAATATAGCACTACAGAATGGACGACGGACCTGTGTTGAAATAAGGTAAGACCTACGTATCGTATTCGGTCCTTGTCAGTGCGGTGAATGTATGTTTGCAGTGCCGATGACGTCACACCGTCACACACGGTATCGTTTTTCGCGGCGCCTATTTTTTTTTAATTTATGAATTTTTTTCTGGTTTATTAGCAACTTTTTGACAAAAAGAAAAAATACGGGTCTAATATTTTTATGTAATGTAAAATTCGTGGAAACCTCCATGGTTGGTTAATTTAGCATTTATACATATAATTGGGTAGGTCTGAATCGATCTTAAGGAGATGAGAGCATCATCTTTTCAAGTTTTCCTCTTTCGAGTGAACCCTCGTCTTGGCAAAGCCTTTTAGATCGTAGGTTCTCAGTTTCTCCAAACAGGATATTGCAATATTGTGTGATATTTTTCACGGAAGAATGAATGTTTTGTTGTGTGCAGCATTTTTTCATTTCTTTTCGTTTGAACTCTCTGCGCTCCTCAGGGACCGAGAAGTTGTTGAAGGCATAAATATGAGTCAAGCCGGACAGGAAGATATGAAGAACTATTTTAAGCTTAATGTATGGTGGACTGTTTGTAGGTTTTGAGACCAGGGAATGTAAATGCGCGTAAAATTAGGAGGAAATTTGTTTTTGCAGAGTTAACTGCGTTAGGATGGACTATCTTTAGAATTTATTGAGGTACTTACGTATGTTAATATCACTAAAGACGCAAATACTTTTTTCATATGTTTGATGTTTGTTTTAAAATTTATAGAAAGCATATGAGTTTTATTAATTTTAGTAAACAATTACGAATAATTATTTTACCGTGTGTGCGGTTATCAGCCGTCAACTCACAGACACTCATGGTTGTTCGTGGAGAGTACCTAACAGGGGAGATTCTTCGTGGAGTTAAACTGGAATGTGTAGCTATAGATGACTGGATTTGAATCTGAGTTACCATAGCCGGTAAGCTCATAATATCGAACAGTAGTTAGCAATACTATACTGAATTCCTCGAGAGCATTCATTAAAGGGACACAAGTTAATGTTGTTTCGAGCGTATTGATTGATTCTTTTTTTTCGGCACAAATAAAAACAGAATTTCGCAGGATTAAAATCCAATTAATATCTGTTTGTCAGTTTACTTAGTACCTATAGTTGTCATGGTTCCATTGTTTCATAATAGAAATAATAAATATTTACTTTACAAGTGAGCAAAGTATGGAATTACTCATGAGAGAAATCTTAACTCACGAGACCGAAGATTGAGTAAGATAATTTTCTCGAGTGGGTCATTCCTTTTTGCCCACGTGTGAAGTATAACGTTTTATCCAATAACTGCTTAAATATTTTAAAAATTAAGTTCCAACCTAAAACATCGTTACTATGGTTACTTCCAACAAGCAAAATAACAGTTTATCCACTAGTGGGTATAATTTTGATCAAAGCCACTAGTGGATAATCTTTTACTCTGTTTGATTAAAATCACCATAGTTATGATGCTTTTATTAAGAGGTGTTGGATAAAATTATTTACCGCCATGCCGTCCTTTTTTATAACACTTAAAAATTACCTACATTAATCTTTTCGTTAGAATTTTCTCGGATTTTTCAGAGGGTTGGAAAAAATAGCGCAAGCTAGGTTTCAAACTGTTTCGGTTTCCCATTGCAAAACTTCATTCTTGAAAAAAAAACACACAACTTTAATGGTCATTTGCACCACTTCCACTAACATTTTAAGTGTCACTTAAATGAAAAATATCGAATAGAACTCATGACAGCAATGTTATTTCTACGTTTGACAATTTGATTATTTGATTCGATATTGTTCATTTAAGGAAAACTTAAAACTTAAGTGGAAGCGGTGCAACTGGCCATAAGTAGTACGTAGTAGTAGTCATATATAATATAATTATACAAAAAAGGAAAAACATTATATTGACGCTAATATAAATTTTGTCAGAAAGAGTTGACTACCTCTCTGAATACAAGCTGCGTACAATTCAACAATTCGCGCTCATTTTTGAGCCCATTTAAAATACAAAAACACGATAAGCATCCCCTAAACATAGATGATCCCCTTCCCTGTGATATCTCTATGCAAATTCCCTGAAATCTCCAAAGTAATAGATCTTCTCACACCGTATTTCACTATAGTTTTTGTTCGTGCAATAATACGTGCCGTGAATGCGCTACTTATCTTCCTCGCACACATTCGGCCGTCTCTTTTCCTCTGAGACGGCCACACCAGGGGTGGACTGGGATATATTTAATCGGATATTTAAATACCCGGTCCTAGCTGTACTGATCCTGTAGGGGCATAATGAGTGATTTGATGGAATACGGACCTGACCGCCATAATGGGGGTTTTCACGATTTTTTGGTTTTTTTATATGTTAATCTATACATTAAAATATAAGACCCGTATTTTTTCTTTTCGCTTAAAAGTTGCTAATAAGCCAGAAAAAGTGCCGCGAAAATCGATGTCGCGTGTAACAATGTGACGTCACCAACATCTAGAACATACGTTCAACGCGCTGACAAGGACTGATACGTAGGTCTTACCTTACACAGTCAACATCTTGTCAACTTGAACAGAAAAACATAACCAAACTGTTTCATGCCGTTTCATTTCGATTAAAACCAACACAAAAATTCTTCAATAAACTGTAAGTAATCGTGTTTGAACCTAACCAAACTCGACAACGTAAACCCGTGAACGTTGGTGAACTTGTCAAAAATCGAAAAATCAACTGGTGGTCCGTCGTCCAAACGACAAAAAACGAACTTGCACGAACCAACTCCTGGTTTGCTAGCGATGTTGGCTACGTCACACATGGCGCATTTCAACGAACGATTCAAAAGACTTACATTTTCATTTCGATAAAGAGGTAATAAATCTATCAAAATTAACAATTATTATCACTTTCCTATAACTTATACATGCTGAAAATTGATATCCAATAAGTATTTCTTTAAAAGCCGTAGGCTTGAAAACCCCCATTGTTCCAAATGAACATTACTGTATTGGCTATTCAAATTGTGATGACATAAATATTATATTACAACTGTCAAACGGACATTTGGAAACTGCTGTGTAATTTTCCCTGATACCGTGTTAAGAGGCCCGTCTACGTTTTCTCCGAATTCCTAGAATAGGTACTATAGAATTTACTTTTTCTTCTACTCCTGCCCGAAACCAGCCCGAAACTCGTACATTGCCGCATCCTAACTATACAATGCCATTTGGAGGTTGAAAAATACTATAAAATTGTTTTAGTTACGAGTAAACCGAGGAGTAAACTATGAGTTTATTATTGACTTCAAGATAATGCTTTATTCAACATTAATAGAGAAAAAATGGATCTACAGATGTGCCTTTTTAAAATTTGAATAAATTAGAAATTTATATGAATTTTTCGGAATTTTTATAATCATGTACAATTTTATTATTAAAAATTTAAAAAGGCACAAATGTTAATTAATTCTTTAAGTATATAATCCTTGTTGGAATGAAATTTTGCCATTCTTGTTCTGGCCACAAAACACTCGCAACGTTAGTACATTTTATGCTGGATTTTGGGTGGTAGACGGGCCTCTCAAATGTAGAATGAAACAACGATAAAATAATAAATTAAAAATAAATAACACTATTTCTCATCAATTTAGTATAATTATGCTGAAGGAAATAGTTATTTGTCGAACTAGAGAGAAAAGCGCTTCTTTTTTCCCTCTCGAGTTCGAAGTTTGTGTCACGAGCGAAGCGAGTGAGGCAATCGAGCGAGAGTGGAAAAGAGCTTTCTTCTCGTGTTACACACAAAAATTTTCTCACGACATATTTAAAAACATGGAAAATGTAGAAGAAACATAACTAGAAGTTAAGATATAACTGTCGCATCTGTCAGAATGACGTTTATAAACAACGAAATGTTTCACTGCAGTCAATATGTCAAATTAAATTTAAGTTGTAAAATCTTGAAATTGTAGAAATAGATAAAACAATAATTGTAAAATAATAGTTTAAAGTATTTCACTATAAAATCAGAATTTTCAATAAAATAATACTACTTACTTAATTTCCTCTCTAAAGAGGGAAAATTTATTTTCCTCACTGTATCGCGATAAGAAAATTGTGTTTCTCCGCATGTAGTGAAAAATTATATTTAAAAAAAGTTGAAATGCTAATAAATGAAAGGTACCTTGGTAAATTTTCCCTGTACTTTAAGTGTAACTTTAGTATGATAAAAATTAGCTACAGTTTTGATGATTGATGTGTCACTAACGCACGATTTGTGTCTGCGGGGCTTTGTGAATTAAACCTAATGGCCAGTCCTGCCCTGGTCCGGATCAGGACCTTTGGGATGTTCTTATTCACTGCGGGCGCTCCTGTGGGATATAACGTTTGAGCGATTCGAAAGGATAGAGTTGGGTTCAGTTGGATGTTGGAAACATCACCAGATGAAATGTTAGAGATGTTTGTGTTTGGATGATAAATATTTGGAGATGGCCGGGCATTTCGGGGAAATGAAAATAACTAGGGAAATTTATTACCAGGTGGCAGATGGTGCCAGCACTGAATTACTAGGTGAAAACAAGAAAAGTTGCCATCCGGAGTGAGTTTACCGAAATTCGAGAGAAGAGATCTAAATACTTTTTTATACAAGGGAATTAGTCATTTTTGTAGGTACCTATTTGAGAAATCAACGGATTACTGACTATTATTAATTTTAAAATTGTTATTTCAATTTTGATTATTGCAATAGATTTGCTAGACTGCTAGTATTTCGCTAGCTATTTTATTTCTTGACTAGTGTTCAGTATTATATTTAACGCTGTGTTTTATTATTTAATCTAGGGAACACAATTTATTTTTGGGTTGTAAATTTGCTCTCGCTGCCAAAAACATTAGAACTTATTTTAAAAGATTGTTGAACTTGAGTTCAGTGGACTAATAAGGTTTGTTTATCAAATAAAAAATGTGAAGTCTAAATAATGTTTTATTAAAATGACAGATGACAGTTAAGAGCAATAAAATTATATTATCTTCTAATCAATATATCGAATTTTTAAAACAAATAATTAAAATTTTAATTGGATCATTAATAATCGGCAAAATAAATAAAAAATCTGATGTGGCCAACACACAACCTTACGCCATATCTAGACTTATAAACATAGATGTATACTTAGAATCCGGTGCCCATTTAAAATATACAAATAAAAATCTAAAATATTCAAGCACAGAAATTTGCATCACTTCAATCAAAAGATTCATTCACAGGAAAACTCTTCCGTATTGAAGCCATCCTCCGTTCAATTACAACATTTAATATCTTACTTATATGGCGCTAGTATGCCAACTTGTCACCCGTCTCACCTGTCAATATTTTTTACGCAGAAACAAAAATCAATTGAACGTGGATTACAAGATTTCAACGTTTTATCCGAGGTTTTATCTGATAAATTTATTTTTTTAATTTTATTGCAGTTCTTTAATACTACCAGATAAAGACAATTTTTTTATAACGTAAGTTGTAAATAACTTTTTCTTTTATTCTTATTACAAATAAATACTATATTTATCCAAATTATACACACTTGTAATTTTTTATATTTTCATGAAATTTTATTGATTTACTATAGCAACCATTACTTTTAGTGCCTCGATATTAAAAATAATTTTATTGCCGAGGCACTAAAAGTAACATTTCACTGACTGTCAGATGTCAATAAAATAGCACTTTTAATGTCAACCGGCGAAAAATATTATTTCTGTTTTTCAAAGTTTTCATTTTCAATTTTGAGCTAAGGATTCTCCTGATTCCTGTCACTATTTTTACGATTAAAGTGGACACTGGACAGTCTTTATGATTATTGTTTTCTTGTCTTTCATTGTAGAATCGAGTTAAGACCCATCTCTATCAAATGCAAAGACAAGAAGCTTATTACAATAAATCATTTTGTGACTTTAGTTTTGAAATCGATGACCTCATATTTTACAATCATGTACTTATAGGTTGTGCTTACATGGCTATAGAATGAAATTTACATAAAACCTTGCCGTATTTTGTTAAATAATTTCTAAAAATTACTAAAAATGCGAGTTTTACATAACTAGTCAATGAGTCAACTGTTTAAAAAAATCTCTCTATACCCGTTTTCGGACTAATTATATTATCGATTTCAAAAGAAAATTTTTGTGCATTAATAAAAGTTTTGCTAATTGATGTCACAGCAATTAATAATTTGCAAGCATTTATAAATTCAATAATGAGTCATGATTCTTCATGTTAAATTTCAATTTGAATTTTTTTATAATACAGCCAGAATCGTTCAAATTGTCTTGGATTTACAAGTGTAGCGCCTTAAAGAGCGTACAAATTTCCCCGTCCAAACAAAATTAAGCCATTTAACTTACTCTAATAAACCGAATTATCTCAACAACATCAAAACAGCAATTACCCGTATATACCAAATTTTTCTTTCCAACAATAAATTCGTATAGACCACATTAACTCCAATTCATTCAATTCAAACTTCCCGTGGTCCTGGGACCACCAAAGGTCCGCCATTTGTCACAATTTCTCTGCAGGATTGTAATAATTCACGCTGTGACACAACGCATTGTCACGGTGACGTCACGCTTAATTAATTCGTGGCATACTACGGGGATCATGAGCGAACATATGTTCAGATGTAGAACGAAATGTAGACAACACTTTCACTGCTGTTTGGAGTAAATTATAATATGTAGGTTGTACTTTTGTACTTCAATTACTTGGTTCATTGTTTTAAAATTAAGGTTATCTTATTGACAAGAAATATACTAATGCCCTGTTCACACGAGGAAAGTTTTCACTAAAAAGTTTCTTGAAAGTAAAAAATCTACTGTGACCAGCACACAACGTCCCGCCATATCTAGACTTATAAACATTAATGTATACTGGCAATCCGGTGCCCATTTAAAATATACAAATAAAAATCTAAAATATTCAAACACAGAAATTTGCATCACCTGAATCAAAAGTTTCATTCACAGAAAAATTCTTCTGTGTGGAAACCATCCTCCGTTCAATTACTACATTTTAATATCGTACTTATGACTTATATGGCGTTAGTATGCCAACATGTCACCCGCCTCACCTGTCAATATTTTTTACGCAAAAACAAAAATTAAAATGGATTACAAGATTTCAATGTTTTATTTGATAATTTTCTTTTTAAAATTTTACTACAGTTCTTGCTAGCAGATAAAGACAATTTTTTTATAACGTAAGTTGCAAATATCTTTTCCCCTTATTCTTATTACAAATAAAATACAAATTCTTGACAATTAATCATTTCAATCTTCAAAAAATATCACTTCCGGTGAAGATATTTGTACCAAAATCTAATGAGCTCTTCCAATTTATATACAAATATTAAATACCAAATATCAAAATTTTTGGGTACTTAATTCGTATTTGAGTTATCCGACAGACAGAAATCCGACCCTGACCAAATTAATAAAATTAAAGCCTTTACGAAAGCAAATTTTTGCAACTTATATTCGGAGAAGATTTTTTAAAGATGCAATAATTTAGTAACAAAAATTAATTTTCCTCGTGACTTAAAATGACAATAAAAAAAAATTATTTCAACTGTAAAACATAAAGAATTATTTTTGTTATAATACCTATAACCAAAGTTTAAAAAGATTATTATTATTATAAAATTTTGCATAGAGCAGGTAACATCTACTTTGGTAATCCTGAATTCAAATATTTTATACATATCTATCTATCTCCGCCTTTATGCCACTTTTATAGAATTTTAATCTTCCGATAATTAAGTACAAGAAAAAATCCTGCTTATCAAAATATTAATATCCCACGCCCTCAAAATAAACCACAATCTACAAATCCCCTGATACGAAATTTCATTTCTCGGTTGTCAGAACAAACCAAATGGCATCAGTTAATAAAATCACCAACAATACGCTCCCACCATCAACATCAAGCAACCCGTGACATATATAAACATCAAGAGGCCGAGTACCCTGCTATAATTCAAGTGCCATCTGTCACGGCGCATGCGTCACTTCAACAGACAGTTGACAGTCGTTTAGTGTGACGTCACCGCGCAAGAATGCATCGTTTATAGGGGCAATTGGTCTGCGGTGACAATAAAAAGAGAATAAAGACTGCGTTGTTGTACTCTAAATGAGGATGGCTCACGCCTATATGAATTAGTTGATATTTATGCTTTTGAATTAGAAGTAGTTTATAAATCTGACCTGATATTATAGTTGATAAAGTTTGAAACTAGATGAATATGGGCGAAACGTACCTGTAACAGAAAAATAAATATTAGAAATTAAACTATCAATGAATTTTACCCTCAATATACAGGTTGTTCCTCAACTTAGGATAAAAAATCTGCTGTGGCCACCACACGACCTCTCGCCTAATTCTGCTTATTCTACTAATCTAATAAATAGTTTTACTTACATTTTAATAGTTTCATGTTCATGTAATATGTAAACGATAATGTAAACCAATATGCAAGCAAAAGATGTCAACTGTACTGTCACTGTCATAATAATTCAAATTTTATGTAGAAACAAATTTCATATCATGGACAACAAGATACTTACTGGAATTTCAAAAAAATAGAATATTAATTGTACTTTATTTTATTGTTAAATACTTCCAGATTCAGCAATTTGTATTTATAATTAACTGTACACATAGATAATCACAATTTCTTTTATTTTTAATTGCAAAAATTGTCATAAATAAATAATGTACCAATATATTTAAGGAAAACTTTTCCAAACTTCTAAAAGTACTACTTCCGGTTTGCGGATTTCTAACAAAATCTTATCCGGTGTTAAGATACTTATTAAAACCTTAAATATGAAATTTGGTTATAAACGGTTTGATACTTTTTAAGTTATCGTGGACGAAAAATCTTCGGTTCATACAAACACACAAACACACACACACACAGACATCATCGTGAAAATAGTAAATTCGTATTCCAGAGACCCTGAAACGTGCTTATCCACCAAAAACTCATACTCGAAAATTTTGACCCATTACAATACCTCTCTTATAGAATATGAGGCGAGAGGTAAAAATTAAAGAGTAAAGCTAGATTCAGACCTACCCACTTATAAGTATAAGTGGCTAATTTAACCAATCAGCGCTCAACGTTCGCACTTATAATTGAAATTGGAATTTTATGTGGAAGCCCTGATTGGTTAATTTAGCACTTATACTTATAAGTGGGTAGGTCTGAATCTAGCTTTACTGTACGACGTGCTGATCATGAAACAAAAAGAATTTTGTAAAAATTCGCAAAAAAATGCATCGTATTTTAAGCAAACATTTTTTTGCCACTGGTCGGTAGTTATTTTTAATAATTTTTCTACATTGAAAGTAATTGTTTACCATCAAAACAGTGATATTTAAAATGTACACACATCAAGTAAACTACTCTTAACTTAGCGAGTTTAAAAAAATCAGCACGTCGTACAGTATATACCCTTTAATGTTTTGTCCTAAGATGTGAAACTTCCTGTATAATAGTATTTTGCAACAAGTGTGGAATGTAGATTATTCAGCTCGAGTGCAAAGTTTGCGAGACGAGCCGTAGGCGAGTTTCACGGCTCAACGGACAGCCGAATAGCCATTCCAAACTTGTTGCAGACTATACTTTCTCTACGACTATAAATTCAATTGCATTAAAAAATATAACCTTAAACTATTTAAATAAAGATATATGTATTTACAATATAATATTCTACAGACAATTAATGAATTATTAAATTTAAACGTATTTTAAAACTACTCATCAACCAAAACATTAAATAAAGTTAAATTATTATAACAATTTCATTCAATCACTAGTTATAGAATGAAACCATTCCGTAACAAAAGTGATAGAATGTAACATTTTATACTTGAAAATTATGTAATAATGATAATATTAACATTTATAACAGTCGTATAGAAAATACATTATGTACGCCGTAAAATTATATTAATAAAATGAGCTACAAGTTGGTTTAAATAGTTTATAAAAATAATATGTTTCACTTTAAAAAGGACGCTCTAACACATTGCTGTCAAATTCGTAACCGCAACCGCATGGATAATAAATTTGCTATATCGTATATGTCTAAAGCCCTGTTCACACATGGACACATAGAAGACACACACATGCGACACACAGGCAACAAAAGCACAATAAAGAACGTGTGGAACGTTTGTGGCCTGAAAATTGATTTTTTCTTTACTTATATAAAAGCCAAAAAATAGCGGCGCCTCTATTTCACAAGCAACACACACACAGTATTTCTTACTGTTGCATGTTTGTGTCTTCTATGTGTCCATGTGTGATTAGGGCTTTAAACACGAAGTATAATATATGACAGGAGTGAACACTAGGACGGATGAAGTGTGGCCTCTCTGTTTAGTGTTTACCTTTTATAGAGAGATAGAATATGCGGGCCTACTCAGACCACGCATTCTATGACGATAAACAACGGTAACGCACGGGCCCAGTAGTGATCTTTTTCTCTCATAAAGGATAAACAGAAATGCCACGAATCTACAGTATTGCTAAGATACGGAGTCCACTCCTGTGTTTATAGTATACTTCGTGGTCTAAACAGTATACAGGTTGGTGGAGGTGAAATGCAAACATAGGGAAATATAATATGACAATGGAGTTATCATGCTAGGCATCTTGATATACGTGGAATAAGTACTGTCAATGCCAAAGCAGCTGTCATATTATTGAAATTTTTATTTTCATTAAAATATTTTCTTTCCATAATAATGTATGTGTACGAGCAGAACGAGAAAGTTTACATGCACTTTTAGATTTTATTATTATTTCTGATGTTTTGCTACACAAATTCACATTATTTCGTTTTGTGACACTACTACAAAATATATCAAGATACCTGGCATGAAAGTTCGATTGTCATGTATGTTCCCTATGTTCGCATTTCACCTCCACCAACCTGTATAGGCTGCCACACCCATATTGGATTATAAAAGCCATGATACAGATATGTACGTAAAAAGCAGAAGTTCCTTCATTAAAATTTCCCTCAATTCAGTCATTCAGAAATGAATTTATTAGCACGCAAAGCAATTTACAACGCAAAATACTATTATTGATTGAACAATCCAAGTAATTTAACCCCTGTTGATTTTTCCCTCTAAATTTGAATTTCAAACGAATGTTTTGAATTTATATTGAAAAATATACATGCGTGTAGTTTCACGCAACGGACTCAAAGTTTATATTCTGTGAAGGATCGCCGCCCGACTCGAGAACTGGTTGAATGCCATTCAATCTAATTTGTTGACTCGAGAGTTGAAACTATGTTTACATAAATCAGTGCTTGTAAAACTATTCCACAGCGAGGAATTTCATTCATGAATGAAAACATTCAACACATCATGTTAGAGAATGTTAGATTGCTTTTGTTATCTAGTAATTTAGGTTGGCACTAATTTAGTAACCGGTTTAATAACTAATTTTAAATATGTAGATTTAAATCATCGATTTCCTAACAATATTTAAGGATTTGCCCCCATATTTACCAATTCCTATTTACCACCGTCCATTTTTTACCACCGTAATTCTTTTACCAATCCATTTTTTACCACCAACGTATTCTTTGACCAATCCATTTTTACCACTAATTCTTTTTACCACCAAAATATTTACCAACGTGTTTTTTTACCAATCCATTTTTACCACCATCTCTTTTTTAACAAAGCTAGCAAAACCGTACTAAAGCTCCACAAACTCGGTTTTGGTATTTACTACACTAACAAAGCTAACAAAACCGTACTAGAGCCCCACAAACTCGGTTTTGGTATTTACTACACTAACAAAGCTAACAAAACTGTACTTGAGCTCCACAAACTCGGTTTTGGTATTTGCTACACTAACAAAGCTAACAAAACCGTACTAGAGCCCCACAAACTCTGTTTTTGGTTTTACTGCACTAACAAAGCTAACAAAACCGTACTAGAGCCCCACAAACTCGGTTTTGGTATTTACTACACTAACAAAGCTAACAAAACCGTACTTGAGCTCCACAAACTCGGTTTTGGTATTTGCTACACTAACAAAGCTAACAAAACCGTACTAGAGCCCCACAAACTTGGTTTTGGTATTTACTACACTAACAAAACCGTACTATAGCCCCACAAACTCTGTTTTTGGTTTTACTGCACTAACAAAGCTAACAAAACCGTACTAGAGCCCCACAAACTCGGTTTTGGTATTTACTACACTAACAAAGCTAACAAAACCGTACTTGAGCTCCACAAACTCGGTTTTGGTATTTGCTACACTAACAAAGCTAACAAAACCGTACTAGAGCCCCACAAACTCGGTTTTGGTATTTACTACACTAACAAAACCGTACTAGAGCCCCACAAACTCTGTTTTTGGTTTTACTGCACTAACAAAGCTAACAAAACCGTACTAGAGCCCCACAAACTCTGTTTTTGGTTTTACTGCACTAACAAAGCTAACAAAACCGTACTAGAGCCCCACAAACTCTGTTTTTGGTTTTACTGCACTAACAAAGCTAACAAAACCGTACTAGAGCCCCACAAACTCGGTTTTGGTATTTACTACACTAACAAAACCGTACTAGAGCCCCACAAACTCTGTTTTTGGTTTTACTGCACTAACAAAGCTAACAAAACCGTACTAGAGCCCCACAAACTCTGTTTTTGGTTTTACTGCACTAACAAAGCTAACAAAACCGTACTAGAGCCCCACAAACTCTGTTTTTGGTTTTACTGCACTAACAAAGCTAACAAAACCGTACTAGAGCCCCACAAACTCTGTTTTTGGTTTTACTGCACTAACAAAGCTAACAAAACCGTACTAGAGCCCCACAAACTCGGTTTTGGTATTTACTACACTAACAAAACCGTACTAGAGCCCCACAAACTCTGTTTTTGGTTTTACTGCACTAACAAAGCTAACAAAACCGTACTAGAGCCCCACAAACTCTGTTTTTGGTTTTACTGCACTAACAAAGCTAACAAAACCGTACTAGAGCCCCACAAACTCGGTTTTGGTATTTACTACACTAACAAAGCTAACAAAACCGTACTTGAGCTCCACAAACTCGGTTTTGGTATTTGCTACACTAACAAAGCTAACAAAACCGTACTAGAGCCCCACAAACTCGGTTTTGGTATTTACTACACTAACAAAACCGTACTATAGCCCCACAAACTATTAATGGTAAAACGGAATAGCGGTAAAAAAAGTATGGTGGTAAAAGTTGTAATGGAAAAACGGAGTGGTAAAAATGTATTACTGGTAAAACGAAATAGCGGTAAAAAGTATAGTGGTACAAATGCAAAGGTAAAAGTTGGAGTGGTAAAAATTGAGTGGTAAAAAATGGGTTAACGGTAAAACAGGGTAGCGGTTAAAAAGAATGGTGGTAAAAATGCTGTGGTAAAAGTTGGAGTGGTAAAAATAGAATGGTAAATATGTAGCACAACGATATTTAAGTTGTAATAATTGTTCTAAGTACACATTGTATTTTCAGGTAACAATAGTGTGACACTAATTCTAGGTGTCTCTGCTGATCACTGTCGATAGACATTCATTCTGTCACTTGCTGTCACTGAATAATAATTTTTAAATTTAATAATTTGTGCGTTATCTAGATATAGAAATATATGTAAAATATAAAGAACACGTAAGCTTATTAGTATATTAAAAAGAAACAGGTAAATATTGCTGTGAAATAATGAAAAATGTTTCACTGTCAATGTAGAGATGGGTTATTTTAATTTTAGGAGAAATGAGTAAAAATCGACATGTTTTATAAACTGAATAATGAAAATGAATAGATGATGCACTACGAGACTGTGTTCATATATTGTGAAATTATTTATTTATAACGGCGATCTCCCTCGTAAAAAATGGAGGATTTTCAAACACGTTTTGTCATAATATTTTCGATCTAAAGGTAAATTATAGAACATAGCCACTTAGATGTATCTAAATTTCAATTTTAGTTACTATTTATAGTATTAAAGTGTATTTTTACATTTAAATCAGTGTCTAAATAGTATGGCCTGATACAGCCAGAGACACCTAGCTCCATTACACATTCTGATCGCTAGAAAAGATCATGTTGGCAAACGAAATTATTATTTCAATTGTAAGCATTTTATTTTAATAGAAAAACAAAACACCATTAAAGAATGGTGTAAAGTGTCATGAATTTAAGAGTCAGTAATCTTTATCTTTCCATCGTCAATTTCTCAACGCGAATAAAATTTCCCATTCGAATGATCTACGCTTCTCGGGTATACAATTCAAGTGAAATATTTTCCTGTAACATTACGTGGAAAACATTTTCACGTTTCCGACAAATTCTTAGAGACGACGATCCATTTTCTCGCAGACGTTCACGCAATCTTACGTTGAATCTTCGAATTTAGCAAAATTCTTATTCAATATTAAAATCCAGGAGGTACACGGAAATCTTTTCCTTAAAAAGAAAACTTGACATTGCGAGCAAAACGAGGAGATCAAATTGGGAGAGATGTCGAGTGAACAACAAAAAATATGTCTATATTTTTTTTATTAGCAAGCGTACGTGCATATTAAATATATTTTTTTAATAATGGACTTATTTTAATCAAACAAAACACAAAATTAAGGAATTATTCGTAAATCTGTAACTATATATTTCTCTAAAAAGCAAAAAAAATTGTACTTATATAAAAGTTGTTTAACATTTTATTTTCCATAATAAGACAGCATTCAATATTTTGTATTTTAGAAAACAAATGAGTAACGAATAACACTTCAATTTTTTTAAATAGCAATGTAGTATAGCCTTTCATTAGACTCATTTGATAGAGATTTTTTTCTCTTTTCGGTGACATAAAATCTTAGTACCCTTATACTAGAAATTTTTTGAAAAAACTGTTATAAAGTTAATTTCACCAATCACCTATAACATGAATCTAGTTATCCGAGATCTCTTTTATTTGTCTTAACAATTGAATGTAGACCATAAATGTGACAGAATCTTGTTTTTATTTTCCGATGCATCAACTTACTTAAATAAACAAGATTCTGTCACATTTATGCCCTACATTCAATTGGCAAAGTACGAGTTTTGGAGAAAAGAGAGGAATGGAAAAAAAAGTAAAATCGAGAGTATTTGGTAAAAACGTAGACGAGCCGCTTAATATAAAACCTACCGCTTTTATAATGTAAATAACTATTCTCCAACTGTCTTCCTGTTGCCGGTAAACTTTTCCCGATTGCAACTTAATTTTTAACTCAAAGTTCACTACCCTTTAAAAGTATCACTACCGGAAACCCTGGGGTCTGAGCTATCCCCTGGCAATTTATTCCTCTCTTTCATAGTTTCAATTTGACTTCCGGTTGTCAGTGAAAAACTCCCGCTTAATCAGATGCAAATGTGTAGCGTATTTAATTTTGAACGTTTCAACAATGGAACGGGCTGGAAACATGGAGCACTGTGGACGGGAACTTTGTACCACAGTTAAATATTTATATGGTGAACTTTATTCATTCCGCGTACAGGGTCGGCCCTAGGAGAAACGGCTCCCAAGGGAGGAAAGTTTTATTTTATGGTGCAGTTTAATGTCACTCTGATCGAATTGGATGTTTATGTCGCGAATTTGGAAGAGAAATTGGGGAAATGTCAATCCGAATATTTAGTATATTTAGAAGTACTTACACCTCATTAATACGATTTGAATTTGATTTCTATTTAGCTATTTATTACCATGCTATGCCATCATTAAAAGAAAACTAAATTACGATTATTATGGAACCAGATTGCCGAGTGCGTTTTGCAGCCGACTGTGGTTCTGACAACTTTGGTTCGAATCTAGTCAGGTAGGTACGAAGTAACAAATACCGCTTTATCCATTAGTTGACGGCTGGTAATCGCACATACGGCAAAATGTAGCTTTATTATTTATTGTATTTTTATCAGTGTTGTAATAGATAACAATATTTTTTATCTAGGTAAAGATAATGATATCTTACTATTTATTTATCTAGATAAGATAATAGATAACCATTGATAAATTATCTACATAAAAGGTAAATAATTATTATCTAGATATTTATTAGATAATTTATAGGAAATATACAGAAATATAAAGGAAATGTTATAAAGAGTATAACCGGTACCACAGCTGGAGAGTATGTGGGATCAGAGCTGAGCAAAGTACCACAAAAAGTACAAAAGTACAAGTACCAAGTACCTTATGGCCAAGGAAAGTACTTTTCGTCATATTTCTATGACCAAGTATCAAGTACTTTAAAAATGTATATGGCAAATCAAGTATAAGTACTTTACAAAGTACTTGGAAAGCTGTAAATAAAAATTAATATATTGAAGTATTAAATACCAAGTAAAAGTACTTTACACAGTATTTGAAAAGCTGCAAGTAAAAAATTAATATCGTGAAGTATCAAGTACCAAGTACAAGTATAAATTGGTGAAGTAGTAAAGTACCTACTGCGACCAATATTTAGTATATAAATGAATATGACAATGTTCGAAAAATCATGACCACCACCGGGAATTGAAGTATATTACTTCCAAATATTATATACTGCAACATACATAAAACGATATAACCTACAACTCAGAAAACAATATAAAGGAAGACAGAAATCAAGAGCCAAATTATTCACGAATCACGATCACAAATTCTGTAACAAGTCTTCACAGGTTTTGGTTGACAATAAAGCAAGAAAAGAAGTTAGCATACGAATTACGAAGACACAAGCAATCAACGAATGACTGACCAAGTTAATTTAAATACTTTAAATAGGTATTTCAAGTACTAAAAGTAGTTCAAGTACTAAATATATTTAAGCAAGTGTTATGAGCATTTATTTGGTAGTCGAATTTAATTAACTAAATATTATTTCAGTCCTCATAATGATTAAAAACTCGACGTCCAATAAAATGTTCATAATATTTCAGAAGTGGGATGAGCCAACAACCATCATGTTTACAACGTCACGTCTTCGAGGTTACGCCGAAACCTGGTATAAGAGTTTGCCAAATTTAAATCACTCCTGGGCAACTTGGAAAGACATGTTAATAGAAGCATTTCCCACTCAACGGAACTGGTATCAATTATTTAAAACAATGATGGCACGGACCAAAAGAGAAGACGAAGAAATGCTAAAATACTATTACGAAAAATTGGCCTTACTGAACGTTTGTGAGGTAACAGGCGAGAAAGCAGTATCTTTCATAATCGGAGGAATTCCTGACCCACATTTGAGAAACGCTGCTCAGGCAAAAGACTGTAAGCAACCAGAAGCCTTACTACGATTTTTGAAAACAATTAATGACGACCAGGCTTCAGAATTAAATGTAAAACGAAAATATAATAATATGAAACGCCAACGTAGCAATAACTACCGATCTAACGAAACCCAAATCCACTGCTTTAATTGCGGGAAACAAGGGCACATGAAGCGTGCCTGCCCAAAACAACCTAGAAGGAATAATAATTCGAACCGAAATCAACAATCCTTCAATCCACAACGGTTTCAACGCCACGCACCAGAATCACGGCAGTCAACTCAACAACCACAACACAACGATCGGGCAGTTCTTACTACTACTTCAGAGGTAAGCTCAAATGAAAAATATTTCTTTAGCGTAAGAGTAAATGGTGGCCTAACGGAAGCATACATCGACTTTGGTTCTTCATGTATAACAATGGTAGAATCAGAAGCTAAAAGACAAGGCTTGAGATATGACACGAGTAAAATAAGAACATTAAGGGGCTTTGGACATGGAAGAGTAGAAACACTAGGTGAAGCAGAAAACCAAAAACTTAAAGTCGATGAAGTAGAATTATTGGTTACCATCTGCATCGTTCCGGATCATTCACAGCTCGTTCCGATGATCATTGGACAACCTTTTACTGAAAATGAAAATGTTTTGGTATACAAGGACGACACCAAATTAAGGCTATTCAACAAAACATCATGTCCATTTGCAGATATTGACGTACAACAGTCTAAACAGAAGTTTGCAGTAAAACCTAAAGAAACATCAGTAATTCCGCCAGGATATGTTGGTCACGTAACTTGCAATATGGAAACTAAAGACGACCTTTTTATCGATTTAAGTATGAGACCACAGCACGGTAATGAACACATTATACCAAGATGTATCATTGCACCCAACGACAAGAATGAATGTATTTTGCCCGTCGTAAATTTATCAGATAAAGATCTAACAATTCGTAAAAATAAAACTTTGGCTAGAGGCTATAGATGCCAGGAAAGTAAAGAACCTACACTAAAACGAAAAGCATCAACTTTTAAAATGGAAGACGTTAAGATGGGAAAAGATTTAGATGAAGAACAGCAACAACAAGTACTTAATCTTCTTTTTAAATATAAAGATTGTTTTGCTCAGTCTGTATCGGAAATAAAATGCGCTAACGTTCCGGCAGCGGAAATTGTATTATCCGATGAAACACCATTCACTTACCGATCATATCGTCTTTCACATGAAGAAAGAAACAAAGTCCGAGGGATGATAAATGAGTTATTAGAAGCAGGCATAATACAAGAGTCAAACTCACCATTTGCGTCACCAATTCTACTCGTAAAGAAAAGAAACTGCGAATATCGTATGTGTATTGATTATAGAAAACTTAACTCGGTTACAGTAAAAGATAGATATCCGCTTTCCAGAATTGACGACCAATTAGACCGCCTTCAAGGAACTAAGTATTTTACATCTTTGGATATGACGTCCGGATATTATCAAATTCCAATATAGGAAAGTAGTAAGCATAAAACCTCATTTGTCACTCCCGATGGTCAATACGAATTCCATAGACTCCCATTTGGACTAACAAATGCACCGTCGATATTCCAGAGAATGATCAATAAAATTTTAGGGGCATATAGAAACTCCATAGCCATGGCTTATCTTGACGACATTTTGTGCCCAGCCGCAACATTCGAGATGGGAATGGATAGACTTGAAACTCTTCTTAATCTCATTAAACAAAACAATTTAACATTAAATATAAAGAAATGTTTTTTCTTCGAAAGTTCTATCCAGTATCTCGGATTTGAGATTAACAGAGAAGGCGTACGACCGGGTGCTGAGAAAACAAAAGCCGTCCAACTATTTCAACCACCTGTTAACGTACACCAAATTAGACAATTTCTTGGGCTGACCAGTTATTTTAGACATTTTATTAAGAATTACGCGCAGCAAGCCCAACCACTCACACGTTTGACAAAAAAAGATGCTCCATGGAAATGGGGAGACGACGAGAACAAAGCATTTGAAATCATGAAGGGAAAACTTACAGAAAGACCACTTTTAGCACTGTATAACTTGAACGCAGAAACCAAAGTCCATACTGATGCTTGTAAGATTGGACTTGGGGGAATATTGCTTCAAAAACAAGAAAACGGAAAATTCCACCCCGTTGCGTATTATAGTCGACAAACTACTGACTCAGAGAAGAAATACCATTCCTATGAACTAGAGACACTCGCTGTGGTGGAAACTCTTAAGAAATTTAGAGTTTACTTATTGGGTCTAGCTTTTACGGTTGTTACTGATTGTAATGCGCTGCGTACGACTAGCACAAAGAAGGACCTTGTACCAAGAATAGGACGATGGTGGCTACAATTGCAGGAATTCACGTTTAGCGTAACGTATAGACCAGGTTCGCGCATGACACATGCGGACGCTCTTAGCAGAAACCCGGCACCGAATCAAGAACCATTACCCGACCTTGATGTACTACACATACAAGCGGATGATTGGGTATTAGCGGGCCAGATGACGGACGAAAAACTTAAACTAATAAAGGACATTCTATGTAAGCCACCAACAACGGAATATGAAAAGAACATCTATAAGGATTATTGCCTAAGAAATGGACGAGTTTATAGAATCACAGCAAAAGGAGTGCAATGGGTCGTACCAAAAGGACAAAGGAATCAAATAGTACGGAAATGTCATGACGAATTTGGACACTTTGGCTTAGAACGAACACTGCAGAAAATAAGCGAAATGTACTGGTTTCCTAGTATGCGTAAATACGTACGAAAATACATTGATTGCTGTTTAGATTGCCTGTATACGAAAAGATCTCGAGGGAAGCAACCCGGATTACTAAATTCTATTGAAAAACATCCTATTCCATTTCACACTATACACATTGACCATGTCGGTCCATTTGCAAAGACATCCAAGAAAAATTCACAACTAATTGTGATGATTGACGCATTCACAAAATTTGTAAATCTAACGCCAGCAAAAAACACTAAAACGAAACATGTATTGAAAAGTTTAGAAAAGCTACAAGAAATTTTCGGTGTACCAACAAGAGTAATCACTGACCGAGGAACGGCATTCACTTCAAAAGAATTCTCCAAATTTTGCGACAAATATGGAATTAAACATATAATGAACGCTGTTGCGACACCACGAGCCAACGGGCAGTGCGAACGGCAGAACAGTACCATTTTAGCATCACTTAGCGCAATATCCGCGAATGACGACAACTGGGACGATAAATTACCAGAAATTCAATTTTCAATAAACAACACTGTACATTCCGTAACAAAAAAGACACCCAGCGAACTACTGTTTGGTTTTCGACCTAGAGCTAGAAATGATTCAATATTAAGTGCAGAAGTGCAGACTACACAACACGCAATTGAAAATATTCAAGAAATAAGACAAGAAGTTGCTAGCAAAATACAGATAAACCAACAGAAACAACAAGAACAATACAATACGCACAGACGTGAAGGAAGAAAATATAAAGAGGGTGAATTGGTATTAATTAAAAAACAGATACCGTCTGATGGAACAAGTAGAAAATTAGC
The DNA here is from genome assembly GCA_947534325.1 of Agonum fuliginosum. NCBI lineage: Eukaryota > Metazoa > Arthropoda > Insecta > Coleoptera > Carabidae > Agonum > Agonum fuliginosum. The sequence goes on from OX384037.1 coordinate 32,382,165, forward strand.
ACCACCTTATGCTGGCCCATTTATCATTACAAAAGTTCTGCAGAATGATCGCTTCATTGTTGAAGATTTGCCAAATTCAACCCGGACAAAGAAGGCGAAGTATAGAAATATTGTCGCCGTAGATAAGATGAAACCTTACGTCAATCAACTTGAAAGTACAGATTCTTCCGCTAATGATACTGAAGCTGATGATGACGTATGCGGTTTAGAGGACTAGCTTCTCGAGGACGAGAAATTTTGTCAGGATAGCCGAACTGTTATGAGCATTTATTTGGTAGTCGAATTTAATTAACTAAATATTATTTCAGTCCTCATAATGATTAAAAACTCGACGTCCAATAAAATGTTCATAATACAAGTTCCAAGTAAATTGTTCAAATACTTTAATTCAAGTACTTTAAATACTTTAAGTATTAAAATTACTTGAAGTAAATATCTTTTACTTCAAGTACTCATAAAGTACTTGAAGTACGAATATATTTAACCAAGTATCAAGTAAATTGTTGAAGAAGTGCAAAGTGCAAGTACCAAATACAAGTACTAAATTTAGAAAGTACTTGAAGTACTTTACTTGAAGCACAATACTTGCAAAATCAATACCTACTTAAGTAATTTTACATGAAGTAATGCCCAGCTCTGTGTGGCACTCAAGAACGGTAATGATTGTTCATTTAGTTTAGTTGATCCTTAACACGTTCGCGGACAAAGCGGCATATGCCGCCCTATATCCAGGGACATGACGGTATATGCCGTTGAACTTTATTTCGTTTTCGTGGTACAAAGCGGCAAATGCCGACAAAAGTGTACGGGGTTTCCATTTAATCTAAGTCTGCTGTCCCTGAAGAACACATAAAAAAATTATCAATGTCCCAGCATACGTCTTCTTGGATTTATTTAATTTTTAAAATAAGTAGGTGTCCAGTAGAAAGTTCACAATTTTTGCTACTGTCCGCGAACGTGTTAAATAAATGAATTAAGTAGAACACAATAAAAGGTGACATGTTGGTAAAACATGGTCGGAATTTTAGTATTTTTTGTCAAAAATAAATACTACCACAGACTTCTCGTAATAAAACTAAACACAGTAGTCTTTCAAGTACCTCAGTATAATTTATTACAACATTACCACCAAGTTACATTTCTTCCACACAAAACTCTCGTTTGATTTTCCTGGCTGTCCGTTACTAAGTCTATTGTTAGTCAAGTCTTGTCGCGGGCTCCACTATTACTCCCGGTGAATTATAGCGTCGATAGGCCAGGCGCCATTGTTCCCGAGTTGGTTGTTTTATAGACCACGACATATCTGCGGTTCACTCGATAGTCTGACGCTTGTTTACACGACGGAGGCCGAAACTTCCAAATACAAAACTAACTAACAGTAGACAACTTCGGGAGATAGAATTTGGACAACGGGTGATTTTGAAGGTTGTGGAAAGGGATGGGATGGATGGGATTATTGTTATATTATAGATTTTACGCAGGATTTTTGAAGAATTGGGTACCTTCTCCGCAAAACTGTTATTTTCGTAACTGCATCGAATCTGATAATGAAAATATAATTAGTCGACTGTTGTAGGATAATTAAAGATTGATGTCTTTTTATTTTCGGTTAATTTACAAAACCATCGTTTCGGCACACATCTGTGCCTTCATCGAAACTCGAATCTGTTAGTTTCGTATATAGTCCAGTAAAATTAGATCATATTTTGTCGTTTTTTGGTAAAAATTAGTAGAAAGCTGAGTTTTGGTATTCACAGTACCTTTATGAGCAAAATACTAAAAGTCTCAATCGATTGGACTGGAGCTTCGTCCGCCAGTTTGAATAAAATGGCCACCGTCTATTGTTTTTAATTTTTATCTCATAAATGATTAATACTACGAAAAAACAGTTCATAACTAATTGTAGATCATAAAATTTGCTATAAATTGGTATACATATTTTTTATGAAAGTGGTACAGTTTTCGAGAAAATCGTAAAACTGTATTTTGAAAAAAACTATAAATTTTAATCAAGTACTAGTAGTTTATGTCTCATCATACGAAAACGGCTGTAATTTTTTTATGAATAAAAATATGGATTTCCGGTTTGCAAAATCCAATTTCCTGAATACTCTTCTATTAGAAAAATTATTTTCCAATTTTCTGACACACGGGTTTAGTCACAATTTAAGGATATTCTTACAAGTTTCAATTTTTTCTGATGTTTTCTTTAAAATTCTTCAAATTTAGACCTAATTAAAACCTACAAACGTTTAAAACTCTTATCATTTTTTAATAAATTTTATAGAGGATCGTATGCAGAAATCCAGATGTCAATAATTTTATCCAATTAGAAGTCACTGGAAATTAAACACCAAAATGTAAAATAAAAAACAAATTTTTGATTAAACTTTTTTAAGAATATCCTTAAATTGTCCTTAAATATGCTTTCGCTTATCTAGGATACTTATATGATCTAAGATGTCGTGAAATATTTTTACTTAAAGGAAAGTGCTTTTCTCGTTATTTGACAGCATAAGTATTTTAAGAAAATTAAATTCATTCTTTACGAAAACCTTTAGTACATTTTTGTGATTGACCGTCACAACCCTGGTTCGAATCCAGTAACAATAAAATATAAACTGTGAAGTAGCTACAAAACCCAATTTAAACTGCACAAAAATCTTCCCTATCCTGTACTTTCCACTAACAATTATCAAACTTTTACTTATAAGAGAATTTTTAATTGATTTATTGTTCAGATGTTATTTGTATTAAAGTTGATCGCTTAATAAACTAAGAAAAAATATACCACCCACAGCTAAATTTATGTATGTCTAATACAGAATAATCTGCAACCTTATTTCTTAGCAATAAATAAAATTTGTGTTACCCTTATAAGCCGTTTATTGTATCTACGTCTTATTTATTTCTCCACGGTTTCCTATCTCTATTTTTATATTGCTTTTTATGTTGAGGATGACGACATTTTTTAATTTAAAATCTTTCATATACGCTGTAGTGATGTAAGCAGCAAGCAACGCTAAGATTAAACTGTCGACTAGGGCATTTGGGAGCATTAAATATAAATGCCCACATGTAAGGGGTGATGATGATGATAGGCGGATGGTGATTGACTTCATCTACATTTATAGTGTCAAATTGACACATGTGGTAACCGTCGGGGGGAAACATATTCGATGATTCATTACAGTGGCCCAAAACTGTTAAAAACATGGATATCACGGTTAAAGAATAATTAGGTTCGCCAACATGATCTTTTCTAGCGGTCAGAATGTGTAATGGATCTAGTTGTCTCTGGCTGTATCAGGGATACTACAGGCTGTCTCAAAAAAATGTACTCACACTTCGAAAGACGAGAAAAATATTATTTATTAGCAAAAATTGAAATGAAATACATTCGAATACAGAAGACAAATGTAATTGAAGAATTATGATAACGCGCACTAAAAGATTCGCAAACATCACGAAAGTTAAAGTGTAAGTTCATTTTTTTGAGACATTCTGTATATTGACACTGATATAAATGTAAAAATACATTTTAATGCTATAAATAGTAACTAAAATTGTAATTTAGGTATATCTAAGAGGCTATGTTCCGTAATTTACCTTTAGATCGAAAATGACAAAACATGTTTGAAAATACTCCATTTTCTACGGAGGCGATCGTTGTTATAAATAAATAATTTCACAATATATGAACACAGTCTCGTAGTGCATCTATTCATCTTCATTATTCAGTTTATAAAACAAATCGATTTTTACTCATTTCTCTTCAAATTAAAATAGCCTATATCAACATTGACAGTTTTTCTGAAACACTTTTCATTATTTCCCAGCAATATTTACCTGTTACTTTATAATGTAATAATAAGCTTACGTGTTCTTTATATTTTACATATATTTATATATTTTTAAATTCCAAAAATACTATTTATGGCCGTTTGCACCGATTTCACTTAATTTTTAAGTACCCCTTATCCAAATAAGTAAATTGCACCAATTTTTACGGTGCCCTTAAATAACTACAGCTCACCTTAAATTTAAGCTGAAGTTCAAGTGCCACTTAGAGGTACCCTTAACGTAAATACTGCATTTATAAAAGCCTTTAGAAATATAAAATATACATATCTGCCTTTGCAGGTTCATGATGAATTTAGATTTATAATTTACATTTAAAATATGACCATATTTTATATTCTAAATCTAAATTTGTACATGCGTCCATGTCCATTCATATCACATTATATTAAAGTGATCATAGTGAGTTGAAAAGAGACAATTGACACGTTGAAGTGATACTTAAATATTTTGACTTGTGGTTGTCGATTTGCTAAAATGAATATCAGAAATATGTATATAAGATTAAGATTAATATTATATGTAGGAAAATATAGATAAATATCATAAAGACAAAAATGTAATAAAGTAATTCGTTACAGGATAGAAGATAATTATTATACTTGCTAACAGGTTTTATAAAACAAGTTTCAAATAATAATTCTGTTAGCACTCACTCAGAACCCACAGAACATAACAAATGTCAAAAATAACCAGAATGTATCATTACTAAAGTGAAATATTCCTACGATTTCTTCTTGTTCTCACAGAAACGTTCCCTTTGCTAAGTATAAACTAAGGGGTACTGGTGCAAACCGATTAAGTTTAAGTTAACCTTAAATATTAAGTACCCCTTTGATAAGTAAAGCATTTAAGTGTAAGCGGTGCAAACGGCCAATAATGACATAAAAGCAAAACATCCAAAATTTTAATTTGAGTTTTTCTTATTAATTTAAACTGCATTAAAATATGAGATTGAGGTTTCTTTATAGTGTAGTCAGTATTTTTTAAATAAAAATGTAGTTTTATACACGGTGTTTCATAACTTCAGGTACATACGTTAAGGGTACCTTATATTGTTTGATATGCTGATTGCGAATCAAAAATTATTTTTTTTAAATCGCAAAATTAATTTCCATGTTTTCCAGTCAAAAATTTTTCGTTGCCACAGCCACTCTGTGGAGTAATTATTGTTTCATTAAAAATAATTAAATTTTGTTAGTTTATTTTACTAGTATTATGTAATTTAAGATGTTCGTTACCTACTTCTATTGTTTCATTGTTTGTTTTTAATATGAAAACGAATCCAGTGCCGTACTACAAAAAATGCTGCAGGTAAACCACCCTTAGTTTTTAGAATTTTAAAAATATTCTTTTTTATTCGTAATTTGCATATCAAATTCGAAGTTATGAAACACCCTGTATGTGTACATTATTTTATTAAATAAAAAGAGTGAAATAAAGACCATTGCGTGAAATAATGAAGTACATAACCTAACGCAAATTAGTAAAATAAAGTATATTACCTAAACGAAAGCCGAAAAATGATTTTATTGGTAGGTACCCAATATAATATGACAACCTTCCACAAGAATTCAGCTTTACTAATGTTTATCTTCTCCAGCAGATGATGAATAAATGTCACTTATTATTAGGATTCAACTGCATTACTCCTAACTGACATAACTAAAAATAGTTCATGAATTCAGCAGCTCAAAGTTCATAGTTTCCACTTCCTGGTTTATTTTCCAAACTGAACTATTTTCAGATCGGCGTATTATGTCACAATTGTAATAAACATTACTCAAAGATGAAAGCAAAGGGAATTGTAGAGAACTTTCCACTTTCAAACATAAATAAGTCACGACGAATTAAGTTTATAAAGAGAGTTTCGATTGTTAGAAACTTGAAGGTTTATTAGAGGATATTTTAACCTCTAAAAAAATTATAACTTTTTTCTTTTTTATATGTAACAAGTTCAAGTCATCACAATGCAGTATGTGCGAAGTCAGACATTAGTTTCATAAGTCAGAGGTACCAAATATATAAATAAATATTTGAAGAAGCAAAATATTGGGTGTACCAGTCACTGTGATTACTATTATGCTTTTTTATTCATAATGTCGACGTTTCGGTCTTAAATCGAGACCTTCCTCTTAAACTTAAAAGTTTTAAAAACTTAAAAGCCATGTGGTACCGAGGATTTATACATACAAGAACTACTATTGTAATTTATTGTATGACAATATTATGTGAAATTCATTTGTCCTGAGGAAGGTCTTTATTTAAGACAGAAACACCGACATTATAAATAAAAAATCTGACTTCCTTGTACGCCTATTAAACTGTTCATACTATTCTTAAGGAGGTTGGTGAACGTTTATTAAAATGATGATGAGAGGCTGAAATTTATACAGTGCCTTCATTTCACTATTTAGATTCTAAAATTATTTTTTTTAAATTTTCGTCTATCCGGTTTTTGAGTAATTAAATGTTGAAATTCGCTCGTTTTACATGGACTCTTATGGCAATTCACTAAATTTTTATTTAAACTATGTGATAAAATGATGAAAAATTCACAGAACTTGTATTAATATTTCCAATAAACCTTTAAAAATAAGTTCTAGAAGATTTTGTGTACTTTGTCTAAACCATTTGCTAGATTGCAAGTTATTTAAAAAAAATGTAAGCATGTCAAGCATTTTTGATTAGGGAATTAGTAATTATTGTAAAAATAAATATCACAGCAATGCAATGACATCAGCCAACGTGCGTTGAGGCGTTGAGCTAATTTTGTTTTACATTATCAAAAATATTTTTATTTTCATATCCTCCCTCTAAGGCTAATGTCTGGGTACGCCACTGCAGGCGTCCCCAACCACCTTAATAACTAAAATGTAGAATAATATAAAAAAATCTGACTTTATTCTTTTAACTTATTATACAACTATATTAATATATAAGTACTACCTACTACTACTGCTACTATACTCACAAATATATTTTAATCATTTTATTTAAACTGCAGAAGAAGATATAAAGCATATTTTACTATTGTCACTGTCATGTCATAATCATTTAAATTTTACGTAGTAACAAATGTTAATCGATCATGGACTACAAGATACCGAAATACTAAATTATAAATATATACTTTAACGATACCAGATACAAAAATATTTATAAAATACCGATTGTAGGTAAAAATCACATAATCTTTCATTTAAAATAAAAAAATTTGTCTTAAATTAAATATTTATCGAAATATTTGAAAAAAGTACTACTTCCGGTTTATAGATTGAAACAAAAAAATAGGAGGTGCACAACTAGATGCTATAACAGTCCTAAATACAAAATTTCAACTTTCTACGTCTAACCGTATTTGAGTCATGCGACACACATACGTCCGTCCGTACGTACAGACGTCACGACGAAACTAGTCATAATGGATTCAGAAAAGGTCAAAACGGATATTTCCATCAAAATCTGAAAATCGAAATTTTTCGCGATTACAATACTTCCTTATAACTCCGTACAAGGAAGTAAAAAGCATAATAGTAATCACAGTGACTGGTACACCCATTATTTTCCTTCTTCAAATTCCAAATTCAGTCAAGAATTACTTCACTATAAATAAATGTTTGTATTGTTAATACTAGTTTTGGTGACTAAAGACTTGTACATAATATAATAGGATAAAGGTAGGGTAATAGTAGTTCCAGTTCAGTTGCGATCCGGTTCCAGTGTGTGACATCAACACAGAGATAAGTGGTTAACGATGTGTTTATTATTATTATATTATTATCAGTGTCATTATTTAATCATTATCGTATATACGTTTTGTACCTTCGACTATTAATTGATTCTATACCTCGTTTCACTTAAGAAACAAGCAGATGGCACTGCGAATGCAGTCCGTTTTACACTCACACATTTTATTAATTCAAAATTTGAACTTAAAAAGATATGTTTTGAGAATAAAGCTGTCTTCTATAGAATAACCTCTTATCTCGACCAATCAGATTCAGTATATCATTGCCCTTTTTTCCTCAACGCTTTTTTCCTGTTATATTGTTAAGGGATGGAAAAATATCGATAAATATCGATATGAACATGAGTTACTATCACTTTTCTTTTGGTATCAATAACTCGATATTTGTTGATATATGTCGATAATTATAGGAAAATATCGAGTTATCGATACATCGATGCCAAACGAAAAGTAATATTGACTGATGTTTATATCGATATTTACCGATATATCGATAATTTCCCATCCCTATTTGTTACCCCGCATGGATGTAACATATACATAAATGTATTTATTTCCAAAAGCAAAAGTAGAACAGAACTTGAAAAACGATAAACTTTTTTGTATTATTGTATGAATTACCTACTACCGAGGGGTTATCCACCTAACAAAAAATGTACAGGGATGCCCAGTTTTGGCAGTACATAGGAATTTATTGCCAGTACTGCCAGTATTCCTAGTGTACTGCCAGTATTGCTAATATTGCCAAAGTATTACCAGTATTGCTAAAGTATTCCCAGTATTGCTGGTACTGCCAATACTGCCAAATGTATTTCCAGAGTGGCATTACGTTGTATTTCACGTGTATAAAGTCGTATAATTAATAATTAATAATAATTATATTACAGAACGGTTTTTATTTGAATAAACATAACAGGTTAGAGTCAAACATCAGTAAAAATAGTGTCTATAAAAATTAAATGTGTTTTCATACAGTTTATGATACATAATAAAATAGGTACCCCAATGGGGGGTTTCCAAGCCTACGGCTTTTAAAGAAATACTTACCTATTGGATATCAATTTTAAGCATATATCAGTCATAGTAAAGTGATAATAATTGTTAATTTTGATATATTTATTACTTTTTTAAGGAAATGAAATTGTAACTCTTTTTAAACGTGCATTAAAATGCGTCATATGTGCCGTAGATAACATTGAAACTAAACCGTGAGTAGATTTGTTCGTATAAGATCGAATTTTGTCGTTTTGACTACGGAGTGGACGACGGACCTGTGTTGAAATAAGGTTAGATCTACTTATCGTATTCGGTCCTTGTCAGCGCGGTGAACGTATGTTCTCAGGGCTGGTAACGTCACACTGTCACACACGGCATCGTTCTTCGCGGCACCTATTTTTTCAAACTTTATGATTTTTTTTCTGCGGCTTATTAGCAACTATTTGGCAAATAGAAAAAATACGGGTGTAATATTTTAATGTATAGATTAACATATAAAAAAACCAAAAAATAATGGAAACTCCCATTATGTTAATAACAAAAATAAAACTTACCTATGTTAATGTTTTCAATAAAAAGAAATTAATGTACAGATGAGGTTCATAATTAAAATAATTAATTCAGTGTTTAGAATTTTTTAAATCTTTGTATTTTTTATTTATTATTAGACGTTCACTTCGCTTTATTTTAAATGGATATGAGCCTATAATAAATCGGCCCATAAAATATATATAATCTTTGTTATTTCTTGAACATCTTCTATCCGTGGCCAAATAAAATTTTCTAAATTTTCTTTTAAAAATTTCACTGTTCATTTTTCTAAATTTAATTTAGTAACACAACCCACGTACCAACCGGTATCCTAGTAAACGCAATAATATTGTTCATGTTTAATTTCAATGTTTCTAGTATTTTGTTCTTCTATAGTATTTAAATATTCTGAAACAGTATCACTTTCGCAACTGTAATCAATGAAACTTGTATCTGTTTCACACATAAACACTAAAATGAGACGTTCCAGTCGTTCTACACTAAATAAAGCTAAATTGTTTCTACGTATTGTTAAACGTATTACCAATAATACAGAGTATTGTCAAGTATTTCCAAGTACTGCCGAGTATTCCCGTGTACTGCTGAGTATTTCCAAGTACTGCCGAATATTCCCAAGTACTGCCGAATATTCCCAGATACTGCCTCGTATTCCCAAAAATTTGTACAGGGATTCCCACTAGTGGAAAACCCCTCGCCTACTACTTAATGGAATTTCATAAATTTACTTGATTTAAAAAATGTACAAGTAATACTTTCGAAATCATAATTGACTAAAATTTAATTTTATCAATTCTGCAATCTTGAATCCAGTAGTACCACAAAAAATGTACTCCTTGCGAAAACTGCCCACAAATTTATTAATTTCAACAATAGTTATTTATGTAACAAGTACGCAAAATAGAGTTTTAGAGGACGAATCTATTTAGGGACGAGGCGTAAGTCGAGTCTTTAAATTAGGTGTGTCCTCTAAAACTCAATTTTGTTTAGTAATTATTTTAAATTTTTCTAGAATATAACTTTAAAATAAAACTTTGAAAAACGTAAATCAGTAAAAACAACACATTGCCTTGGTTACGTTATTTTAAAGGACTGGATCTCCTAAAATATTATTTTGCGGACTTAAAACAGTTCGCAAAATAACGATTTTAGGGAGCATACTAAAAAAATCATTTTGTATCATGATTATTAAGTCGAATACTAGAATATGCCTATAAAATATATGCAAAAAATTGTGTATCACCCTGTATAAGTAACTACATCACATGCGGTATATAACTTATTCAAATGTAAACAACACAAGAAAATGTTTCATGTGTGAAAATTGCGATACGGTCCTGCAGAGTACGATTGCCCGCTTCTTCGGTCCTCAATTAGCGCAATTACTACCCAGTCTTTGATGACGATTAATTAAACTGACCATCCCAGGTCTGTACCAAGGAGAATTTCACTTTGATCTTCCTAGTTTATTTATTATGTAAATTGCATGAAATATAAGCTAAATAAAATTACCAACTAGGAGTATTTTTACGCAAAATACGCACATTCAAAACTGCTGACAAAAGAGAAAAGTTTCCCACGGGAATGTATGTTATCATATTTTTATTAAACTACGATAATATAATGGCCCCTAATTGACAAAATATCATTTTACCTTTATAAGCAATTTATTTGTTTAGCAAATGAGGTAATTTTTGTGAGGAATTTGATCTTTTGATGATATAAATTATGCACATGAATTATGGACGCTTTTAGTAAAAACTATTATGGTTTAGAGCTCGTTTTGATATCGTGCTTCAATCTATGAGGAAATGACACGCGAACTGATACGATCAGATAATTTGTTTGAGGTAATTATGACGGGATAATTGCCAGAGATAGATTTCTTCATTCGAGAATACATACAATGGAATATTCAAAAATATCTTCTTATTTTTCAAAACTATATTAAATTCGTAATAATTGATAATTTCAGGTTATTAAAACTTGTTTTGATTTGGGCAGTGTCAGTACCTACGCACAATTAAAACTTTTCGTATTAATTTACGACATATTTGGGTTCAGTTTCGTTCTCTAAATTATAAATAATAGTATATTAAAGAACAAGTTTTATAAGACATGATTTTTCCGCATGTGTATTAAGTAAAACGAGCCCTCGGGTGAGTTTACTAAAGGATAAGTGCGAAAAAAGTCTTATAAAATGAGTTCTTTATTTATTGATTTATTATTTGATGTCATTTTAATATTAAAATTTAAATTAAACTGATTGATTTAGGGACATTTATGTGTGTAACATTTTGTTGGTGACATTAATATTGTCATTTATTTAACTGTCACTGTAACAGTTTATAATTAATGAACTATTCTAGGTGATAAGTGCAGCCATTATAGAAAATATTCAACTTATATGTTTTCTATTACTAGATTCATTAATTTTATTGAATATAAATAAAAAGTAATTAATTAAGCAAAACATATTTAGAGGTTAAGCTAAGTTTCCATGCATGCGTTTCATCCGTTCCGTTCTATCCGTCGCAAGTTGTGATTGGCTAGATTCAAATTATGAAAAATTGGCGCGTTGGTAAATGCAGCGACGGACAGAGTTCGTCTACTCTCTACTCGTTGCAGCGCGACCTTGAAAACGGATGCTTTGATATGACAGTTTGACAGCTAGCAAGTGGTTTCATACGGTTATTCGTAGTATTTGTATTTGTTTGGTTTACCTAAGCAACATGACTAGCTTCGTCAGTTTATAAAACCGTAATAAATATTATGTCATAACACCAGTGAATCTAATCTTTAAAAAAATACCAATCAAAACGGATGGAACGCAACGGACACATGTGAACAGTCTAAATTTCATACGTCGTCAAGTTTGTAGCGACGTATAAAACGGAACGGATGAAACGCATGCATGGAAACTTAGCTTTATACTGAAATTTGTCAATTAATTCTGAGGTTTGACGTTTGACAATTGAAGTAATGTCACTACCTATACCAACCTTCTAAAAAAAGTTAACTTTGTGAACGCCAGAAAAATACAAAACGAAACGAAAAGTTGGGTTAAACTTCTAATATATTTGTATGTTATCATGGTACCTATACCCATTAATGTGTCATGCGAATTTTACAATAATTTTCGATAAATCCAATGCACCAAATGTTTCTCCTGTTTCGACTCTGTATATAGCGAGCACTCAGCCTGTGTCTCTAGCCGTCCCATCCCCATCTTAATCATCTAATGTGAATCTCTCTCAAGTGATAATTAGAAGCCAGCATGAATCGTCCATCAGGTTCCATGTCTGTTTGTGTAGTCGCCGATCCCAACTCGACTGCTCGCTCTACACAGCTCTATGGTCTCTGGAGATTTGAAACTGAGAGCCGCTGACCAAACTGACATGACAGAACAACCGCAACCGCAAACAGTCGAGTATAGATTAATAGTGAGAGATTGAGCTCCCACTTCGGACTGTGAGATCATGATAAATCAAAATAGCGGTCCAGGATCGGTTTGCAGATTACTGTGTTTTATAAGGTTCGGTTTTGTTCCGATTTTCACATTATACTAAACCGGTAACGGGTTTGTTAAAAAACGGTTGAAGTTCTGGTATCGGTTCAATAATTTTCGCTCCTGTTCCGATTCGGAGTTCGGTTCAAGCCAATAATCATTAATGATATTAATTAAATTATTATCGAAATCTCTAAAGAAAGAATAATTTGTATAAGAATTTTCGCCTCGGCGATAAAATGCTCGAGGACACTAAACACATTTCGGAGACAAGTTATACACAATATTTTTTGTGCAACTGTAATGCACAACATAAAAAATCTGATGTGGCCAGCACATGACCTCTCGCTTAATTCTGCTCATTCTTCTAATCTAATAAATAATTATTCTTTCATTTTAATAGTTTCATGTTCGTGTAATATTAAAAAGTGTCAACTATACTGTCACTGTCATAATAAGTCACATTTTGTGTAGAAACAAATTTCATATGATCATGGACAATAATCACACTACCAGATTCAGAAAATTGTATTTTAAATTATCTGTACCCCTAAGATAATTATTTTTTCCTTGATTTTTTATTGCAAAAGTTGTCATAAATAAATAATGTACCAATTTATAAAACTATATCAAGCTTCAAAAGTACTAAGTCCGGTATTCTAGAGACCCTGAAAGGTGCTTATCCACCAAAAACTCATACCTACTTGTAAATTTTGATCCTTTACAATGACAACATTATAAACCTCAATTTGAAGACCACAATAGCGTTCTTTATAGGCCAAGGGCCATAATAAATCCAGTATGGTACTCAGTACCAAAATGTATGCAATATGGTACTGAATACCATAATGAAATAACAAACAACTTGTTAATAAGGAATTTTCAAAACTAGCACACCTGAATTTTAGATTAAATTTTTTGTTCAATACCAAATCATTTATTATGTATGCAAACTCGGCTTCGCTTCGTCTAATAATCTTCACGACTAGTGCCATAATCATTGACGTTACGATCCTTAAAATATAAATAACTACTGTACAACTGTCAAAAATATTTGACATTGATATACTCAATTCAATAAATTTAACTTTACAGCCGTTACTAATAGCAACGGCTGCGAAATCAATTGCACACAAATGGTTTATTCGCGGCCTGAATTGCGTACGTCAATGTCAACTTACCCCAAAATAGTTATTTGTTTAACTAGGCAAAAACATATTAGATTTGCTGCCGCGGATAGAGTTTCATAGACGAGGCGCAGCCTAGGCTATAAATCTAGCTTAGGCAGCAAATCTGTATGTATTTTAAACACATTATTTTTGTTTAATTAATATTAATTTAGTGATTATTATAAATATATTGATAAGTATCGCAATCAAATTATGTTGCTATGCGTATGTTGACAGTTGGTAAGAAAAAACCAAAATAGGTTACGTATGTTGATTCACCATAGTAACAATTACTTTTGCTGCCCAGGCTTTTTTTACTATTTTTGCTGCCTGTTACACTTTGAGTGCTTACTGTCAGCTGTCAAAAATCAGCACTTTTAATGTCAATCGCCGAAAAATACATATATATTCTTATAATTTGTACGTCGGGACTGCATAGTTAATCTTAAATAGTTTAATTTTGCCTTAGTTGACATTTGACGAGCCTGTATTTCTCTGGACCTTTCCCCTATCGAGCAGCGTGGATAACAAACCAAACAACCAATTTCTTGCTTATAAATTTCCCCTGACATATTGGTATTGAATTCCATGCATTTTTGCTACTCAACATGCAATTCCGTAATCACACAGCCTTTCTTCTGGTAATCTCGTACTTATAAATCATATTTGAACATACACGGATACAAATTCTATTCCGGGAACAGCTGTGATCTTTGGGATAAATTATACGAGGAGAGAAACGGAATTTCCTTGGAATGTATCCAGTATTTTTTCTGGATCATAATTTTGGGGACGTCACTGTGATTTGACTTTGTTTTGGAGGTAATTGGGGAAGGTAAATTACTATAATTTGAAGGGTTCTGTAGTTAATTTGACATTTCTACTGAAGGGACAAATCGAAAGATAATTAGTACAAAGGATTGGTTTTATTTTTACTTTAGAGCAGCAACTTAGTTTATTTTCTTACTTAGCTCTCAAAATTAGAACCGTTTAAATTTTTTCAAACCGAAATATTAATGAATAATTTTCTACAAACTATAATTATTACGTTATTTTAATTATTTCACTTTGAACATTAAGTAGATACTATAATTTAACTAGGGACGTAGGTATTTCGATTTTAGTAATTCTAAATAATGATTACATCGTAAAAGCGTTTATCGTATTTAGTAAAATTAGTACTTGAATACTTATTACGTAGGTAATTTCAAATATTAGAAATATGAAGAAAATGACATTTTAGTGTATTGTTTATTATTTGGTTGCTAAGAAAAAGGTAAACAAGGTTTTATCACTTGCAAAAAGTTACCTTCCTTTTTATCCGATGTCAAAGCGATAAAATTGTGTTTAGTTTATGACTTACTTTATACAGGAGTGGAATTATCGTTAAAATTAACTTGCAATTAAATATTAGGTACTCGGACGTTTCAAGATAAACACTTGAGTGTCTTATGCACTTTATCTGCATAAATTTCTGCAAATAGGAACAAGCAATAAGCATAAATAATATTTCAATAGAATCATTAGAGGTTCTAGATTGCCTTATTCTAAATAAGAATACATGAAAATAAATATAATTTGCAGTAGAAGTGAAAGAAGACGGGGCAAAATTCATCAAATTGCAATGAATTTTATGCAAAATGAACTATTGTTACAGACATAATTTAAGAATAAGGCATTTAGGAATGTATATATTTTCATTGTGTAACATAATTTTCATTGTAGGTTACATCGTTTATCCGAAATTTATGCAGAAAGCATGTGCAAAATGAACCATGTAAAAATTATAAAGTGACGCTGACGTGGCACTAGTAGTTTCAGAAAAAAAAAACATTTTATTTTAAATAAAAAATTATGACCTATAATATGATTTTGACTATCACCAAGTTAAAAACATTGCCATTGCATACTTCGCGTTACGATTTTTTCACTTTTAAGTGCGCCAAAATGTAAAATTTTATTATTTACTTTGTTATATGACACACTGTACATAAAGTCCTGTTCACACATGGACACATAGAAGACACACACATGCGACACAGAGACAACAAAAGCACAATGAAGAACGTGTGGAACGTTTGTGGCCTCAAAATTGATTTTTTCTTTACTTACATAGAAGCCACAAAATAGCGGCGCCTCTATTTCTCAAGCAACACACACAGTATTTATTTCTGTTGCGTGTGTGTCTTCTATGTGTCCGCTGTTTGTCCATGTGTAAACAGGGCTTTAGTTACATAATCCATTATATGTATACATTAATCTAAAAATAGTTTGACAGCATAAACATTAATTTTATAGCATTTTCATAATAACATTTGCATCACACATAATAATTGTAAATCATTTGCGAAAAACACATGTTGCACATATTGCAAAACTTTTTGCAAATATTTATTCGCTAAACAAACAATCAAAGCTGTTTTTCAACGGATGTAAAAGTAATCCAACAAGAAAACAGTTCTCTTTGAATTATTTTAGAAACGTAGAATACGAAGGGAGTAAAAAACTCATAAATTCTCTTGCCGTCAGGATAACAAAACTGGGTAACGGATAATCTAACCCCGAACGAAAAAACCTCTTGTAAATAGTTGAAAATTCCCCACAGGAAACTGAATATTTGAAATTTGAAGTTGACGTTTGATAAATAATTTCTAGACACATTGGAACGTTGGAAAGGTCAGCGATCGGAGATAAAACTGTATTTGTTTACCAGAACAATACAATATTTAGATATTGTTGATTTGATTAAAAATGCATTTAGTTTTGTAAATATTGCGCTGGAAATTTTACTTATAAAACAAATTGATTCAGAATGACTAACGCTCTGTTCACACTAGGATTCTTTCATGTTTTCATGCTTACGAGACCACAATAAAATATTTAGATATTGTTGGTTTGATCAAAAATGCATTTAGTTCTTAAATATTGAACTGGAAAATTAATCATAAAACAAATAGATTCAGAATGACTAAAGCCCTGTTCACACAACGATTCTTTGGAAATTCTTTCATGGTTTCATGTCTTCATGAGAAAAGGAGAAAAATTTCTGGGATGCAGTCACTAATAATTTTATTTCTCAGTCGACTAGTTTCGACGTCACATACGTCATCATCAGGAGCTACATTAAAGGAATAACAATTACAAGTTTTTCCTATATAAATTAATTTGTACAATATAATTACTTACATGAGAAATTTAAATTTGTGTAAAAAATATGAAAAAAACATTTACTGTATAAAGTAAAACATTAGGAATTAATGTCTAAAAGTTTTTATATTTTGAAAATTGGAATATTTCAAAAATTGTCAATAAAAATTAATCTTAAAAAACGTTGTCACACCTTCAACGAAAACTACTTAAGTAAGTTAAATCCTGTTGCAATTCCGAAGGTCAACCGATGCAAAAACCGCGCCAACAAAATAATTTAAATGCTGCAATTATCCCTACTATTCTAGTTAATTCAACTAGTATTAGTGTTTAACTTCAGTAAATTATTGTAAATTTTGCTAATATATAGCGTATCCGTTTTCAAATTTACATTGTTCTTATCATTGTTGATGTGTAGCATTTCTAATGTTAGGCGTTTGTGTAGTGTGTGTTCAGTGTCTATAATTTTGGTATCCTCAAAATTGAAAGTGTGTTTGTTTGTTTGTGCATGATGCACCAACGCACATGTGCCACCTGCATTTTTATTACATATATTGTTGCAGTTTCGTTTGTGTTCCTTCAATCTAGTTTGTAAATACCTTTTAGTCTGACCTGTATAAGTTGCTGAACAATCCTTGCACGGTATTTTGTATATGACACATGATTGCAGGATTGTTCAGCAACTTATACAGGTCAGACTAAAAGGTATTTACAAACTAGATTGAAGGAACACAATCTAGTTTGTAAATACCTTTTAGTCTGACCTGTATAAGTTGCTGAACAATCCTTGCACGGTATTTTGTATATGACACATGATTGCAAGGATTGTTCAGCAACTTATACAGGTCAGACTAAAAGGTATTTACAAACTAGATTGAAGGAACACAAACGAAACTGCAACAATATATGTAATAAAAATGCAGGTGGCACATGTGCGTTGGTGCATCATGCACAAACAAATAAACACACTTTCAATTTTGAGGATACCAAAATTATAGACACTGAACACACACTACACAAACGCCTAACATTAGAAATGCTACACATCAACAATGATAAGAACAATGTAAATTTGAAAACGGATACGCTATATATTAGCAAAATTTACAATAATTTACTGAAGTTAAACACTAATACTAGTTGAATTAACTAGAATAGTAGGGATAATTGCAGCATTTAAATTATTTTGTTGGCGCGGTTTTTGCATCGGTTGACCTTCGGAATTGCAACAGGATTTAACTTACTTAAGTAGTTTTCGTTGAAGGTGTGACAACGTTTTTTAAGATTAATTTTTATTGACAATTTTTGAAATATTCCAATTTTCAAAATATAAAAACTTTTAGACATTAATTCCTAATGTTTTACTTTATACAGTAAATGTTTTTTTCATATTTTTTACACAAATTTAAATTTCTCATGTAAGTAATTATATTGTACAAATTAATTTATATAGGAAAAACTTGTAATTGTTATTCCTTTAATGTAGCTCCTGATGATGACGTATGTGACGTCGAAACTAGTCGACTGAGAAATAAAATTATTAGTGACTGCATCCCAGAAATTTTTCTCCTTTTCTCATTAACTACCACCAGTCAAGTAAATTACAACATTCATGTCTTCATGTTTACCAGACCACAATAAAATATTAAGATATTGTTGGTTTGATCAAAAATGCATTTAGTTCTTAAATATTGAACTGGAAATTTTACTTATAAAACAAATTGATTCAGAATGACTAAAGCCCTGTTCACACAACGATTCTTTGGGATTCTTTCATGTCTAAATGCTTACCAGACCACAATTAAATATTAAGATATTGTTGATTTGATCAAAAATTCATTTAGTTTTGCAAATATTGCACTGGAAATTTTACTTATAAAACAAATTGATTCAGAATGATTAAAGTCCTGTTCACACAACGATTCTTTGATGATTCTTTTATGCTTCTGCATCCTGAGAAAAATAATTGTGGTTAGAATTGCCTGTCAAATAACTACGCCTCTATGGGTGTAGAATTTTTTTCTGGCCTATAGAAAATACAATGTTAAAATTTTAATTTCGCTCTAAGTTTTTACCTATTGATTTTAGAGTAAAAGTGTAAACACAAAAGATGTTCAGAATAAAAACTGCATCGAATAAGCTGAAATTTTTTGTTAAAATCAATTTATTTCACAAAATAAACATGAAATAAAAATTAGCATTTAGGCTAGTTTCAGACTGCCATGTAAAATTACAAAACACAAATATTTATTCCGTCACTCTGACAGATTTGAAATTGTTGTTCTAATTGATTTATTGGACCATGAGAAGGATTCATTAATAAAAAAAATAAATTAATAATTATTTTATTTTCCTTCTTTTCTTCCTAAGGTACATTTTATCGTAATTAATTAAATGTTTATTTTATTATGTGACAAATATATAAAATTTAATTTATGTTTATCTCGTGACAGGAACATTTTATATCAATAAGGGCTCGTTGGATGCAGTTTTTTATTCTGAACATCTTTTGTATTTACAGTTTGGCTCTAAAAGCAATAGGTAAAAAAGCGAAATTAACATTTTAATATTGTATTTCCCAGGTCAGAAAAAATTCTACACCCGGTATACTGAATTTTCAATGAGTTTTGGAAAAGAAGAAACAGTGAATTCACAAAGAATCCAAGTAAACATTGTTTTTATGTGTCAATCGTTTGTGGGCAATGGATCATTTTGAAGGCAAATAAATACGGCTATTTACCTCATGTCATTTGCATAGTTACGTAAACAATTACAGCAGGTAATTAATTTCTAGATAAAGCGTACTTGTAACTGTCAATTTAATTTCTTAAGGGTGTTTTTCGCTTGTTATTATCATCGCTATGGAACAGCACCGTTAAAGTAAACAAGCAATCGACAAGCAATTTTCTAACATGTCTGAAATGTCATTTCATCAATTAAATAGAAGAAATACATTTAAGAAATATTTTTCACAAGTACCAATCGAGATTTAATTTCTAGAAGTAATTTTTTTTCAAACATTGGTTGGCTGAAGAAAAATCAGTCGAGTCAACTGTTTTTTGTGAAATAGCATGAAAATTGTAAAAATAACATAAGATATAGAAGTCGATAATGCATTGCGTAAAAATAATAAAAAGTACGTTCATAGTTAATATTGAAGGGTAAAAGAAATAGGTAATCATGTTGATTAAAATGAGCACGATTAGCAAAACAAATTTCAAATACTTCGTAGTAAATAATAAAATTTTGTGTCAAGAAACGTGAAACTATGGGCAACAATATTTGCTGATACTAGTAAAATAATTTAAAATTGAAATAGAAAATGACTATAACAAAAAATTGATCAAAACAATAGTACCTAGGTTTCTATAAAGCTCTGTTCGCACGAGGATTCTTGGAAGATACTCAATCCTGGAAAAGAAGAAGTTTAAAGATTCTGAATCTGTTTTGAAGCAATCAATAACCTATAAATTCTTCTTCAAGACTCATTGAAGATTCAATTTAGCGGCACCACAATTTAACAGGTAATTCTCACTAAAAAGAAGAAATCTTCTTCTTTCCCAGGATTCAGAATCTTGGTAGAATCTTCAAAGAATCCTTGTGCGAACAGGGCTAATTTTATAAGCATAGGTATATACAATGTTATCTTATAAATTTGATGAGATGAAAATTTCTTCAACGCAATTGAAAATATTTGCAGGAAAAGCGCACACATTTTCTAGTATTATTATTATTCTTATAAATTATAATAACAATGAACACGTTAGCACCCAAAAAATGCCAATTTTTTTAATTTTGAGCAAAGGAAATAGCAATTTTAATAAACAATCATTGAACAATATGAAGGACTGATCATTATACTTGTTTTAGTAGATTGTGTTATTCAAAAAATCAAACATTTTAGTTTTAGAAATATAATACCGATCTTAGTATTCTAGTACCTAAGGCACTTAACGCACTAATGCCAAATTTTGTAAACAAAAACTTCGTCTATATTTATAAACACTGATCATAACAACGTCTATATTAAATTTCAGTACTTAGATGGGTGACTGCCGGTAACAAAATTTAGGTAATATTTAGTAAAATTAAGAACAAAAACAAATGTTGACTTAGGTCAA
Organism: Agonum fuliginosum; assembly: GCA_947534325.1. NCBI lineage: Eukaryota > Metazoa > Arthropoda > Insecta > Coleoptera > Carabidae > Agonum > Agonum fuliginosum. The sequence continues at coordinate 32,403,267 of OX384037.1, forward strand.
CAATATAAGGTACAAACAGATTAATATTTTTAATTTAAAACTAATAAACTGTATACTTATTTTATTAGATGAGTGATTAATAGCAACAACATTTAAGAAATTTAGTAAAACATGTTTAATTTATAATGTCAATAATGTTTATAAAGTAAACAATAAATATTTTCTTTACTCAAAACCAACTTTACGGAAAGACTCTCTTTCTAAGAAATATATTCCAGTGTGTCGGGCCAGGGTTGTTGCACACAAATACAGGTCATCATCCGATCAAAACAACCGGCTTAGCTTCTACTCTACAAGTACACTACAACCGTAGTCACAACAACAAACAATGCACTCTCATTACCTTAACCTCCAGTGTGAAAACCTTATCTCTGCGTGAGATCAGAGGCCTGGGTCCGCTGATAACTCTTATCACTCACAACACTGATGTATGAGCATCTGCCCTGGTCGGGATGCGAAGATGCACTTAGTGCAGACCAGCGCTGGAAGTTCGTCGCCCCTCCGAACAGCTGTTATGGCGCTCGCCGACTAGCGACACACACTGGTGGCGACATCTAGCGGTGAGTAGATCAAGCAAGAGGCGGAGGAGAGTATTAGGTACAGAGATCTGTATGGCGGGAACAGAGAGAGAGGTAGATGAGAGCTTTGATTGATTTTGCCGGAGTCCAGCATTGTTCCATCTCATTTTGTCGGCATTCAACAGATGTCTCCGTTTGTAATATTTAGTCTTGTAAATTTCAACTATATCTAATATTTCGTCTATATTTTAAAACATATCCATACCCACAGTGGCCTATTCCTAAATTAAGCATATTACAACATCAAATAAATTTGTTTTTGTAAACAAAGATTTATGCTTTTAATTATTTTGTATCCTTGTTTTTTCTAGTAGATTAATATATTATTTATCTCCCTCTTTATTTATCTTGTATAATTTGTTTTAAATTTTAAAACTATGTTTTTTATGGGAAATAATTTTATTATTTTATTGTTTGTATGTTCATGAATTTTATATATGTCAAATTTGCCTAGGCAGCAAAAGTGACACTTTGTTGACTGTCAGCTGTCAAGAAAACAGTACTTTAATGTCAATCACCGAAAAAAAAATTGTTTGATTCTGTCATTTTCTTATATTTTATGTACCTAATCAAAAAGTAGGTACTTTATTGCAAGTTGTCATACGAGACGCGCAATAAAATGTTGTTTGTTTGGTCCTCAGTAACCATCAACTTTACGTTGACAATTGAAAGCTAAATATAAACTTTTCATAGTAGTCGTAGATAAAAAATATTTTCGTGAACCCATAACCTGAGTCGAACCAATTCACGCGAACCGGTTCGGAAAATTTACAAGAATTTACTAACATTTAACATTTTTTCGTTAAAAAAGCTGTACATTTTTTTTGTTAGTAAAATTGCTGTATTTTCTTAACATTAGCCTAGATTTGTTTCATTACAAATTACATAATTTTTTTGCAATTTAGTTGAAAACTGAAATAAATATTTTTAACTAATTGTATGTTATTATATAAATTATAGACACGAAACCGGAACTGGAACCACTTTTTTAAAAACAGGTTACCGGTTCAGTCATAGCAAACCACAAACGGAACCTGAACAGTCATTTTGTGCGGTTAGAATCCCTGCTTAATAATTCATCGTATTTGAATGAACACAGAAATTCTCTTTTGAATCTTTTTGATAATCCCGCATTCTAATATCGATAATGTTCTAAAAGCCAAACTAAGAAAGATTTCGTCGGTTTCTTGTCACTCGTTGTGTCGTCGCAACCTTGAGAAATGCGATAAGACTTTTAAATACACTACTAGTGCCATCTAGCGGTTAAATTTAACAACTTTTATACTTTTCATTAGCGCCGTAAGAAGTGTCAATCTGAATACGAAGTATATATAATCAAAGTTGAGAGTTAGTGCATAGTGGCGCTGGCAGTTCGTTGCCCCTCCGTACAGCTATTATGAATTATGGCGCTCGGTGACTAGCGGCACACACTGGTAGCGACTTCTACTGGTGGGTAGATCAACCAGAAGGTGGTGCAAAAGTAGAAACAGATATGGGTAGTTTAGCATACAGTGCAGACCACCGCTGGAAGTTCGTCGTCCCTCCGAACAGCTGTCTTGGCGCTCGGTGACTAGCGGCACACACTGGTGGCGACATCTAGCGGTGAGTAGATCAACCAGGAGGAGGAGGAAGTCAGAAGGTATGGTGATCTGTATAAGGAGGAATGGGAACAAAGAGGGGTAGTTGAAGGATGCGAAGATGCACTGCTGAGGGCCTCTATTGGTAAGTAGATCAACCAGGAGGCGAAGGACGTAGACATGTGGGAATCTTGATGAGGAGGACCACGGTGAGAGGAAGTTGAGGACGTGGAAGGAAGATGCAGTAAGTTGGTTTGGTGGAGGATAATTTTTAATTATCACATAATTGTCATATTTCATCGTTTTTTTTTTTGGTAAATTTAATATTGTTTCTATAAAAATATTACTCGGCTTATACCTAACTTTAACTTCCTTGAACTATTACGTAGGTAAGTACTAGAAAAGATTGTATTTTTATCGGTCTCGAAATTTTGATGATTCTTTTTCTTGACTCCATTGAACTTAAAAAGAGTCAGGAGGTAAATGTGTCTGTCAATTTGTTACTCAATCTATCAGTCAATCTATCGGTCAATCTGTCGTTTAGTCTGTCTAAAAGATAGCTAGCTTCAAGTTTAATTTAATATTAATTATACAATATAAGCTACTAAGTTTAAAACAATTTTCTTAATTTTGAATTTAACTTTTACATTTAAACTATTGTCAAAAAAAATCAAAAGTTTTTCAATCATACCGAGTGTATTAAAATTTTAATAAAAACAAATAAAAATGCGTAAGAGGCAAAAATAATGTAACAAGGAGGCAAAGTATTTTAGAAAATATTCTGCCAACATTTATATTATGTCAATTGAGCAGAAGTGTAAAAACAATATTTAATGATGTGCTTCAAAATATAGGCATCCAGATTTTTTTATTATTATTTCTAGGACGAAATTTAAAGCATTGAAGTACAGGTGAGGGGAGGTAATTAGTTGAGACAGAATTTACTTGAAATAAAAAATTACCTGTATAGTATTAAAGTTGAATTCTATTTAAGACAAGTATAAATTATTTATTATTGTTTTTTTTATTAAGTGTGTGTAAAGATCCAGCTAAAAGCTTTAAGCCTTGTGCACACATGGATTCTTCGAGAATTCTTTCATGCTTATTTCTAAATCTTGGAAAAAATCACTGTTTTGAACTATCACTTAAAGTCCAAGTATCATTGAAGATTTGACAAGCAATTTTCACGGAGATTCTTTTCTCACGATTCAGAAGCATGAAAGAATCACTAAAGAATCCAAACCAGCACTCGTGTGAAATTAATAGAATGACTGTTCTACTATATTGAGAATGTTTTGGACATAGTTTAAATAAACTATACATATTTGTCTTATTTCTTTTTATTTACTTATGCCATAACCTAGTCGATCCAAACATAGTGTAGTTCTTTCTCTATCTAAACCGCTTTCCTTTCCGCAAATACGAATAATCGTCCAACTCAAATATTTATATACACTTGCATAGATGTAATCTGTCATCCATTTCTTATTTCTTGAAAGCAAAACAAAAATAACAAGACGAGAACTCAAAGAAAAAAGTGAACAGTTGACAGGTAGGTTAAATCTATGTTCATTTGAACGGCAGTTGTGCAAACAAATGAATAATGAGGACAGTGGGGGTCGCTTGAGGGCTGAGGACGACCACGGTTTGTAAAGAAACCTTAGATTGTTGGACAGATGGAATAACAATTGGGAAAACAAAAATGAAACGTTTGAAGGGGGTTTCTTTGTAGTTTGCTTGGTTATCTGTGTTTGTCTTAACTTTTGTAATATTCCAAATTTTTAAACAATAATAAAATTACTGTTTATAGTTTATGAAGTCAATCGTTGGACTATTACTTCTTAAGGAGGTTCCCTAGACATTTTAAAAAATATTCTAATGCAACCAAACTCTGAATTTATGTTGTATGTGTCATAAAAATGATACCTGAATTTTTTGGAAATTTTTGACCACGTAGTTTGAACGAAATTAATTGTTAAATTTTAATATTTTACATGGGCTCTTATGGCTTTCCATTAATTGATTAAATAAAAAGATGTTAGAAATGTTCTATTTACTTAATTTTTGGTATATAAACGTATGCAAGCACGGACATCAATTTCCCAAAATTTGAAGAAGGTTGACCACATAGTTGTAACAATATTGTTGTTGTTGTAAAAAAATCTTCAAGCATTTTTTGATTAGTGAATTAGAAATTATTGTAAAAATATATCACCTCAACTGAACGAATTGCAATATCAATTAACACCCGTTGACCGAATTTTGTTTTACATTAATAAAAATATTTTTATTAATTAAAGGCTGATATCTGAGTACGCCACTGCATGTGTAGGGAACCTCCTTAAATATATCAATGAGTCGGTGGTAAATGTAGATACGTATTTCGACCAGATTTTAGGTCTGTGGTTATCTATCACGCCTTTGTGTCCAATGGGGGTTTACACTTTTTTCCAATTTTTTTATATGTTATTCTTCATAAAAAGATACATCGATTCCAATCAATTAAACAATTTAAATATGAAAGGATTTGCGTAAAAAAATTATTGAAAACTGTATTTTTTCCCTCCTGTTTAAACGATCGATGGAAGGCGCGAATGTGACGTCACGTTCACAGTAATCACATGGTTACAGGAGAGGGTTGCGAGGTAAGACATTCGCTCGTTGACAGCTGTCATGTGGATACTTCTACTGCTACGATTTATGCATGTGCTACTTATTATTTTTGTTTTATGTTCTAATTGTTTGTTAAACATAATATTTCTATTAACAACACTAAACAGAAACAACCTCTTAATTATCTCACGATAGGTTGTCAACTGTCACCGTCAGGAAGGTTTGGTAAACAAGAAGCTTCTTGCTCTGTTGCTGTTTCACGTGACTTGTTGAAGTGAGAGCGATATATAGTTAAAGAGAGTTAACCGTGCTGTGAACATGACGTCAGAAATTGAAGCGTTTCAAATGCACTAAATCTTCTTTATTTATTTAAATAAATATGGAACCATATTATGTCATATAATTTATGTTTTTAGAAAGAGTTTACATTAATCTTACACCTAATAGTGTTGAAATCAACAAATTTGGTTAAGGTGTAAACCCCCATTTAGGTGTAGCTTGCTCACATACTGTGATTTTTCGGTATAAAAATACAACGTGATTCACAACTCAACTTACTGAATATGGATCTAAAAGATTTTTTTCAAAATTTGCAAATTTAATTTACAAGTTTTTAGATCAAACAGTTTCGGGTCAGTGTCTCCTTATGGAAAACTGTCTTGTACAATAATTATTCATTAAAATTTCATTTTATTCCATTCATAGATATCCATTATGCAATCTTCCATTCAGTGGTTTCAAAAATGTGTCCATTACAAAAACTGACCTTAAATTATTTATGAATTTAAAAAAAATTGTTTTATGACCAGTAAATTTTATGCCATTAAATATGTATATGCACGAAGTTGTGAATCACTCTGTATGTGTATATATTTTACAGTGTGTTTTTCTTTCTGAATTATCTCAATTTTTCACATTTTACAGAAGATTGCAACTTGAAGAGAGCGCATATTTTAAAAACTATAAATAAAATATTGAATTGCAATTTGCGGTAGGTATTTTGTTTCTCGCCTTCTAATTGAATTATTACTAAAAATAATTTCGTAAATATTAAATATTTAAAATCTAAATCTTAAAAACTGTAACATATACGGACTTGATAAACTAAATTCTTTAGCGAAAAATCTTCACATTTTTTATGATACACTATCAGAAATTAACTTTTTCGGTGCGAACCTAAGAAAAAGTCGGTTTATGAAAATTCTATTAAAAATGTATCAACCATATTTTTGCTAAAAATTTGTATATTTACTCATGACATTTAACAAAAGATATTCAATGTTGACTAAATAAAGACCGAATCACGAACAGTTTTCGTTAAAAATAAAAAATATTAAAATTTCTTATTTGGTTAAAAGCAATTAAAATGTGACTCATATTTGCAAATTAGAAAATAAGCAAAATCGGAATAACTTGAAATTTTTTTGGAATTTGACTAAAATTTAGCCGGTGCCCGATAGCTAGAGGTTGCCAAGTTAATTAGATCCCAACTTGGAATGGTAACGGGAGTAGGTACCGATCCAAATCAGGCCGTGAAAATTTCCTGACCTGACCGGGATTCGAACCCACGACCTCTGTAACCAGAGCCTAGCATCCTAACCACTATCCTATCCCGCCGTGTGCGTAAATTAGTCAAAAAGTAAAATCAATTATTTGATAGGTTTTGAACAAAAAAAATTAAATCTAAAAAAAATTGGTAGGTAATGTTTATGAAACTTCCTTACTCGCTTCCTCAGTACAGAGTTTGTTATTTCATTATGGAACTGATTAACATACTGGATATATTATGGTCCTTGGCCTAATTGAACGCTATTATAGTCTTCAAATTGAGGCTTATAATGTTGTCATTATACACACCATCAGATAAAATAACATAAAGATGAAAGTATCTGTTTTGTGTCTAAAAATAGTAGCGCTTCTTCCAACCTCAATAACTGCCAAATCAGCCGCTTATATTATTAGCTCACATTCATTCCCTCAATGAATATTGATGACACTCTCTCTGCACTCGGTGGTCTGTATACTGTAATAAAGAACAGCCTCCTGTGTTATTTGCTATTTATTTGATGAAGGAGGCGTGTGGTGACGGCGGCCACCGTAGGTGGCGGCGCCAGCAATCAACAACGATGCTTGTTTGTCATTGCGACCCGCTGCGGCTAATTGGCCCGATTGTCAAATGTCATTCCACTGCCGACGACTGTAATTTGCTAGTTGATAAATAAGATCTTAGCGGAGACCAGGGAGGAGTGGACGCGAATAAAAGTTGTAGATAATGAGTGAGTGCAAAATTCTTCAAAAAAAAATCTGCTGTGGCCACCACACGACCTCTCGCCTAATTCTGCTTATTCTACTAATCTAATAAATAGTTTTACTTACATTTTAATAATTTTATGTTTATGTAATATTTAAACGATAATGAAAACCAATATGCAAGCAAAAGATGTCAACTGTACTGTCACTGTCTTAATAATTCAAATTTTATGTAGAAACAAATTTCATATCATGGACAACAAGATACTGGAATTTCAAAAAATAGAATATTAATTGTACTTTATTTTATTGTTAAATACTTCCAGATTCAGCAATTTGTATTTATAATGAACTGTACACATACATAATTACAATTTCTTTTATTTTTAATTGCAAAAATTGTCATAAATAAATAATATACCAATATATTTAAGGAAAACTTTTTCAAACTGCAAAAAGTACTACTTCCGGTTTGTGGATTTCTACCAAAATCTTATCCAGTGTTAAGATACTTATTAAAACCTTAAATATGAAATTTGGTTATAAACAGTTTGATACTTTTTAAGTTATCGTGGACGAAAAATCGTCAATTCATACAAACGCACACACACACACGCACACACACACACAGACATCATCGTGAAAATAGTAAATTCGTATTCTAGAGACCCTGAAACGTGCTTATACACCAAAAACTCATACTCGAAAATTTTGACCCATTACAATACCTCTCTTATAGAATATGAGGCGAGAGGTAATTAACTCTTCAAATTGTAATGATTCAGGAGATTTTTGTGCAGTAAACTGAAATATGTAGGTACCTGACTGAATTCGGAACGAAGTTCTATTACGTTAAGCCTTGTTTAATTCTTTGAGGATTCTTTCATGTTTCTGAATCCTGGAAAAAATCCACTGCTTTGAATATATCAATGAATTAGAAATTATATTTTTCAAGTTCTATTGAAAATATTTAATTTAACATCCCTGGCACAACGTACAAAAATATTTTGTCTACAGTCGTTGTACAATATGTACATTGTTATTCAATTCAATTAGGATATGTATAAAATTGTCGCACTAGTGCGACAAAGTACTGTTTTGTCGCACTAGTGCATAACATAAAACTATTAAAATAATGTGACGCCAAATCTAATTCACCCCAGGCACCTCCCAAAAAAAACAATGTTTTTGACTCAAAAATGTCAAAATGGTGTAATCAACAAATGTTTTCGACCCAATTGGTTTTTAAAAACTTGCTTGAATTTTGATAAGATCATGAGAATATCAAACGAAAAAAGCACTTCAATTTAAGGTAAGGTATACAATTGTAGACAATTTCGATAAATGTTTGAAGGTTTAAAAATGCAATTTTTTTTCAAAAATTCATCGCAGGTACTCATTTTATTCCCGAAAGGAAAATGAATAAACTTTATCTGCTTGGTAATGGATTGAGTCCACGATTTTTTTGCAGCTGGTACAAGTTGTTGTCAAAGTTTGACATTTTTTTTTGACATCAAGAACATTTTTTTCTCAGGGAGCTAGCAGGGGAAAAATGAACTTAGTTACCTAAATGTCACTTTTCAATAAAATCAATAAAAAAAATGGCAAGTTACTAAACAACTAATATTTCCTAATATTTATTGCATAATAATTGTAGTTACTATCGTTCTTTCGTTCATAAATTCGATAAACCTGCTATACAATTCGACACCTGCAATTAGTATGATCGTAACTACAAAGTTGTAGTTTTGCAAAGTCGTATCTATTTTACGATAGAACTACACTCGAGGAAAAAATTAGGGGAACACTTTTTTGTTGACGAAAAATGTTCAATTTTCAAACCATGATAACTCTGTTGCATTTGACCCAAAATCAATAATAAATTGAGTTTTAAAAAGATCAAAGTCTCCTGTTTCGAATGGTGTCCATGAAAGCCACATTCGATACATCTCATGTCCCGTAAACCACCATAGAAAAAAAAAGTATTTGACTGAAAAAAATGTTCAACTTTTTTTTTCTGCAACCGAGTTATCATGGTTTGAAAATTGGACATTTTCGTCAGCATCGTAACTAAATATTGGCAAAAATCGAGTTACGATCATACTAATTGCAGGTGTCGAATTTCAGTGCCAATTTAAATTATTTAAAGGAAGATTTATCTTATTTGTATGCTCATTTTGAAGCTATATTATATTATATGGCTATTACGTGTCGAAAATATCATTTTTTCGATTTCATTACAAGTCAACTTTAATTTGAATCCGTGTATATTCAATTTGAATCATACACAATACCTACACCTACACAGTTTTTATGAAATAAATAGAAAACAATATTTTAACGTAAAATTTTTATGTTACGACAAAACTTGAGTGATTTTCTTCCCAATGCGTGATTTTTTTCTCTGCATTATATGTACAAGTCGTATGGGTGCAGGCAGAGTGCGACCTAATTGTTTTTCCAGTAACAGAAAATAGGCGACGCCGGCGCCGGTATTGCAGGACTTCAGCAGGATGGAGGCGGCGCCAGTTTGGTTTCAATTACCAGACCATTCAACAAGAGACCAACAATGGAATGGGGCGGATTCAACCCAAGGAATTCGACTCGAGGGGAAATTACACTCGTAGATTTCGCATTAATTTAGTTTATGTTAATTTGACACTTTTACACGAATTTTTTTGACGTAAACGTCACTTTATAGCTCAGTGCGCCATAAAGAAACGTCGAAATTAATGGAAACAGTTTAGATTTTCAATTTTCCTGATATAAACTACTAATAATCCTATAAATAACCATTTTCTATAATTAGTTGTACCATTTATTATTTAAATAACATCATTTTTACTTACATTTAACATAAATTATATTGTAAATGTTTAATTCAATAATGACAACTTTGACATTTAGATTTTCGTTTCTTTCCGGAATTTTTCTGATATCTTAGAAATAGTCAAAGAATTTAGTAATTTCTGGTAGGTATCACAAATCCCCGCTATTTCATAAACCCAAACTAACAGCCTATGTGCTATATGAGTACATAATGTTGTCTCTATTAATCTAATTGCTATGTTTCGCTCCGTTCTTGTTTAGAAAATATTTTCAATTTGATTGGCTAGCGCGCATGCAATTTTTTATATTTATTTAAGAAATTACCCTACAACTATTTGAAAATTTTATATAATAATGTGATACAAAAATTTTAATTTTAAAGCCTCTTAATGTGGTTCACTGCTGCTAGTCCCCAAACACCTATTCCTATTAAAATCAACTCTAAATAAAATATTTTTATGAAAACTAATATATCATTGATAGATAAAATTTTTCTCAATGCTTGCTTAATGGCAGATTTTGCATTTTTTCCAGCATTTTTTTATTAAGCCCGTTAAAAAATGTCATTTTTATTACGGATATAACATAAATTTTTGGAAAACTGTCATTACAGAAGCATAGTGTGATGAATTTTCTACCAAATTATTACCAAGTTAGTACAATTATTATCTGAATATTTACCATAATTTTGATAGGATTACGAAAGTCGTTTTTCACGAAATTATCACCTACAAATACGACGAAGACTCCTAAACTAATATAAGCTCCATCTCTATGAGACGTATTACACACCTAGGTAAAAGAAAATTTAACCTGTCTAAATAGAATGACACAATACGCCGGTTGTCGGTTGTAATATTTTTGTCTCAGATTATACAAAGCAGACTGGGGATGTTCATTTAGAAGTGGAGGTTGGCTTACTTGCTACTTCCCTCTGTACACCTACAAACCCTGAGATGGTTGTTGATTGGAGGTAATGTACGTCAAAATAGTTCATTATGCACCAAGGGAGGAAAACTCGATTTGCTCCCTTTTGCCTTCGGCAGCCCTCGATTCAGTCTTGTGCTGTCAATTCACTCGAGAGAGCAAAGCGTTCCTCCCGAAGTGCATACGATAATTTTTGTAACGAGTGCACAGAAAAATGAGCTGAAACGTGCTTGTTTAGAGGGAGTAAAGGTTGGGGAGGAAAATTTTCTAGTACACTTCAAAAATAGATTTTGCAATTTGTGACGTCTGAAATAGTAGTAATACCTACTAATCAAAATCACACAGTTCAAATTCACCCTTTTTGGGCATTTTCTCCACTCTTCATCGTTGCCCTCTTTCATCTGTCTGTTCTCTGTAACCCGACCGGCAATTTGGCGCCATTTTTCATGTGACGCGTCACATTACCCGGCGCCTCTCAATCAAAACTCAAAACTAGGCGTCGCGGCGCGGGCGTCGGCGTCATTACCGGCGCTTGTTAGATGCGGCGCCACGCTACGCGTTGTTGTTTTCCAGTTATTTGTCCGTGAAGTGGATGCTGGACGCTGTATATGATGACATGTGAGAAGATAGGGGGGAGGGGGGGTTATATATGGGAGTGGGATTGGGTTACTGCTGAGTGCTCTAATAATATACGGTTTTGTGGTTGTGTGATGGACTAATATTGGCTGGATGGACAGACTCGTTTTGCTCTTTGTGATAAATAACTAATTTTTACTCAATCACCGTATAATACAGTTAAGAGGTTCGTCTACCTATTTTTCGAATTTCTAAAATATTATCGATATTACTTTTATTTCTATTTCACTCTCTTCCCCACTACTAGAGCTGCCCGAAACCAGCCCGAAACTAGTACTTTGCCGCATCGTAACTATGCAATGTCATATTGAAGTTGAAAACGACTGTAAACATGGCTCCAGTATTCCAATAATAAATTCTGTGTATTTTTTAAAGAAATTAAATAAAATTATTCGAAAAATAAAGGTTAGCTGCAGGCTTCTTGCTTTTTAAATTTTTCTTTCAAATTATAACAAAAAACGTCATTTTTAAATATTTTTTACTTCAAATTTCTAGTCCAAAGACAAAAAATTCAAAATCTACTGTGTCCACCACAGTACTTCCCCGACTATAAGTTTTAATAACTTTTGTAACGCCTTTAATTTTATGCTATATTCGGCAAAATTTAAATAAATTTATCTTTTTTTTTCCAAACTATTTAAGTTGATACCAACTTCTGCATAATTTAAATAACATGTAAAAAAATCTGATACTTATTCACTAAAAACTCACTCTAAAATTTTAACCCGTCACAATACCTTATACCCTTATAGAATATAATGAGGAAAGTAAAAACAACTGACCATTGTTTAAATGTTGTTATTGATTCTTCGACGATTTTTTTCCCAGAGAACTTTAATTTGATAATTAATTTACTCCTAGATGCAGACGTTTCGGTTAATATTTAACCATTATCAAATGCTCAGAAGTTATTTACTTAAATTACGGCTTGATACCAAAAAGGAACATCTTGTGGTAAATTATTACAAAAATTCCTAAACCATTTGCAGCACATCTTCCTTCTGCAGTGTAACGACAACTGACTGAATTTAAATAATGCACACATCCCGTGCGTTATGTTAACGAACAGATCTTAACGCACGGTTAAATTTTTGTTTCACCTTTTAGTAGGCGTGTGTTGCCTTTCTGACATTTGATAATTTTTTCCTAACATTGAGTATTTCGCAATTAATTGCATTATTCCATGGACAAACGCGAGTAGTACTTTTGCTGAAGCAAAAATATTTTGATTTAATGTTTAGATGCAGGGACACAAACAACAGTATTTAGCGCGCTACAGTAATCACACGAACAGGGCAATAGTTTTTATCAAATATTTAACAACATTTCGAAATCCACGAATACATATTTTTGCGCAACTGTATTCTGCAGCATCATGAAACGCGCAACACAATGACAGTCTTTCAATTCCTCGTCGTCCGCTGTCATCAGCAACGCTGGTTTGCCTTTTCGTTATTCGGATGTTTTGTCTGACCCCGACAGGTGTGACAGCGCCCCGATCGTTGTTACCATAAAACAGTTGACAGACGAATTATTCACTAGCTCATATAGGTACGGCTCGCCTCTACTCATGTGTGATACATTGTAACTTGTTGCCAACATAACAAACTTTTTTATAACGATGTACATTTCTATTCAATTGCAAATTCATTGATGAATTTTGTAATTATTTCAAATTTCATGTTAGGTTGTTTTCAATAGAGAGGTGCAGATCCTTACATCTTGATCCGTACTTCAAAATTCCTAGCTTTATAGATTTCATATACTAGTATAGTTACGAACATTCCGGAGAGCGTCAAATTACACTTTAGAACTCACAACGCGATTTTTAGCATGATTCAAATACCTACCTTACAGGTAAGCGGGAGATCAAAAATTGATATTTTTTTAAAATTTGATCTTAGCAATTAATAAAAAAATTTCAATAACTTTGAGATGATGCACAGTCAAAAAATTTCACTTATAATATCACATGTACATTAATTCTTTCCGGAATTTTTTTTGAGTGCTTTAATTAATTAGCTCTCGTGTACCACTCCAACTAATTAAGACGTTGTTGGAGTGCACGATAAAAAAATTCATGGAAAATCGCAACGACACCGCCGCTCTATTTTTGAATTATTTTTACAATAGAAACTTGAAATATTTACTAAATTTGTATTTAACATTAATAAATATGTATTATTTACCTTATTTAATTGCTTATTTATAATCAAAATAACAATTTAACCAATTTAATGTCAAAGTGACATTATTATTAATTTCAGTTAAGTTACTCAAGCGATTAGTAAAAAAATATCCGAGAAAATTTTTATATAACCATGGTTACTATTATTGTAATCAATTCATCCATTGGCTGTTATTTATTATGTCATGCGATTTTCAGTGAAAATCAACGAATTTGAAGCTTTTCGGTAAGCACTTTCTGACGGTGCTATGATCTCAAATTTATTTAAATTTACTTTATTAGTTGCTAACATCAAAATAATAAAAACTGATAAATTTCAATATTTTTATGTTAGCAATTAATAAAAAACAAATTTAATAAATTTGAGATCATAGAAATTTCCAGTGCAAATCGACGTATTTGACGCGCAGCTTAGAGAAAAATGAAAAAAAAATATATTTAGAGTTCACAAGGATGTTTTGTGAAACCCAACTGAGTATCGCCAGAGATCTCATTTCGATACGCTATATTTTGTATTGGTTGACAACTTATTCTATTCTATAGGGTGGGCCAAATACAAGTTTTTTTTTGAAAATGCAATAAAATGAACAAAATTAATTTTTTTTCCATGTATTATGGCTTCATTAGTAAGAGCAAACATTCCCATTTATTATGGAACACAGCTTCGTTCAAGTGGTTGTCTCGGCTGGCTTCGCAGTAGCGCATTCTGTCACCCAATTTTCCAAGACCTGGTTGATTGTTTCGGGCTGTAGCTCACGGATTGCTTGGATTATATTGGCCTGAATCGTTTCTGGATTGTTAGCATAACATCGGTCCTTCACGGTTCCCCACAAAAAAGGGGTCAAATCGCAGGTCCGAGACAGCCAATTGACATCGCCAAGACGGATGCTAACATGATTTGGGAATTTGGTGCCGAAAAGATCGATTGTGGCATGGGCTGTATGGCATGGCGCGCCATCCTGCATGAATCAGAGGTAGTCCAAATCCATGTCTTCAATTTCAGTAAAAAAAAAGTCGGATACCATGGCTCTGTAAAAATCTTCTTTTCAACAAACGCACTGTTTGGGCTACACAGCACTCACTTTGGAAATAAATTTGCAATATTTCCCAACGTTGCTCAAGCGTAAAGCGACTCATTTCGTACCGCAGAGGTATGATACTTATTTTCTATCAAGATTTCGAGTGGGAAAAAGCTGTCAGTGTCAAAATAACCTATGATTTAAAAAGAAACCACTAGTTGGCCCACCCTATATAATGGCTTTTACAGTAACAGTGACAGTTTAATAAATGTCAATATTTATGCCACAACCAAACATTACAAAAATACAAATTTCTCTAAAACCATGTTCGCACGGCGATCTTTGGAGATTCTACGGAGAGTCAAACTCCCGGCAAAGTCACGGCAAAAAAGAAGTTTCTTTCTTTCTTTCAAGAAGCGGTAGAGGGTCCGCCTAGCATGCTAGCGGTCCCCAGTTCGATTCCCAGTACAACCGAAAATAATACCACTGGGTCCGAGTGGTTGGATTCCACTATAATAACATCTACCATCCTGTAATTGGAAGTTAATTCTGTAGGTTGGTTACCATTAAAAATAAAAAAAAATAAAATAAAATAGAAAATAAACTATAAGGAACTCATTTTATAAGGCTTTAGAAAACACATCTACAAAAAAACATGTTTTCTAAAGCTCGTTCTTCAATGTACTATTTTTCAATGAATATTAAATAATAAGTTCATCATACAATTGTTTGCAGTGAGTAATGAACCTCATTTCTCACTAGTTATAGTGACATTTTTTAATCATTCAACTGGTTTTTTGAACAATAAAACTTATTGTATTGAAGCATATTCAAAGTCCACAATATTTTCATAAATAACACATTTTAAAAAAGATGTTAGTGCAAATTATGTTTATAAAATAAATGCATTAATTAGTATAATCGTGGATAAAATATAGTATTAGTATTATACAGTATTTGTTCTCTTCACAAAATGTATGAATGGGTATTATTTAATAAAATAATTCGGTAACATTATTAGTCAAGACTAATTTAAAACTCGGATGTAGGAGAACAGATGAATATGCTAGACACCGTTTTCAATAGAGAGGTTGGTTTATTGTATTATATTATACGTATAGGTACCGGTGAATTCGAAATAACATATTTTCGGTGCGTATTTATTTTTGAACATGTTTGTTGTATTTGTAATTTTAATATATTATTGTAGTATTTACTATTCAATAAATTTTATTTGTTTATTAAACATATTTACCTGCAGTATTTTTTTAAATATTTAAAATATAATAAAATATTTCGTTATTTCGACATATTATAGCTCATTAGTAATTATTGTTATTGCAAAATTACCACGGAAATTTTTGGAATATTTTCAATATATTGTTCCGTGGGAAAGATTCAAAATTGTGAATATTACTTTACCAGTAAATTTCCTTTTTGGGTAAATTACTTTTTTGGAAATCTTCCAAATACCAACTCTAGATACTTTATACTTACCTATTTTCCTTATTGAAACTGAAAAACTTATTGGAAACATTTTACAATGTTTGTTAAGTTAAAAACGTAGTTAACTCAGAACATTTTTGAGATTAAAAGCCTCCAATTCAATTCCGTAAACAAAGTTATGTTTTAATGTTTGAGTCTGTTTTTAATTTTCATCATCCCTACAGTTCTTCACGATACACTAATTAAAATTTAAACTCATCACAGCATTATGTAAATACAAACGTATAATTATCATACCATTACATCCAGTAATGACACTTTATGTCCGCTTTACACTAATCAACACATTTAGAAGCGAACAAAATTCAAATAACAATAAACATCATCATAAAACGATCATTCAGTTCATAATTTCAAAATCTCATCCTGACATTAACATGATGCTGTGTATCCAAGCGAACGTGATGCGGCAATTTGCGAATTTGTATTTAAATTAAAAGTTAAACGATTGTCAGCTTACGCGATGTGTTCATATTTAATCGCTCGGACATAGTGTAGTGACGAATGAATTATGCATGGAATGAATTGACGTCAGAATTGTTTAATCTGTTATGGAGGGTTAAAGTTTAATCAGATGAGAAGTGTTTATTCTTAGGGTTATAATGAGAGTTTAATTTTTACTGTTCATAGTCATAATCATAATGAATAATAAATAATAAAGTTTTATAATAGAATGTACGTAAATTTTCATCTACGACCGTGAGTTTTATTTATTTCTTATTTTCAGTTTAAAAAGTAGTAATTATGGATTTAACATCATTATTTACTTTTCGTTGTCTATCTATAACGATCTAAGTATAATGCATTTCTTACACATTTTGAATTAGGAATATAATTTCTAAAATGATTTTCCGATATTTATATGACATTTATTTTAAAATATTTAAAAAAAACTACCTAATTTATTTGATGGTAAAAAAATTGTAATATTCTTCAACAAGTGTGGAATGAAGCACATTCAGCTCGAGTGGAAAGTTTGTGAGTCGAGTCGTAGGCGAGTTTCACGGTTCCACGAGAGCGGAATAGCCATTCCAAATGTGTTGTACACTGTACTTTCTCTACGACTATAAATTTAATTGCATTAAAAACATAACCTAAAATTATTAAAATTAAAATATATGTATTTATAAAATAATATTCTACATAAAATTCATAAATTAAAAAATCTAAACGTATTTTAAAGCTACCTACCAACCAAAAACATTGAATAACTTGCAATTATTATAACTCGCCACATTTCATTGCATCACTAGTGACGGAATGAATCCATTCTGTAACAAGAGAAAAAAATCCATACTTGAAAATGATGTAAGAATGATAACATTCTAAAACAGTCGTATAGAAACAATGCATGTATTAAATGTAATTATACATGTTGTGCATTATTGATTAAGGGCGAACTTAAAAGTGAAAAAACCGTAATACGGAGTCTCTAATGTAATGATGTTAACTCTATAACAGTCAAAATCTTACGTCATAATTTAATTTTTAAAAAAATGTTTTTTTTTCTGTAACTACTAGTGGCACGTCAGCAACACTTTAAAACTTTTAGATGGTTCATTTTGCCCATGCTTTCTGCATAAATTTCGGATAAACAATGTAACCTACAATGAAAATTATGTTACAAAATGAAAATATATTTGTTCCTAATTGCCTTATTCTAATAATTATGTTTGTAATAACAGTTTATTTTGCATAAAATTCATTGCAATTTGATGAATATTGCTCCCTCTTTTAATTTGTAGTGCAAATTATATTTATTTAGCATAATGCAATCTAGAAACTCCAATAATTCTATTGATATAATTTAATGCGAATTGCTTGTTCCTATTTGCAGAAATTTATGTATAAATATGAACAGTGTTACTAGCGCAACCTTAAATAAGTACAATAAACAGTGAAATAATCATCTTATTATTTCATTAAGTTAAATAATGGTGTTCATTGTCTAATCCGAATCAGTGAAATAATGTGTTGTTTCGCCTATTGACATTAAAAGTACTATATTTTTTTGACAGATGACAGTCATCTGTGAAGTCACTTTTAGTGCCTAGGTAATAAAATTATTTTTAATACCTAAGCATTTTGCACATTCTCTGTTGTCACGTGATTTTCCTGTTTGTGATTTTGGTTGAATTGATACCTCCCCCCCGCCCCGGATTTTGGTTAATTCCGGGCAACGTCATTCTCCCGGAGTGTAGCTTTCTTTATTGCGCTGTGCGCCACTTACATTTCTCTTCATTTCCTTTCTCTGTCGCACACTTTGCGACTAATCTCCCCAGCTGTTTGTCTCTCTGTCACCCTCAAACATCCCCCCGTAGAAGCGACGGACGTCATAGGGGGGACGTGAGATAGCAATAGAACTACAGGGAATGAAGTTTAATTTTAGGAGGTGTATAGTTTGTTTTATAATATTTCCACAAATCGAAAAAATCATATACTATAATATTAATATTTTTTTTAATTTACTTTAAAATATTGTAAGTAGGTAGTAAGTAATTTTCCGGAAAAAATCCTTTTCTATTTTCTATTAATTCTCAGGTTTCAGAGTTCATAATTTCAATGCAGGGATGAGCGTGTAGACTATACCAGGTAGACAATGCAATTAATTACGTGTAGACAATGACGTATATGTAGACATTTTTATAAGTGTAAGTCATATCAATAATGTAAACATTGTAGACAAGAAAAAATCTTCAATTTCAACTAGTCGAACATAAACATAACCTTCCATTTATGTATTATCTACATTGTCGACATAGTCTACATTGTCTACTAATATACAGAATGTTCCACAACTTAGGATAAAAAATTAAAGGATAAGTATACTGTACACTGTACGACGTGCTGATCATAAAACAAAAATAATTTTTTTTAAATTCGCAAAGTTAAGGGTAGTTTACTTGACGTGTGTACATTTTATGTATCACTGTTTTGATGGTATATTTGATAATTTGACATTTATTAGTACCTATTAGATATTATGTAAACAATTAATTTCATTGTAGAAGATTTGAAAAAAATTATTAAAAATAACTACCGACCAGTAGCAAAAATAATGTTTGCTTGAAATAGGATGCAATTTTTTTGCGAATATAAAAAAAATTCTTCTTGTTTCATGATCAGCACGTCGTTTAGTATATATCTTGTAATTTTTTGTCCTAAGTTATGGAACATCCTGTATGTATTGTGCACACGTAGACGTAAACAATTAAAGTTGACGTGTAGACGTCCATCTTTGTTATAATGTCAATAATCGTCTTAAAATAATGTTTTTAACAAGGCAAAAATACAGATTTACTGCCGCCTTAGCTAGATTCATAGCCTCGGATGCGCCTCATCTATAAAATATTAATTTCGTTAATTTTTGCTTGTATCTAAACATAGTCTCAATTGTCGGCGTACAATTCAAATATCTGTTTATGAAATAAAATATAAATATAAATAGAATGTGGATTATGGTACGACACGTGCCAACTGTGACACGTGGAAACTTGGAATTCAAGTGTTTCTGTTTATTGTAATGTATCATTGCACCGAAATCTCTCGTCCACATTTTCTTCAGAATGTCACAATCTGAATGAAAATGTTATCTCAAATTTTTGCAAATGTTACTCAAGTTATCTTGCAGAAAAACTGTGAAATATCACTTCCGGTTTTCGGTATTATTGGTCATATACTTGTTTCTATTCAGAACTGAAAACCAGAAGTCAATAATTTAATCCATTCGAAAACTACAGCTATTAAACTCAAAATATGAATAAATATATCTAAATTATTTAAATTTCGGCTCTTAAACTCTTGAAATAATGCATCTAAAAGAAAAAAGTTCGACAAATCGAATGCTGAAAACCTTGGCTGATCGACTAGAATCGAAAGCCAAGCTGAGTGAAAAAAAATAATGCTGAAAACCGGAAGTCGACATTATTAACAAAAAAATCAAAATTGTTTCTTCTTGTGAGGAAAATGTACAGTGATTTGTCACTTAATTGAACAAAATAACAAACAGATTAGACAACCAGCCATTTAATTAAACTACTATGTATTAGTTGTTGAATAGGAATTTCCAATTCAGTTGGTCTAGGTGTTTTCAAAAAGACAGTTGTGGATTGTTAGTATTGGTTAGTATTAAGTTTTTATTTATTTATTTGATGTTTATCACAATGTCAAATTGCATCGTTTTCGGCGGCTATCTAATTCGGAGTTTACTGCAACGATTGAGTTCAAATTTGGGATTCCGGGCATTTTCCTCTAAATAGTTACCTCTAAAAGAATTCCTATAAAAAGTTTCCTCTAAAAAGAGTTCCTCTAAAAATGTTTCCTCTAAAAAAGTTTACTCTAAAAAAACTTCCTCTAAAAAAGTTTCCTATAAATAGTTTCCTATAAACGGTATTTTCTCTAAAAAAAGTTTCCTCTAAATGGTAACGCCACACAGCGTGAACCAAGCGTGAACCTAGCGTGAACCGTTTTTTTGACATAAACTAATCTATGCTAACAAAACCCTTCTTGAGTCCAACAGATATCGTTCACGCTAGGTTCACGCTAGGTTCACTTCCCAAAATTTATTAGAACTTTTTTTAGAGGAAGTTTTTTTAGAGTCAACTTTTTTAAAGGAACTTTTTTTAGAGGAAACATTTTATAGGAACTTTTTTTAGAGGAAGTTTTTTTAGAGTAAACTTTTTTACAGGAAACATTTTTAGAGGAACTTTTTTTAGAGGAAACTTTTTATAGGAACTTTTTTAGAGGAAACATTTTAGAGGAACATATCTGCCACCCAAATTTGGTATGGTAATAACTAAGAATCTGTCTAGAAACATAGGTATATTACAATGTTACTCCGCCATCTTGAAATAAAATGGTGGCAGCTAACTCAAAATGTACTACACCGATTGGGTTCAAATTTGTAATGGTTATAACTTATGATCTAACTTATGACATGAGCATACTAAAATATCAGTCCGCCATCTTAAAAAAAATGGCGGTAACCGATTGGGTTCTGGTATGGTATCATGGGCGTAATTAGAATTGCCACCATGTATGGTTTGGTAATAATTTAGAATTCTTATAACGAGATTCCTTTAAATTCGAGTCGGAGGCGCAGCAACGCTATGTGTTATATCTTTGGAATCCACCCCGATGGTACGTTTTCTCCTCTTGCAGTTTGTTGAGGTTATCACCATCACAGAGTCTTGTATATTGGCACGAAACTGGATCAATTCCAGATTAATTTAGTTATCGCAGCCCTCTCTGTTTCATTTCATAGTTTTCTCTCCGGGAGGGAACACCCGGAGTGCCGGAGTGCCGGAGAAGCCACACGGGATATCGACTAATTATAATTGTAACACAATATTACTCTTATGTAACGCAGCGAAGCTTGGCGAAAATGTTACCGCAATCAAAAACAATACATTTAATGTATCAGTTTTTATTTCTTATAAGTACTATTTATAATTTAAGCCTCATTTCCACCTACTGTTTTAATGCTTAAGAACTATGTTTAATGCACAAGTACTAAGAGCAACGCATAAGAACAAAACTTTGCAAACTCCAAACATAAGAAGCACAAGCATAATGATTGACATGTGTCATATTTATTATTTGTTTCGAGTTGTCATTTTCTGTCTGTGTCTAATTATGGAACTGAATACCTTACTTACGAAATTAACAGTTCTTCCGTTCCTTAATATCGCAAAAATGCCTGTAATGATTTAATTATAAAATTCGACAACAAATATCATTTCTGTCGAATTAGTTCTTAAACAAAATAGGTGGAAATTGCCATCTAATAAATAATAATTATGCAGTACGCCTTAAGTACAAATCATTATGCATTAAGCACAAAAACAATCGGTGAAAATGAGGCTTTAAAGAAAACTACGAAAACATTCAATTTTTGTGCGGAATTTATATTTATATTTCAGGTTCTTTGCCTAGCGAAATCGATGACGACAGAAATAAATAATAGTATATTATACAACGACACTATAATGGATGCTATTATTCCTGAAGATGAAGTTTACAACACGAGCGAGTAAAACGAGCGAGAGTTTTAATCATCTGAGGGAATAATGGTCATTATAGCGAGTTGTATACTGTATTTTATCTATGACTTATACATATATTACGCACAAGATTTTAATAAAATAAATACCAATACACAAACATTTTGACATTTCCAAATGTCAATTCTCTATCACCATAGTTACATCATTAAACATTGCAATGTTTTTAAAAAATAATGTGCACGGAGAAATTGATTCAGGCAATTTCTGATTGGTGCAGAGGAGGGAATACTGACTATTATTTCCTGGTATTATTCCCTGCGGGATTAATATATGGCATTATGTAGCAAACATCACACATTTAATGTTCATGTTATACATTAGTCGTAGATAAAAAAATGTATCGAGCATTTATATGATTTATAGTTATTTATGTAATAAATACGCAAAATAGAATTTTAGAGGACGAATCTATTTACGGACGAGGCGGAAGCCGAGTCTTTAAATTACGTGAGTCCTCTAAAACTCAGTTTGTGTCGAAAAAGACGTTTTTTGGATGAAGATCTTTGTGTTTTACATTATCATATTTTACCACGAAGTATAATTATGTATGACAAAGGAGTGGACACTAGGGCGGATGAAGTGTCGCCTTTATGTTTACCTTTTAGAGAGAGACAGTAAATACAGGCCATTCCGGACCATGCATTCTATGACGATAAACAACGGTAACGATGGTAACACACGGGCCTTGTAGTGATCTTTCTTCTTCGCACAGGGTAAACAGAAACGCCACGAATCTACAGTATTGCTACGATACGGAGTGTCTACTCCTGTGCTTCTATTCTACTTCGTGTACTTTACATTTAAAAATCTAGTATGAAACCGAAACCGAAAAAAGTTTACACGAGGAAAGTTTTCACTTAAAAGTTTCTTGAAAGTTAAACAATTGCTAGGAGCTGTCATAAATATAAACTGTAAATACCGTTCAAACAGGGAATGTAATTATTTTTATTAAATATATTTGAGATCACTAGCTAAATATATTTTAAAGAAAAAATTAGTTTCCTCCACGGTTTCCCCGTATGACCGGTATTGATAGTTTTTTTTTTATGACAGCTCCACTTTTTAGTAAAAACTTTCTTCTTGTGCACAGTAAAACAAGCTTAAAACTTGTATGGCTGCCTTAATAAAAATAATTTTGCAATGTCAAATTGCCATTCTTCACAATATAAACATCTCATTATGTTTCGTCTAGTTCAATTTCCTTGCAACACTTTTTCGGATTCAAACTTAAAATAACAGAACATATTCTGTGGCTTCGGCACAATCTCCTGCCTTGAGTGGGGCCTCGCTCTTTGTGGTCCCAGATTTCAGGGGCTAGGGGAGAGCAGGGCAAATTAGATGAGCAGCAGCTGATGAGCGCTAAATCAAGTTAAGAGGGAATTGAGTCAGGGAACGAGGAAGTTGGCAGAAAAGTTCCACAGCTGGAAATGGGGTCCAGGGCTTAGTGACAGTTTTCAGTGAAATAAAACGCAAAAGTAGGTGGGAGTGGGATTATGTAATGGAATAGTGAGTAAGTTAGGCACTAAATAATTTTAAAATTTATGTATGGATGGTTTCAAATGACTTTCGAAACAGAATATGTTAGAAGAACTCGTAATTGGTAGAAAATTTGTGTATCTACGCAAATATATTATACACAATATACAGACTGATTGTCGTTTGTCGTAAGTCCCGCACTAGGAATATTTCGTTAATTTCATGAGATACAGAAAATGTTTATAAGCAAAGTTAAACTAGATAAAAGGGCTTGTAAGATGTTCACAATAAAAACTTTGTATCATTTTCGGTTTTACTGGAAATGTATACTTTTAATCTAGCATACGGAATTGATAATGTCATATTTATTTTTTAGAATGTAAGTACATAAAATAAGCTTTATAACGATACCATAGTATCATAGTTTTACTCCAACCATTTCAAAATGGCGACAAATTTTTTTCAAAATATTTACTAATAAAAATCAATTACAAATAAAACATGTCAAACTATGAAAATAAAGTTTTACTATCACAACAATTAATTTTTTTCAAGTAGGTAGGTAAATATTGTTTTTCAATGTTGCCCTTTGCACATTTGTATGAAGCCTGTTTAACATTATGCTTTATTCTCGTCTAGATTCATGCTAGATTTCTCGTTTGATTTCCATCCGAGTTCGAGATTCGTTCGAAATTCATTCTTTATTTCCAAACAATTCATATACAATCGTAATTCTTCGATTTTTCCCGAAATGGTGCAAGTTAGGCAACTTCAAAATAATAAATAATATTCTTACTTATTCTGACAAGTAGTGACAACGCGCATGCGTAGATAAATCTAGTATGAATCTCGAATAGAAAAATAGAGTCGGACGTATAATATTTCTATTCTAGAAAAAAGTATGGAAATCGAACGACATCGGATGGGAATTTCTGATTTACATTATACTAGAAATGGCTACGAACTTCTCGGATGAATCTCGAACTAGAATCTAGACTAGACGAAAATAGTATAATGTACAACAGGCTTTACTATAAGTACTATTTTATATTTAAGAATATTCAACAGTATTTCAACACCCATATTTTAGTTTTTTTATTATGCTTACTACAACACTCCCACATCCAAACCACCGTGTCATTCCATCCGCAGATGTTTAACCCCCCTCCCCCCCAATGCAAACACACCCCCCTCATTGCCCCACGCGGCGCACCCAGGTAATATCGTAATGGGCCAGTTCGTTCACGTGTTGTGACATGTGTAAACACACTGGTAATCGCTACTAATTTATTGATCGAGTTGCCTGTGCATGGACACCACCGCCCCCCCCCCCCCCCGCGACTGTCGTTTGTTTGTCGGTCTACCGAACCGGGAGTTTTTAATAATCGCGGACAGCAGGAAGAACGACGCAGGAATGAAGCAGGAGACGTGGATGTCACTAGAATGGGGATGTGTAAATGTTGGTGTTGGGATTAGGTTTTTTAGGGAAATTGTTTTCCAGTAGGTACTGAAAATATTTTTGGTGGCGTAAATTGAAACGATAACACATTACTTTAATTAGGTAAATGTGCATAAATTTATATCACGCCTAGATCCAGAGGCGGATCTAGGATTTTTTGACGGGGGGGCTCAAAGATTTAACAAATTCAAATTGTGCTGCTGTTGGTAATAAAATGCGCCGCAGACGAATTTTTGTTTCATCCTAGGTCAAATGCCCTGTAATTGAAAGTGCTCCTGCTCTCATTCATTTTAATATACAGATGATTTTAAAATTTCAATCTAGAGCATTACGCTAAAATTACGCTTGGTTTTTACTGAGTCAAATAGAAAAATCTGATATGACCAGCACATTACCTCTCGTCAAATTCTGCTTATTCTACTATTCTAATAAATAATTTTACTTACATTTAAATTGTTTCAAATTCATGTAATATGTAAAACATAATATAAACCAATATGCAATAATAATTCAAATGTTGTGTAGAAACAAATTTCATACGATCATGACAACAAGAAGAAGAATTTCAAAAGAGTAGAATATTAGTAAATGCCTAAAAAAATACACCTTCAAACACGCTTGACAATTTTTTTGTGTTACAAAAAACTGAATTTTTTGTTTCAAGGATTAAGTACCATGCCTATTTTAAACGTTTTGCATAAGAAAACCAAGAAAAATATTTTATACTTATCTTAAAATATGTGTTATATGAACGTGTTTTTCAAATATGAATTTCTACACAATAATAAATAATATTAATATATTTTTAAATATTGAATAAAACTTTAGTTTGACAATCGGGGCAGCTGTAGTAATGTTATACCTGTTCATATACAAAGTGTTCCACAACTAAAGACAAAAAATAAAAGAGTAGGTATATACTCTGTACGACGTGCTGATCATGAAACAAAAGGAATTTTTTATTAAATTCGCAAAGTTAAGGGTAGTTTACTTGACGTGGGTACATTTTAAGTATTAATGTTTTATGGTATATTTAATAATTTAACATATATTAGAATTTGATATTATAAAAATATTAAAAATATCTACCGACCAGTGACAAAAAAATATTTGCTTGAAATACGATGCATTTTTTGCGAATTTTTAAACAATTCTTTTTATTTCATGATCAACATGTCGTACAGTATATACCCATTAATTTTTTGTCCTTAGTTCTATTCTATTCTATATACCATCATCGACACATAACAAATTGTAATATGCCAAAATCAAATATTTAAATTGGGGTGTCGAAACACCCCATCATACTCTTTATGTGACTAAAAAACGATATCACTTAAGGGTTTTAATAAGGTTACTTATTACTAAATTTTATAATTCTAACCTGCTTTTATGGTTGTAGTACGACACTCTCGTGAAAGAAGAATACAAATGACACATACCTGTAACAAAAAAATACAGATTAATATCAGATTTGAACTCCTGATTTATTAAGCTCAATATTTCGCAAGCAATTTTGTTGTTTAATCAAGGAAACTGAAAACGTTGTCAAAATAAATTGTGGGTAATTCCTGATACACAACAATTTTGCAATACGCAGTACGACCAGGGTTGTTCACGTAGTCTACGCGAAGTAGATTACGTGTAATTTTACGCGTAGACAAACACGTAATCTACGCATGCAGTATCTGTGTAAACAATAAAAAGTGTAGACAATGTAGACAAAGAACAAACCTCACCGAAAACGAATAAAATTATAGGTTAGATTTTCTGACAATTGAATTATTTACAGACTTTACGCAAAGTCTACATTGTCTACATTTTACATAGTTTACGCAAACTTTACGTGTAGACGTAGAAAATAATACTTTACGCGTAGATGAACAACCCTGAGTACGACAAACAACATTAAAATACAACTTAACTACTTAAAAATGCATTAAACTTTAGTACAACAATAGTATAAAATATTAATCACATATAAATAATAATAGTAATTATTGTCTTTCGTCTGTTAACACTATAATATTAAATGCACTGATACGAATGCTACAGCAAGATTAAATCCATATTTGTATTAATAATAATACTCTACTATATCCTATACACAATCTGTTTATGCTGTACTAGTATATTGTAAATTACCCACAAAATTCATAACATAATGACGCAATTAACTAGTTATCAGTAAATTAATTACGACGCATTTATATTAATGTCCCATTACCTTAAGTATGTTGACGTTATGGCTGTCCCCATAGCTTTGTGGCACCATCACACACATTTCACGCATTTTACATCAAAATATTCGCTATATTTTGTACAAAAATAACACATTTTACCGAGAAAACTACTGCACGTCTTCACTGCATAAAATATTAGTCACTACTAGCGAAATAACAAATCTAAACCGAATTGAACCAACAAAATCTGATAGAAACGGGACGATTTCGTGCGATTTTGAACTTTAAAGACAGTTGCATTGGTGTTAAATTTGTATGCATTATTTTGTAAACGTTTGTAGTTTAGTTTGATTCAAAACTTTATCAGAAATCAGGATTGTCCAAAATTGTGTTATTTTCATGAATTTTAAATGTATTCTTATGATTATGTTATGTTACAATAATTTTAAATGAATAATTAACTTTATATTTTATATGTCTTTATTCCTCAATGATCGGTACAATAATAATCTTACACTTATCTCAAGTAAACTAACAATCACATAATACCCTGTAAATAATTAATAAACCAATTTTATAAATAAATAATTGTATAACAATTATTTTGACAACCCTGTTCAAAATAACATCTTTAAAACTATTTAAAGGAGGTTCCCTAGACATTTTAAAAAATGTTCTAATGCAACCAAACTCTGAATTTATGTTGTCTGTGTCATAAAAATGATACCTGAATTTTTTGGAAATTTTTGACCACGTAGTTTGAACGAAATTAATTGTTAAATTTTAATATTTTACATGGGCTCTTATGGCTTTCCATTAATTGATTAAATAAAAAGATGTTAGAAATGTTCTTACTTAATTTTTGGTATATAAACGTATGCAAGCACGGACATCAATTTCCCAAAATTTGAAGAAGGTTGACCACATAGTTGTAACAATATTGTTCAAGCATTTTTTGATTAAATTATTGTAAAAATATATCACCGCAACCCGTTGACCGAATTTTGTTTTACATTAATAAAAATATTTTTATTAATTAAAGGCTGATATCTGAGTACGCCACTGCATGTGTAGGGAACCTCCTTAATAAAAAAACTATCAGGTACATACCTATAGGTATTCCACTTTAAGTAGGAACACAAAAATCTTACAGTACAGTAAATAAGAGATAGCCAGAATTAGGAACTTTAAATTGGTAAACAATATTTTCCTAAATAGGTACCACCAAAAGCCACATTCACAATAAGCAATTAGTATTAAGACATCCAAAAACATGGATTTCGCGCGCCACTCCACAGCGTTTATTCTTATTGTTTTGTTAAATATAATAATCTAAAGATATTGTTGAAGATAAAAGTACAATCTACAAAATTGTCGCAGAATTTTAAAATCGAAATAAGTTGATTTGAATTTTGACAATTTTTATTATTTTTTGAACAAAAATATCTTTTATTTAAAAAACGAATTTCAACAATTCGATCGGTTATTTCGCAGATCCAAGCTTTATTAACAACATATTAAAATTTGAAGGTAATTCACTTATAAATAAAAGCTGTACAGTGGCGCACGAAAACCTTTTTTTGCAAATATTGCCGTTTTTTTACAAATATGGATCCCAAAATTATTTTTTCCCCTCAAACATAAATTATTTGTTATTTTTATGTTTACAAAACAATAAACATTATAGAAGAGCTAAATAGAGCATTCACACTTCCCACTTTCAAGCTCTGTGAATGCTCATATTTAGTTAGATGTATTCAAACTTTCCTAAACGTAATCATAAATCTGGCTAATCTAGATTGTGTAGTTTGCGTTTACAGTGTGAGCTTACGTTCAATTTTAGTGCAAAATAAAATGCAGCAATTATGTTTTTATCCCTAGTGAAATAAAGTCACTTAACCGGTAAATAAACCCATTTTATACAATATATAATAAAGAGCATACTGTTTATATTTTACGAGCGTTAATATTCCAAAATCATGTACGAGTAAGTGAAAATATTGCACAGCACATAGCTTTTAAATTTTTAAATAAAAGCTTGGCTCATAAAAATTTGACGACCCTCGTTATCCTAAAATCTTCGTCCTTTTAAGATCGCAATATTATTATAGAGTAAACCTAATATTCCGCTTATAAACCCTGAGTGCTTATCTCCAAACGGTACAGAAGCGGTAAATTGTACCGGTAAACATCGGGAGCAGTCGCAGATGCAATAAAATTTCACTGCCAGTTTCGATCAGACTCTGATGCACTCATAACGATATTATATTCTTTAATTCAGCGGGAAATAGTTTCTATATTTTGTAACAAACTTAACGAAGGTTAGCAAAATGCGATGTTCCAGAAATATTGCAAAATTAGTCTTTATTATTTAATATTAAATGCTAAACACAAATTAATAATTCTGTTTTTAAATTAGAAGGGGTAAAAATACACTCTTAAGAGGGTATTATTCCTAACATGAATCCCGAATTTATATTTTGATGAATTCAGTTTATCAATCCCCACTCCTGCCAAAACGGTCAGAAATTTACGTCAGAAAAAAAGAAACCCCGCCCTTTTGTGACACTATCATGAGTAAAATAGGCAAGATTTGTTCAAAAAGTGATTATTTTCTGGAACAAAATACAGCCGCAAAAACAAACTTGAAATTTTGTATACTTCTTAATAAAGGTTGTATACAGTCCGCTATATCAGTAATATATCAATATTTAGGTTTTTTATACACTTAATTTATTGTCAAAAATGGGTGTATTTTTTAATGCAATTAAACATTTTGCCAGCATTTTCATCACTTATACACATACTAGTAAAAAATTAATACTATATATTGTACCATGCAGTCAGGATTTGTTCCAGAAAAATAGTATATTTTTCGAGTGGAATTATGTCCTCTTAAGCCCTGTTCGCACGAGGATTATTTGAAGATTCTACCAAGATTCTGAATCCTGAAAAAATATTCATGATTTTGAAGCAATCAATAAATTATAAATTCTTCTTTTCCAAGACTCATTGAAGATTCAATTTAGCGTCACCGCAATTTTCACTAGACAGAAGAACAACTTCTTCTTTTCCAGGATTCAGAACTCTTGGCAGAATCTTCAAAGAATCCTCATGCGAACAGGGCTTTAGAAAATCAAAGAAATCACAAGATTATCTCTTTTCGTTAAATTTCAATTTGAATGATAGTAAAGAAATTTTCATGGCTGGAAGGTTGATAAATAAAAACAACTTCTTTAGAAATCGAAGTCGTAGCGATTTTCGGTCCTAATCTACACGTGCAATAATTCGTATTTGTTTTTTTTTGTTTCCAACAACGTAAACGGACTCCCGTGTTGAACTCAGACTGATAAATATGATGATGCAAAGCACGTAAAAATCCGGATATAACTAACGCATTATATTAGGAGGGAAAGTTGTTGTCTTCTTCACTGAACATTAGCGACACAAATAATTTTTCCCGTAATCGTGCGGGTAATAGATATTCTGACACTTAAAATGAATGCGGGGAATAGCCGCACTTGTGCAGAAAATTAAAAAAATTGTTTAATTTAATTATTGTATATTGTGATAAAGTTTTTCTTGTCAAATTTCAAAGTAAATGTAAAATCTCTATAAGTCGTTATCAACTGGAGGCCAAATAGCCCTAACCCTTGATATAGTTACAAACGGAACGACGTCACGAAGTTATCAACTGAACTTCGCTAGCGACTGTCGCTATGAATTAGAATAGGTACCCTGATCATTAAATTTGTGGTTACGATGTTTTTTCTACGGCCTACTATCGACAGATGGCGCGCTGCAGACAAGTTTTATTTTTAAATATTGGCGGTTTTCGGTGGTCTTCACTAATTAATTCCGGGAAGTAACACTTTATAAACTAAATTTTATTAGTTTTAAGATGATTTTACTCTGAAATGTCTAAAAAAGCCAGTGTTCTTTGCATTTTTCCTGATTGACTACACTGGGAAATTGACATTTCCGATTGTCAATTGCGTGTTTAATATGTCATTTCCTAGGTGATGAGTAACAACTATAACCTAGCTCCCCGTTTCAGAAAATTTGCAGATAATATGTATTTTGTGTCGTGAAATTAAAAGAGAAGCTTCAAAATGTACAACTCTGATTCTGGTGGTGTACAAAAAATAATTTGACTATAATAGTAAATTTTCCGAACTAATCCATTCGATTTCCAGTCTACATCGCCAGTCTAACCCCCTCCCCTTTAGAAACAAATGTGTACCCATTAGGAAATCTCGTTCATTTCACTCACAAAACATTTAATTCTCATTCGAACATAATTATTTTACGAGTGCAGGTAACACTCAACGTCCGTGGGAGTATTTGTGTAAATGTTAATTACAGTCGCCGCCGCTGTGACACCCCACACCCTGTTCTGGGTGTAAATACGTGCACATGTGCACTGGAAGTGTGAGAGATAGCCGAGCGTGATATTTGCAGAAACGTAGATGATGTGGAATGTAATTTACATGCAACAATTACTTCAATATACTGCGTCCATTTCTATTCATAACTAAGTAGGGACATATTTTGTTGTGAAATTATTATTTTATTTTATTAATTGTAATTTCAGAGCATACTAAAATATCAGTTCCGGTTTTCAGTATAATTTTTCACAAACATTTTTCTAATCAGAACTGAAAGCCAGAAGTCAATATTTTAATCCATTCGGAAACTACAGCTAATTATTTATTTATTTATTTTAATTTATTGCCCAATAGTTAAAAAAATCAATAACAGGACAATCAGTATTAAGTAATCAACATACAAATAAAATAATTAAATATTAATATTACTAATATTAACTCAAAATATAAATATAAAGATCTAAATTCTTCAAATTTCGGTTTAGCAGGGACCTTCTTAAATTTTTAAAATAATGCACCTAAAGAAAATTCGACAAATCAAATGCTGTAAAACCAGAAGTCGGTATTTTTATCCGTTTAGAAATGACAGATAAATAAACACAAAAATGACTAATTTTTATTTTGTTTTCTCGTAGAATGTAACTAAATTGTGGCTACACTAGAGCCCCCAAAATTTTGAAAATTATTATTTTATATAAAATGTTTCAGAAATCTAATGCTTAAAACCGGAAGTCGCTATCTTTATCCGATAACATATTATAGCCATTTTCCTGTGATGTGACAAAAAGACGACTTTATAAATAAATTGAAAATATTCAAAATACTGTAGCAGGGCTAATTTATTGTATTATATCAATAATTATTGTTTTTGTAAGTTGAAATATTTTTGTAAAAGTTCTACGGTTTTTCCCACGTGTTTATCCGACTTCTAAGAAGAACATCTGGTTTTAATGTTAAAATCCTAGTTTCTAAAATGTACATTTTGGCATTTCGGCAGATGTCAAAATGTAAGATACGGAAACCGTTTAGTTCAATGAAAAGTATTTCAACTTCATTTGGAAATGTTTGAGATTCACTGTAGCAACGGTCAGTAACTATTTTTAGAATTAAGGGATGGCTTTGACCATAGAGTTTTGTAGCATTTTTCGTTTTGTAAAATAGATAGTTTTAAGATCTCGAAAGAGAAAGACGCTTTTAAATATTGAGAATAATTTGTCTTGTTGTAATCGTTGTTTATTTGTGCTCAAGTGAATCTCAATACTCTCCGTTTTTATTTGTTTATTTGTGAATGTGAAATTACGTATTTTGAGTAAGTTAATATTTTACGTTTTATGTGTGTTTTGTTATCTGTGTGTTTTCCGTAATTTATAGCAATATATTAGTTGCTAGTTAATCTTATTCCAAAATTCATCACGATCTTTTGTTTAGTGTTTTATCCATCTAATTAATTAGTTAACAAATTAATTAGTGGTTTTCCTAAACGTTTAAGACAAATGTCGAAAGTATCGTTTTATTAAATTCAAGTATTTTATTTAAATATTAGTTTACATTTTTATTAATATAGTTAATCGTTAATTACCGCTGTGTGTGTTTTATTATTATATATTCCTTTCATTCTCATTTATAAAGCATCACCCAAGTGTTATAATACCGTTTGGTTTACGATATCGTGGAGGTTGTTCGATAATAAGTAATCCTGATTTAGCGTTACGATTTATCAAGCAAAGATCTAAATATTAAAAACGTTAGATCCCCCCTCCCACAATACATTATCTCGATTTTATATTATATTTATAAGAAATCTATATAATTTTGTGCTATACATTTTTTTAACAGTTTTCTTCGTTATGTAAACCATTTGCAAGATAAACGCAAAAAAAACTAAAAATGGCGACTATTTTTTCAAAACGGCGTCTAATGCAGACACTTCTGGTGATGCCTCCACCCCTTAAAATACTCTATAAAGTGTCTTACATGAGAAAAAAAATAATTGAAATTGCTTTTGGCTCGAAGTGCCTAAGTCCTATTACAGTAAGCTGCCGGACTATCATATCATAACCTTTAAATTAGATAATGACAATCAATTCCGCTTCAAATTCTGTTTTCGTGATATCGAGGGTAGTAATTTATTTTCTATAAATTTGGTTTGAAGTCAATTTAAATGACAAAATTCAAAATTAATTTAAAATACTATGAAACATCAAAATACACTCACCGTGCCGGTTAAAGAAAAAATGCTAATAACAATAACATTTTATTTGAGCACGAATTACAAAATATTATTATTGCTATATATTAACTAAACATTCTCGAAGTCGCTTTCACTACCAACATGTATATAATTTGAATGTTTCATTTATTTAATATTTTCAAACTACATAATAAACCAAATAAGACTTGTACTAGGTACATTTTTGTTTTATTAGCTAAAAGCAAGTAGTATAAAACGCTATCCCATATGACTGACAAATACTATAAATGAAAATTCATCAATATATGTGATATGGCCACACTTTTAACTGTCACTGATTATATTATAATTATAATTTATGTTTAATGTTTATGATTTAAAAAATTAATAGCCACTATTTTATTTCATACATATAATAATAAAAATAATTATGACTTTAATCCTAAAGTAATATTTTACTTTTATAGATATAATAAAATTAGTGAAACAGAAAAAACCTCCCCTTTTCTCCTATTTTTACTAACGTACAACAGTGGATATCTTTCAGTATTCATGTTATTAGGTTCAGTCAGGATCAGAATGGACTTTTTCCATGCCATTGGGCCGGGATAATGGTGGACGTGGACCTGCCATCAATGGACCAACAATTAACCAGCAATTTAACCTCTGCTAGAACAGACAACACACAATCGGTGAGTTGCCAATGTTCGAAAGCTAGTTTCATTGTTCGAATATGTGCATAAATATAGCTTTGAAGTTTCTATTGTAGGTGTATGATTGAGGATACTAATCATACGAAATACGAGGAAGGGAGCACACAATTTGGACAAATATAGTTTTGTCAAAGTGTAGTTTGACCAAAAATAATGAAGTCAAACTGTATTTTAGTCAAACTGTAATTTGTTCAACTGGAATTTTGACAACCCGTAAATATGCCAACCCGTAATTTAGCCAAACTGTATTCTAGACAAACTGTAATTTCACATTCCGTAATTTGACCAAACTGCAACTTTGACTAATAATATTTTGTCAAATCGTTATCAGGTAAACCGTAATTTAGCCAAAACGCAACTATACCTAACTGGAATAATTGGATTTTTGTCAAATCGCAGATATACATAACCGTAATCTTGCCAACCGTATTTTACTCAAATCGTAATCTTCCCAACTCTATATAAAGACATACAGTTGGAAAGATTACGGTTATGCATAACTGCAATTTGACA
Organism: Agonum fuliginosum; assembly: GCA_947534325.1. NCBI lineage: Eukaryota > Metazoa > Arthropoda > Insecta > Coleoptera > Carabidae > Agonum > Agonum fuliginosum. Next base: position 32,438,378 of record OX384037.1, read on the forward strand.
AAAATACGGTTTGAATAAATTCCGTTTTGGATTATTCCAGTTAGGTATAGTTGCGTTTTGGCTAAATTACGGTTGACCTGAAAATGATTTGACAATAAAATATTAGTCGAAGTTGCGGTTTGGTCAAATTACGGAATGTGAAATTACAGTTTGTCTAGAATACAGTTTGGCTAAATTACGGGTTGGCAAATTTACGCTTTCACAAAATTCTAGTTGAACAAATTACAGTTTGACTAAAATATAGTTTGGCTTAATTATATTTGGTCAAACTACGTTTTGACAAAACTATATTTGACTAAATAAGCGGACGCCTACGAGGAACACTAAACGAGTTTTGTAAATGTAATTGAAGACATGAGTGTAGTGATGCAGACGAGACGAGAATTTCTCGAATCTCGTCTCGTCTCGTCTCGAAATTTCTCGTCTCGTCGAGACGAGACTGATTTTTGTAAAAAAAATTCGAGACGAGATTACAATGTCGAGATTCTCGAATCTCGACATTTTCGTCGAGATTTCTCGAATTTTTAAAATTATTTACTTTATTCAACAATTTTTAATTTTTTTCCACCAATTCGCCTTTTTGTTGTTGTTGTTGTTGTTGTCATAGTCAAACTCAATTAAATTGTTAAGTCAACCTGTCAACATAGATCTATCATTTTACTGGGATTGACCATGTAAAATTATTAGATTAAATATTTTATTATTAGGGATGAAAGTGAAATATTTCCGACCGGTTAGTACTTTTACTCCCTAGGGAGGAAAAGTCAATTAAAATCCCGCATAAATCGGGAGGAAAAGTACTTTTCCTTCTAGGTGGACAAGGTACTGATTGGACAGAAATACCTCCATTTCGTCTCTAGTAATAAAGAAGAAAGGTGGCGTTTTCGGTGGAGGTATTGAAAAAATAATTTAATTACCTAGGCACTAAAAATGACATTTCACAGACTGTCAGCTGTCCAAAATAGCTCTTTTAATGTCAATCGGCGAAAATTTTTTTTAGTAAAAATGGTCGAGAAATCGAGACGAGATCGAGATCGAGACGAGATAACAATAATCGAGACGAGAAATAATCGAGACGAAATCAAAATTTTCTAATTCGAGACGAGACGAGAAGTGAAAAATCTCGTCTCGTCTCGTCTCGACGCATCACTACATGAGTGGATGAAGGTGCTAACTAACAAAATCATAGTTTCGAGATAATTTAAGTTAAATTAATTTATTTGGCATTTTTCATTGATTGCAAATACGAACAATTTTTTTATTGTAACAGGTTCATAACACAAATATAAAAGATATTCTAAAATATTTTACTATAAAATTGTCACTTTAGTTAATTATATCATTATAGGTAATTATTGCACATAACACCTTCATTATACAGGTTGGTGGAGGTGAAATGCGAACATAGGGAACATACATGACAATCGAACTTTCATGCCAGGTATCTTGATATATTTTGTAAGTAGTGTCACAAAACGAAGTAACGTGAATTTGTATGGCAAAAAGAGTAATCAACAACAAAAATAATAATAAAATCTAAAAGTGCATGTAAACTTTCTCGTTCTGTTCGTACCTACACATACATTATTATGCAAAGAAAATATTTTAATGAAAATAAAAATTTCAATAATATGACAGCTACTTTGACATTGACAGTACTTATTCCATGTATATCAAGATGCCTAGCATGATAACACCATTGTCATATATTTTCCTATGTTCGCATTTCACCTCCACCAACCTGTATAAGAAGTATGTGAGCCTTAAAATTTTACAAAGCATTTACTTCCCGAACTTCAATGGATGAAGGTGTTATGTAGCACGTTCTTTCACGGAACTTCTACATTATTATGCGCACATAACACTTTCTTCCAATATATTTTGTACACATTATGATACATAGCACCTTCATCAATAAAATATCTCTAAAACTATGCGTTATAGCAACTCCAGAGTTTGTGCGATGTACGATATGTACATAACACTTTCTTCCATTACAAAATGTCACTTTTTATAAAAATGTTACCTAACACCTTCATCCACTCATGTCTTCAATTGTGTGTCTATGATTTAAAATTATTAATCGTATCATCAACTGTTATTACCTTTTAATATGCAATATTTATTGATAATTATAAACAACATAATACATTAGTTAGGGGAGACCGGGGATGAAAGTAACAGAGGTAGGTTGTAACATCGCCTATAGTTTTCGTAGTTTTTGGTAAATGACCCTATAAGTGCTATTATAGCATTTAAAGACATGAATCTGTCGACACGAAGTAGAGTTTTGCCATTGTCGTTGAGAATACGTTCAAGACAAAATTAGTATCTGCTTTTCGGCTGAAAGTAAATTCGCTGTGTTTTCTTATGAGTGGTTTTACCAGAGGCTCTTGAATAATAATCAAAATGTAAGTAAATAATTTTAATCTATTTTTAGTTAGCTATCAATCGGCATGATACAATTCACCATTAAAATTGTGGTTATGTGTAATTTTACTATAAACTTCTTTAGTTTACCATTGGGGCTGATAGTAACAAAGTGTTACAACCAACCCCAACATATTTTTCCATTATAATTGATGTTGCCACTTGCAGATGAGAGCTTATAAACTGAAAACAAATCGAGGAACTGTCTCCTCAGATTTGATAAAAAGAGTTTCTTTGGTCATCGGTGAAAACAGGCCGATTAGAGCAGTAACAAAAGAGTTAAATATTTGTCACGTTACTCTCATTTGCTATATAAGAAAGAAGCGACAAACTCATTCATGAAACGAAATCCTACTCTATCAATTCGCGTACCTGAGGCTACAAGTTTAAGCCGAGCCACATCTTTTAATAAGGCTAATGTCAAGAATTTTTTTGATAAGTTGGAGGCTGTTTTGAGAAAACACAACTTAAGTACATCACATATCTGGAATGTGCATGAAACCGGAGTGACCACACGACCACAGTCCAGAAATCTAAAAAGATTGTCGCAACATTCTGCCTCATGTGTTGTGAACCCTATTAATGCAGTTTGCCTGGGGAGCAGTGGTGCTGTGTCTCCAATGTAAATTATGGGCTCATGTTAACTGTGTTAAATTTAAAAAAATGTTCTTATGTAGAAATTACGACTCAGATGATAGCTTTTCAGATTAAATAATTGTCTTTTATGTTTCTTTATAGTTTTGTTGATAAATTATATGAAAAAAACTACATATTCTTGTTAATTATTGCAATAATCAATTGTTACATCTTACCCCAATGACTGTTACTTTTTGCCCCAACATTGAGGTTGAAAGTAACACATTTCTTTGCCCACATATATATTTTTTTTGTTAACTTGCGTGATAAAACATATCTAATAAAAATTTCCAATGTAACTTGAATGTCTGGTCTATCGTTTAATAAATATGGATGCCCAAAATTTGTAAAGGTTTAGAAAACAAAAATTAAAAACGAAAAAATGTTACTTTCATCCCCGGTCTCCCCTACTTATAATATTTTAGATACTAGATTCATTAGTTACGAACTTAATACGTTAGATACAACCATAATAACATCAAAACCTTTCATAATATGCAGATTGTTGATTTGTTTTCCCATCGCTGTCGTTGATGAAACGATTAAGCTTTGAATATATTGCGAATATATGCGATTTAAGCCCTCTGGGATGTTCAAAGAAACTCGGTTTCACCTCGTCGCTTAGCAACATCCTCGGAATTTAAATCGCATAATATTCTTGTTATATTAATAGCTATAATTCATTATATTTTGATGTTTCATAGTATTTTAAATTAATTTTGAATTTTATCATTTAAATTGACTTCAAACCAAATTTATAGAAAATAAATTACTACCCTCGATATCACGAAAACAGAATTTGAAGCGGAATTGATTGTCATTATCTAATTTAAAGGTTATGATATGATAGTCAGGCTGCTTACAGTAATATATAATATGACTTAGGTACTTCGAGCCAGAAGCAATTTCAGTTTTTTTCTCATGTAGGACACCTTATAGAGTATTTTAAGGGGTGGATGCATCACCGAAAGTGTCTGCATTAGACGCCATTTTGAAAAAATAGTTGCCATTTTAGTTTTTGCGTTTATCTTGCAAATGGTTTACATTACGAAGAAAACGGTTAAACAGAAATGTAGAGCACAAAATTATAGAGTTACATAGATTTTTTGTAAATAATGACACTGATTGAGATAATGTATTTTGCATATTTTCAAACTATTTATAAAGTCGCCTTTTTGTCACATGACAGGTAAATGGCTGTAATATTTTATGGGAGAAAGATCGCGACTTCCGGTTTTATGCATTCGATTTCTGAATCATTTTGCTATAAAAAAATTGTTTTCAAAATTTTTGGGGCTCTGGTGACTCGTGTAGCCACAATTTAATTACATTCTACGAGAAAACAAAAGAAACATTAGTCATTTTTGTGTTTATTTATCTGTCATTTCTAAACGGATAAATATACCGACTTCCGGTTTGCAGCATTTTTTTAGATGCATTATTTTAAAAATTTAAGAGGGCCTTTGCTAAGCCGAAATTTAAATAATTTAGACATTTTTATTTATATTTTGAGTTTAATTAGCTGTAGTTTTCGAATAGATTAAAATATTGGAAGTAATATTTTAGTATGCTCTGAAATTACAATTAATAAAATAAAATAATAATTTCTAAACTACCAATGCGTAGTGAAATCCGTGTAGAAATGATCAGAGTTGTCGGTAATGAAGTAGAAGTTAATAAAGCAGTTACATAACTGACATTTATCACTTTGAGGGCTATTGAAGCTCGGGAGTTGAACATTTTATTGGCAATGATATTTACTATGTGCATAGTTCACATTCTGCGGTCAGACCGCCGACTCACCACTCCATGAACTTCAGTTGCAACTGTGGCCAGGCGACCTTTAAATAGGAAACGCGAAATTCATGGATTTCATTGTTGAGGTAATGAAGAGTTTTAAGAGCAGTATTTACTTCCGTTCTCTGACTTCCAAAAGTGTTACATAAATAGAATCATATCTCAGAATCTACCTAACATATAAACTTCATTCAAAAACTATGATAAAGTTAAAGAATGTATCCATGTTTGTCTAGTGATAGTTTTTTACTTCCTTGTACGAAGTAAGGAAGTATTGTAATCGCGAAAAATTTCGGTTCTCAGATTTTGACGGAAATATCCGTTTTGACCTTTTCTGAATCCATTATGACTAGTTTCGACGTGACGTCTGTACGTACGTACGGACGTATGTGTGTCGCATAACTCAAATACGGTTAGACGTAGAAAGTTGAAATTTTGTATTTAGGACTGTTATAGCATCTAGTTGTGCACCTCCTATTTTTGGTTTCAGTCTACAAACCGGAAGTAGTACTTTTTAAAAATATTTCGATAAATATTTAATTTTAGACAATTTTTTTTATTTCAAATCGGTATTTTATAAATATTTTTGTATCTGCTATCATTTAAAAATAATTAAAGTATATATTTATAATTTATAGTATTTCGGTATCTTGTAGTCCATGATCGATTAACATTTGTTACTACGTAAAATTTAAATGATTATGACAACATGACAGTGACAATAGTAAAATATGCTTTATATCTTCTTCTGCAGTTTAAATCAAATGACTAAAATATATTTGTGAGTATACTAGTATAATAAGTTAAAAGAATTTTTAATATTATTTTACATTTTAGTTATTAAGAAAAGTATGAACACACAAGGCGTACAAGGAAGTCATGTGGTGTCCACGTCAGATTTTTATTTATTATGTCTTAAATCGAGAAATCTTTAATAAAAGCCTGTTTTCAACAGCAATTTTTAATATAATACAATTAAAAATTGAAAATTTCAACACTACATGAACCTGGTTTAAACCTTAAACTAACAGCAAATATGTTTTTAAATATAAAAATATGTAAATTACATGAAAATCTGTACTTAGAACGAAACCTCTGTAACAGTGTATTTCAAGCACAAATACATCTAAATAGATATAGGATTCTTCTTCGCGAGCACAAAGTGTAAATAGGTACAGCTCTTAAATAAGAGAAGAAACCACGAGATGAAAAGTATGTTTCCTTTGAAAATTAGTTAAGATCACTCGCAATACCGTAATAATCGTAGGGATATTTCTTATACGAAAATTAAAAATGGTATGTTTAAAAAAAAAAAAGTTTAACACATCACCATTGCAGCATTCGGGTATGGGATGAATAACGCCAGAATTTTTTGTAGAGGGTTTTAAAAATATATAAATCTGATGTGGCCAGCACTCAACCTTCCGCCTTATCCAGAAAACTGAATTTTTAACATTAATTACTAAAATATTTGATTACCTACTTACTTTATTTATGTCGTTAGCGTCATTGTCACCTGTTAATTTTTTTTACGCAAAAACAAATATCAGCCAAGCATGGTTTACCAGATTTGATAAATTTAATATTGAAATTTGACATCTCGCGAAAAACAAGTTCTATCGAATGGCACCAAATGAAAGTTCTCTCCTTCACCTTCTGGAGGGAGAGGGGCACTTCGTTATCTTAAATGGTAACCCCCAGTTTTTATTGCAGATTCGGATTCCGTGATATAAAAAATGAAGGTATAGTCTGAAAGAAAATTTCGGTTCGCAGTCAATTCGTAAGATTTTTTTTTCTCGGCAGAAAAAGCACTTTTCCTCCCACTTCATACGGGAACCCACTTGATTTTTTCCTCCCTAGGAAGGAAAAGTTTATTATTTAAATTATTACCTCTCGCCTCATATTCTATAAGAGAGGTATTGTAATGGGTCAAAATTTTCGAGTATGAGTTTTTGGTGGATAAGCACGTTTCAGGGTCTCTAGAATACGAATTTACTATTTTCACGATGATGTCTGTGTGTGTGTGTGTGTTTGTGTGTTTTTGTGTTTGTGTGTTTGTGCGTTTGTATGAACCGACGATTTTTCGTCCACGATAACTTAAAAAGTATCAAACCGTTTATAACCAAATTTCATATTTAAGGTTTTAATAAGTATCTTAACACCGGATAAGATTTTGGTAGAAATCCGCAAACCGGAAGTAGTACTTTTAGAAATTTGGAAAAGTTTTCCTTAAATATATTGGTACATTATTTATTTATGACAATTTTGGTAGAAATCCGCAAACCGGAAGTAGTACTTTTAGAAATTTGGAAAAGTTTTCCTTAAATATATTGGTACATTATTTATTTATGACAATTTTTGCAATTAAAAATAAAAGAAATTGTGATTATCTATGTGTACAGTTAATTATAAATACAAATTGCTGAATCTGGAAGTATTTAACAATAAAATAAAGTACAATTAATATTCTATTTTTACCTCTCGCCTCATATTCTATAAGAGAGGTATTGTAATGGGTCAAAATTTTCGAGTATGAGTTTTTGGTGGATAAGCACGTTTCAGGGTCTCTAGAATACGAATTTACTATTTTCACGATGATGTCTGTGTGTGTGTGTGTGTGTGTGCGTTTGTATGAACCGACGATTTTTCGTCCACGATAACTTAAAAAGTATCAAACCGTTTATAACCAAATTTCATATTTAAGGTTTTAATAAGTATCTTAACGCCGGATAAGATTTTGGTAGAAATCCGCAAACCGGAAGTAGTACTTTTAGAAGTTTGGAAAAGTTTTCCTTAAATATATTGGTACATTATTTATTTATGACAATTTTTGCAATTAAAAATAAAAGAAATTGTGATTATCTATGTATACAGTTAATTATAAATACAAATTGCTGAATCTGGAAGTATTTAACAATAAAATAAAGTACAATTAATATTCTATTTTTTTCAAATTCCAGTACTATCTTGTTGTCCATGATATAAAATTTGTTTCTACATAAAATTTGAATTATTATGACAGTGACAGTACAGTTGACATCTTTTGCTTGCATATTGGTTTACATTATCGTTTACATATTACATGAACATGAAACTATTAAAATGTAAGTAAAACTATTTATTAGATTAGTAGAATAAGCAGAATTAGGCGAGAGGTCGTGTGGTGGCCACAGTAGATTTTTTTGAAATTCCAGTAAGTATCTTGTTGTCCATGATATGAAATTTGTTTCTACATAAAATTTGAATTATTATGACAGTGACAGTACAGTTGACATCTTTTGCTTGCATATTGGTTTACATTATCGTTTACATATTACATGAACATGAAACTATTAAAATGTAAGTAAAACTATTTATTAGATTAGTAGAATAAGCAGAATTAGGCGAGAGGTCGTGTGGTAGCCACTGCAGATTTTTTTAGTGTTATCATCATCCGGTTCACCGCTTTCTTCAACTTCCAATTGATTTTCGATGCTGGTATTGAAAAAATATCGTGTGCTTCTCGGGACAAAAACGCCACTTTCGTCCCTAGTACAATATAGGTACTACTTATTGGACGTATTTATTGGACGTAGCCCCATAATATATCTATACTCTAGCTCTAGATACAGTATAATTGGTAAAATTGTTCACAAAACGTCTAAGAATAGCATTGTTAATGCTTCCCACACTGAATCTAGAGTGTGAAAAGGTGGCTAACATATCTACGTAGCTGCCCTCCCTTATATTTGCGTAGATGATTTTCAAACTATTCTAAACAAATTTACTCTAAAATTTAAGTAAGTTTACTTATCCCCTCTCGAATTCCAGTATCTTTCCCTCGCGGTCTTACGCAGAATGAAAGAACTGCAGCAAATCCAAGCGATTGAAAACATATAAATTGCAATTAGCGATCTAGATACCTCGGAGACAGCTTCACGCTGGGCCCGGCTAGAGGAGGGGGTGGAAAGTTCTTTCGGTGATCAGTCGGAGACTACAAATCTGCATTAGTGTTATATTACACCCTGTGAGAGCGGGTGAGGGTAGAAGCGACGTCCGTCGTAGGGAAACAGAGGAAACACGCACTGTTTGTAATTTGAAGTGCATGAGGTTATTGAAATAAAATAAAACTGACTGACTGTGTATCTGTCAAGTTTCATTGCTGTTTTAAAGAAATTCATGAATACTCACAATATTCAGTAACAATAATAATGCACATGTCAGTTTAATTGAACAAAAATCTTCCTCGTCTTCGTGATATACTTTTTTCTAATAACCACGAATAAGTTGATGGCAGGTTACTGCTCACATTCGGTATAGGTAATATCTATAATGATGACTCACATTATGTGAAGCTGCCACAACCAAGTTTTATCATAATTATTGTGAATAAAATTAAATAAAAATAAATGTTCGTACTTTTCATCACACCGTACAATAATAAGCTACCGAAGCTCTAAAAAATCATTGCGAAAAGTTACATTTATACAGGGTATTCCACAACTTAGGACAAAATATTAAAGGGTATTAGGATATATAAGTAGATACTGTACAACATGCTGATCATGAAACAAAAATATATTTTTTAAAAGTCGCAAAGTTAAGGGTAGTTTACTGATGTGTGTACATTTTAAGTATCACTGTTTTGATGATATATTTGATAATTTGACATATTAGTATTAGATATTATGTAAACAATTACTTTCATTGTAGAATATTTGAAAAAAATTATAAAAAATATCTACCCACCAGTGGCAAAAAATGTTTGTTTGAAATACGATGCAATTTTTTTTCGACTTTTAAAAAAATTCTCCTTGTTTCATGATCAAACAATAATTAAATATTACAGAAACAAATCGAATCATTCCTAGTTGGCTAGGAAATAAATGATAGAAAACAGATTTTATGATAAAAAATAAACATAAATAATTTAATAAGGAATTGCAATTCAATTATATTATTTATAGTAAATTTTCAAAATGGCCACCATTTCCTTAAATACTCTTCGAATAATTTAATTATATTATTTATGTCTTCCTAGTATGTAATTGTTTAATTATGTCATGGATACGAGGTATGTTATATACTACATTATACCCTAGGGCATTAAGAAATTGCCATGGTAATATTGAGACATCACTAATGTTTTTCTTCTGAAATTAATATATTTTCTGCCTGTTACTAGGATACCAAAAATATTAACAAAATTCGAAACGTCAAAGCGAAATGTCACGTGCGCAATATTTTAAATAAAATAGTAAGACATAAAAATATTGTATGCACCACGGGCATCATTGATGTTTATAGCCCTCGGGCGATTTACAGACCATCGGGCCAGAGGCCCTTGGGTTTGTAAACATGTCGCCCACGGATGAGCATAAACATCATCATGATGCCCTTGATACATAAATAACTATTATTATTTTACTTAGAAATTTATAATGAAAATGTAGCTTATTATACATGGTTGTATTCAAAATTTTACGTAGAATCAAAAGCTTAAAAAATATACGGGGTGTTCCATTTAAAACATGGAAGTTGATATCACTTCCGACTAAACAGTTAGTAATAAAAATTTATTATTTATGTAGTTTAATGCACCTTTGAATGTAGTTAATAGACCTATATTAAATAATATTGACTTAAAAATAAAAGTTTTTTTGAGATGCGCCTGTTTCAGGAAACACCCGGTATATTAGGGTATGACTTGCCAACATAAGACGAGTTCCACTAAATACGAGTTGAGCATTTACCTAGTAGGTTTAAGGTATTTTGGTTGGTTAGCTTTATGAACGCAACCATATAACCTTAAGTCCGACAGACTAAATTTCTTTGTTTATTTGTGAGAATCTCGTAGAATAATCCTCCTTCCATGCAGGTTGTAGTCGTGCTTAAACAGTTGACAGTGTAGATCCTTCGTCTGCACTGATTTATCCGCATCGCGCCTTGCCATGACGCTGTTGTGATGTTTCCTTTGTGCAGAGCGGACACAGCATCGCTTATTTATTTACTGATTGTTAATTAAACAGAATGAAGTGTTATAATGGCGAAATTAACTCTACAAATGCTTTGATGTTGCCGTTGATGTTTCCAAACAATTATGCATCTATAAACACGGATGGCAGACGAGACGAGACGAGACGTTGTGCTACTGGAAAGGGCAGGTGTTTTTCTGTGTGATTCGAGATGCTTTTTAAATTAGTTTTGTAGGATCACTTGATGAGATTTTAATAGTAACGGAGATTTGTATTTTAAGTAAGTTTAATTTTTAAATACAAGTATAATGCTCTCTACTTCACCCAAAGTCTAACGAAGGAAATTTGTTCAGACGACAGTAATTTGTAAACACCCACTTGACATGAATCGTCCATGGATGTTTAGAAATATCTTGTATTTTAAGTGATATTAAGTAAGTCTATCCTAGCCACATCCTAAGTACGATCAAAAATTACATACCTACTCAATACAAACATCTCAAGGAATTACATGGGACACATAATTGGGATATTATTATACCAAATTACTAACATTGGGATGTTACATAGAAAATCGCATGACACAAATAACAGCCAATGTATGAATGGATTACAATAATAGTAACTATGGTTATATAAAAATGTTCTCGGAAATTTTGCTTGAGTAACTTAACTGAAATTAATAAGCGAAAATTTTTCGTCATCTGTCACTTTGACATTAAATTACAAATTGGTTAAATTGTCAATTTGAGTGTAAATAAGCAAATAATAAGGTAAATAGTATATTATTTTACTAGTGGGAGAAGTAAAATGAGAACACGAGTTAGAGCAGCATTTTACTTCTCCCACATGTGAAGTACGATATTTTTCCTCACTGTGAGGAAAATAATACATTATGTATTAATGTTAAATATAACTTTAGTAAATATTTCAAGTTTCTATTATAAAAAGAATTCAAAAATAGAGCGGCCGTGTCATTGCGATTTTCTTACCGAATATGCACTCGTACATTCATTCATGTCCAGGAAATTTTTTATCGTGCATTCCAACAACGTAATTAGCTCTCGTGTACCACTCGAGCTAATTAAGACGTTGTTGGAAAGCACTCAAAAAAATTTCCGGAAAGAATGAATGCACATGTGATATTACAAGTGAAAATTTTTAGGTTAACTAAATATCCCATGAAATTCTTCCATTTCAGATCACGTGTGCGAAATTGACCAATGAGACCAACATTAAACTGACAGCAAACCATGGGATATTATAACTATGTAAATATGACAGAATGACATTATTATGACAGAATTATTGACGGTTATGTAATTTAATAGTATTGTTTTAAAATGACTTTCGTGGTTAACAGCCCTCCGCCTGCGGCGGTTACCAAACAACGTGCTTTCGGAATGTTATAAAATCGCTGAATATTAATAAGCAAATGTAGTCAGTTACAAGAGTCATTTTCACATTCTTGAAAGTCACAAATGTTCAATATTTAGGACATAGAGATGAACTAGAAATTTATGATGGCGCCAACGTTTACTTGGTGAACTGTTCTAACGAAAAATTATGTTTGATACATAACATAATATAAATTTACGAACCAAATGCGGAAGATTTTGATCCCACATGAGCGGTTGTTTGAAACACGAGCGAAGCGAGGGTTTCATTTACGCGAATGCTGGGATGGTGTCTTCCCGCAAGAGGTTTGTACAATGTTTTTTGTAACGAATAAAACTATAATCAAATACATTCAAGTTGTAGTTGTAGTCTGATCATTAAATTTGAGGTTACGATGTTTTTTCTACTCACTACTACCGACAGATGGCTCGCTGCACATAAGTTTGATTTTTAAGTATTGACGGTTTTCGGTAGTCTTTATTAATTATAATTCCGGGAAGTAACACTTTAAAAACTAAATTTTCTTATTTTTAAGATGATTTTACTCTGAAATGTCTAGAAAACCCAGTGTTCTATGCATTTTTCCTGATTGACTACACTGGGAAATTGACATTTCCGATTGTCAACTGCATGTTTAATATGTCATTTCCTAGGTGATGAGTACAAAAGATAATGTAGGACACTTATACACAATGAAATGTCTGTCATTATAATTTTAGTGTATCGCTGTTTAGCATGATTTCAGTGCAGGATCTAGAAGCGTGCTTCGAGTGGTTGTCCCACCAATCGATCGGCCTCTGGGGAAATCACTAAACAGGATGAGACGCCGCGCCCGACGCCTCCTGTGCCGGCCCTGTGCGCTGATGATGAGTGCGGGGACAATTCCGAATTCAGAGAGATTGGGAAAACAACGAGTGGGAAAGAATATTCTAATCATGGCTTCATGCGCTTATAGACACACGTATTTTGTTCTTTAGCAAAAATGCAGAAATTCATCAAAACGTAAAAACGAAACTATTTATATATGCCTACAAGATATTAACCTTTTTGTCACCAAAATGAATAACTTGTTTGCTGCAATTCAATTTCCAGGTGTAACTCTACAAGAGATTATTATTTCCTGAAAATGGTTAAGTAGCATTTTTCACATTTTTTTGAAAACTATACTTATTGGAGTTTAACTGCAATAAGTACTATCCTATAAACATAGGAGGGGACACTCCGTATCTTAGCAATACTGTAGATTCGTGGCCATTCCGTGTTTTCTGTTTCTCTCTAAAAGGTAAACAGAAAGGCCACACTTCATACGTCCTGGTGTCCACTCCTGTCATATATTATACTTCGTGGTTCGTGGTACTAGCCTAGGAGATGACAATAGTCATTTACGTATAGAGGGCTAAAAGAAGATCGATCGACAATTCACAGTATGTCATAGACTACCACAATTAAAATGGATGAAAGTCGTAATCCAATTTATTCACCGATAAACTGATCAAATTGACCTTCAATTTCTATATCAATAAATTGGCAAGTAGAAACATATTTTTGTTTGTTTTATACACACCAAGTTTTTTTCAATAGGTAGGTATATTTGAAAATTTCATAGTACCAACCTACCGATAGCAGCTCTGTTACTTTACTGTTACTGCCAACAGTGCCAACAATATTTTTCTTTCATAACAAATGCGAAAAACGTCATGGAAACAGAACATTTAAAAAAAACTAAAATTAAAATGGTAAAGACATAGGTTGGCAACGACAAATCTAAGAAAAAATCTCTAGAATTCCCTAAAATATTGTAGAAAAATAGAACACGTTTTATTCCGTCAATAAATTCATCAATTTATTGGCGAAGAAAAAATTTATGAAATTCTTTGTATCACACAACAATAAATTGAAAACAAAACTTGGTCAATTTATTGATCAATAATTGCATCGTGTAAAGCAGGCATTTGGACAGTTTTAAACAAATAAAATCTTGTCCCCTCTCTATCGGTGTGGATGACAAGTTGTCCGGGATGGGCGGTTGCAATCGACGTTTCGGTATTTCTTTCCGGGTTTTGGTTCCGGTACAGCAGTCCGGATCATGTCATAACGATTCGGCAACGCTGTCAACATCGAAACAACAGCGAGCGGATTTACTGCGATCAAATCGCAAGTCGAGACGAAAGAAACAAACTTACTCAGAAATACAGACGCGCGGAACAAACAACAGTGACAGACGAAACCCACGATTCTACAGGCTGAAGGTTGATTTATCAGAGCACAAAAATATTATTTCATATGCCATTTGTGTACCTTCATATGTGGTTTAATAATACAGAGTGTATTATAACTTTCTTAACGTATGTAACGTAAAGGAAATCTAATTTAAAAAAATCCAACAATAAGTTCAAATGTAGGTAGTATCTCTAAGAAAACATTTTTCATGACACTATATTCAGATGGATAATCATTTTAACAAACCTTCTATTGATTTTAATTATAAATTAATATCATTTTATTTAGGTGTTCAATAATAGTTATTGACGTGGTCAGCGTAGTAAATTAATCTTTACGGACGAGCTTGAAAAATTGCAAACGTGTCGCGCACAATGTTTTATTGCCATCTTCACAGCATTTTTTTTATGAATTTACTTCACTATTTTTATAAAAAGATACCTACATAACATTTTCTAATCAAATGTGGTTAGCGGTAGGACAATTGAACATTGTTAAATTTCTATGAGCCTGTAAAATTTTTCAAGTCTCTTCTATAAGCCTGTTAAATTTTACAGGTTTGTTCTGTGATCTTGTAAAATATTACAGATCTAAGTGCTGTAATAACTCATTTAGGTACTTAGTTATCATAAATGCCTGTAAAGTGTCATTTATAGGCTTCAAATTTGCGAATTAAAAAATATGAAAAGCAGGATAATTCGAAAACTAAACGAATTATTTAAATGTGAAGAGATTTTTTAAAATCAGGATATAATATTTTCAAAATCTTTTTTTCAAATACCTGCACGAAAACGCAACCTTTCGTCCCTATAATTAGGGACGACAGTGGGGTATTTCTAACCGGTCAGTACTTTTCCTGCCGCTTTATGCGGAAATTCACTCCATAGGGAGGCAAGGTACCTAATTTATGCGAGATTACAAAATTAATTATTTAGATTATTTTTATTAATTTGTACAATGTTATCATCCGGTTCATCCCTTTCTTGATCTTCTAATTGCTTTTCAGTGCAGGTATTTACAAAAATATCGTGTGCATCTCGGGACAAAAGTGTTCTCCCGACTCTTGCGGTGGCAGCACTCGCTTCGCTCATGTTGCCAACTCCGCACTCGTCGGAAAACGCCACTTTCGTCCCTAGTTACACAATAATATACTATTCCTTTATTAATAGTTATAGGAATTAATTAATATTATATTATAATAATTATAATTAAATATAAATAATAATTATTTCAAATCAAGAGTTCACTAGACAAAACATCGATTTCAAAATTTAAAGTGTGATAACAAGAAACTTTATTCGTTATATTTCCACTCCTGAAATATAATTTCAAAAGTTGTATTCATAATCTACACCATCTATAGCACAGGTGCAAATTTTCATCACTTTTCAAATAATTCTATTGATGAAATTGCGTTGAACAAACAATTCACACAACAAAAGTATCAACGGTTTACTGAACTCCATAACCTGACATCTGTCCTGATTATGTGTGGGAGATAGCGACGCGGCCCCTTTGTCCCGGAGTCTCGGTCCTGCCAGAAACAAGGGATTCTCAAAAGTTCTCATACACACAAACATATCGTCGTCTTTTGCCCAACTTGTGGAAAAATTATTGTATGAAATTTAGGGGAAAATCGCATGACTCAAATAACAGCCAATGGATGAATTAATTACAATAATAGTAACCACGGTTATATAAAAATTTTCTCGGAAATTTTTTACTAGTAGCTGAGTAACTTAACTGAAATTAATAAACGGAAATTTTTCGTCATCTGTCACTTTGACATTAAATACAAATTTAGTAAATATTTCAAGTTTCTATTGTAAAAAGTACTCAAAAAATTTTCCGGAAAAAATTAATGCACATGTGGTATTATAAGTGACAACAGGATCAAAAAATAAATTAGTTTGTAATATTAATTTATTTCGGAACGTTTCGGCGCCGAAACGGCATCCATCTTCAGCCTTATACAATTATTTTTGTTATTACATGTTCTTATTGTAATTTAATTTTTGGTGGATACTTACATATTTTAGTATTAAACATTTTGATGTTGATGTTGTTCACAAGAATAAAAATCTTAAAAATCGAGAAAAATAGCTGATTTCAAAGCCATTTTTTTCAAAATCATAAGTTAAAGAAGAAAAATTAAAACAGATAAACTTTCTAACATCTTTTGGTGACATGTTCATATGTTGTAAATAAAGGAAAAACCTCTAAATACCAAATGATCATGGAACGTGCACACCTCGGTTTAAAAAAAACAAACTACCAGACGGACCTCTTAAGCCGCATTCACAGCCCGAAATTTTTGAAGTCTGCCATATGGTAATGTGTACTTGCGTCCACAAGACTGAAATTTGGTACACTTAAATACCAATTTGTACAAAAGTTTTCACTTATAATATCAGATGTGCATTAATTTTTCCTGATCAAAAATTTCCTGCATATGAGTTATTGCACAAGTGCATATACGATAAGAAAATTCCAATGACACCGCCGTGCTATTTTTGAATTCTTTTTACAATAGAAACTTGAAACAATTACTAAATTTGTATTGAATATTAATAAATATGTATTATTTATCTCATTAATTGCTTATTGAACGATTGAACTAATTTTCAATTTAATTTCAAACTGATGTAAAGTTTCCGCTTATTAATTTCAGTTAAGCCACTAGTAAAAAATTTCCGATAAATTTTTATATTACCTACCATGGTTACTATTATTGTAATCAATTCCTCCATTGGCTGTTATTTGTGTCATGCGATTTTCTTAAAAATATAGCAAATTATAATAATTATGCTTTTGCGAAATATGAGTAGTAATAAAATTAGAGATTCCATAATATTTTCTAGATGGTACCACGATCGATTTACTACAAAAATTTTGAGGTATGAACGGTCAAAATAAATTCATCAAAAAGTGTCACAAATTTCACCAAATTTCGGGCTGTAGATGCGGTGTTAATTATTCATAAATCTATAATCTCTAGATACAATTTAGAAAATTTATTCGGCAATGTTTTTTAATAATTGTTCCCCTTTTAATCTTGATAGTCCTCTTTGTTGTAAATTCACACCACAATCAAATAACTCAATCGCACCCTCGTGCAATTTGATTTGAATAAATCATTATATCTAACAGATAGCGAGCAAAACAAACATGTCAAACGATCATTTTCCCTACGCGAATTCAAGTCGTCAACTCAACAGAGTGGAAAAACATTGCCGATAAACACATGAGGATTGGTTGGTGCTTTGTGATTTGTCCAAAATCAATCTAAAGGAACAGTATTTTGTAAGGAAAAGACGTCATGAAAAACAAATGAATGTATGAAGAAATTTGTAGGAATCTTGTAAGAACACATGCAATAAATGAACAGAAATTTTGCCCACAAAAATTCAAAAATACGTGATAAAATGGTAGAATCTGCATAGGTACACTGGACATTAATCATTGTAATAATAATGTAATTCTTTATTCCATCTTTTGTAAATATACAATTATGGTTCGTCAATAAATATAATACTAGAGCATGGATATTTGACACTAGTAATACAAAAACATAAATGAAAAATAAGTTAATTCAATTTTATTCTATTACATATTTAAAAATTGGGGGTGTATCCATATATTATTTAATGATGTAAAAGCAATGACTTATTAGATAAGATTTTACTTCTCTTTAAAATCTTGTATTGGAATAATTTTTCACTTTCATCCAGCGAATCAACCAATTTGTCACAGTGCACAACCATTGTTACATTAATGTGACGGAATTGGTTGATTTGCTGGATGGACTATAGCTGAAAATAGCTGACTATGCAGTATACACTCGAAATGCTTTAAAAAGACAAGTCACTCGACTATTTTGTAAAAGTAAGGTATTGAGTCGATAGACCCATTTTAAAATTGAAAGACTTTTTGGCAAGCACAGAGATTTTTTTTAATGCAACAGAAAAATGTCTGTTACAGTAGCAGTTTTATGTTATGTATGGCATCCGCTTTTAGTCAAAAAATAATTGAGCGAAACTGTATATTTTAGTCAAACTGTAATTTTTTCAACTGGAATTTTGTCAAACCGTAAATATGCCAACCCGTAATTTAGCCAAACTGTATCCTAGACAAACTGTAATTTCACATTCCGTAATTTGATCAAACCGCAACTTCTACTAATATTATGTTGTCAAATCGTTTTCAGGTAAACCGTAGTTTAGCCAAAACGCAACTATACCTAACTGGAATCATCCAACACGGAATTTATCAAAAACGCATTTTTCTCAAATCGCAGTTATGCATAGTTAACTGTAATATTGCCAAACGCATTTTATTCAAATCGTAATCTTCCCAACTGTATTTAAGACATACAAGTTATAGTATAGTATATAGTACCTGTGACTCGTTTATAAACTCTCTAGATACTCATTTTTTATACACTCGCTGCGCTCATTCCAAAAATCCCGTCACTAAAATGTCATTTATAAAACTTGATACATAAATACTAGATAAACAAACTTGATGCTTCAGAAATCTGTATCCTGCCCGAGTCCATCCCTGTCGCCAGCAGGAACTACTCCTGCTAAACATGTAATGTTTTTATGAAAATCATCCTCCGTCTTATCCGCCCACCGTCCGTCCGATACATAATCAATGCGCGCTTGTCACGTCTCTATTCACGCTCGGCAGCCTTCGACGTGGCAACGCTGTCACAAACATTCTAATTGTGCGCCGACGTCGATGATAATCAACCTGAAACGCCGCCGATTTAATAATATTTCAGAAAACCTGCGGGCGGTCCGTGCGACATGAGAAACAAGAACCACCGCGAGAGAGGGAGACAACAACGCAAGAAGAGGGAGTATGTTGTTGTCGATCGTGTTCGCTGATCATGTTTTGTTTTTATGGAAAGTTAATGAAAGGACGGCGG
The DNA here is from genome assembly GCA_947534325.1 of Agonum fuliginosum. Lineage (NCBI taxonomy): Eukaryota > Metazoa > Arthropoda > Insecta > Coleoptera > Carabidae > Agonum > Agonum fuliginosum. The sequence continues at coordinate 32,457,746 of OX384037.1, forward strand.
GATTTTGACAATGTAATTAAAATATCAAGTGCAAGACATGTTGGTTGTAAAATTAATTCCAAGAAATATCGTTTTCTTACTGCATTATCGGCAAAAGTGTGCAAGATGGCGCAAAAGTAATTACCCTATTTTAAAAAGCAATAACTTTATAAATATATAAATCTGCTATGGCCACTACAGTACTGCCCCGAATATAAGTTTTAATAACTCGCTTGTTTTTACCTCTCGCCTCATATTCTATAAGAGAGGTATTGTAATGGGTCAAAATTTTCGAGTATGAGTTTTTGGTGGATAAGCACGTTTCAGGGTCTCTAGAATACGAATTTAATATTTTCCCGATGATGTCTGTGTGTGTGTATGTGTGTGTGTGTGCGTGCGTGTGTGTGTGTGTGTGTGTGTGTGTGTGTGTGTGTGTGTGTGTGTGTGTGTGTGTGTGTGTGTGTGTGTGTGTGTGTGTGTGTGTGTGTGTTTGTATGAATGTATGGACTGACGATTTTTCGTCCACGATAACTGAAAAAGTATCAAACCTTTAATAACCAAATTTCATATTTAAGGTTTTAATAGGGATCTTAACACCGGATAAGATTTTGGTAGAAATCCGGAAACCGGAAGTAGTACTTTTTGGAACTTGATATAGTTTTTCTTAAATAAATTGGTACATTATTTATTTATGACAATTTTTGCAAATAAAAATAAAATATAATATAATTATCTATGGGTACAGTTAATTTTAAATACAATTTGCTGAATCTGGTAGTATTTAGCAATAAAATAAAGTGCAACTAAGTACCAGTATCTTGTTGTCCATGATATGAAATTTGTTTTTACTCTAAATTTGAATTATAATGACAGTGACAGTACAGTTGACATCTTTTGCTTGCATCTTGGTTTACATTATCGTTTACATATTACATGAACATGAAACTATTAAAATGTAAGTCAGTCTTCAAGACAAAATTTAACTTTTTTGTGTCCAAAAGCAAAAACAAATCTGCAATTGAAGTCTCCAATTAATGTAATGTGCAAGAATGCTAACATGCATAATGCACATGTTGATATTTTTACAACACCACCTGCACAGCTCTTTGATATTCTTTGTTATTTAGATATTTAAGGATTATTACTTTATTGATGAATGTATTATGTATTATTGCTTATCTTATTATAATAATTATGTACTTATTGTTTTTGTTATTAAGTATTACTAATTTGCTTTATGTTTGTTTTTGTCCTGTTATTGGTGTACACACTGTTGGGCAAATAAATATTATTATTATTATTATTATTATTAAAACTATTTATTAGATTAGTAGAATAAGCAGAATTAGGCGAGAGGTCGTGTACTGGCCACAGCAGATTTTTTATTCTTCGACCAGATTTTTTCCTAGAAAGCTTTAATTTAATAACACACTTGAAAAAAATTGAATAATTTTTGGAGGAACAATAGAAAATCGCATAACTGTCATTTTTTATATTTTTACTAAACTTATCTCTCCGAGAGCTTTCAATTGACATTAAACTCGGTATAATTTGAAAAATTTATTAAAAAAATTGACGATCGTTTAAATCATATCATCATTAATAAAAATGTTCAGTTTATAAAACTGGTACCACTGGTTTAATAAAGCTCATTAACGAAATTGAAGTCAGTGTTTGGCTTAAGATCTTAAATATTTTCCGTCCAAAATTCCAACGCGTTTTTAAGGTATCCAACATTCAGACATAAAGAAAGACAGACAGATACACAGACCACCTTATTTAAAAATCATGATTTTTGGGTTCCGTAGGGTCTAAATCGTGAAGATTCGATAAAATCTCGAACGGTCAAAAATCACATTACATAGCCATATAGGTCGGAGAAGTAAAAAAAATGATTTTGTTTTCTGAGTATGTTTACTTAAAATTGCAATTTTTTCCATTTAGTCGCGAAGATCATATCGGTCAAGTGTCCAACGCCACAATTGATGCACATTCGGACTCGTTTCACTAAATTTTCCACGACTTGTGTCAAAACTTCTGGCGATTAATTCTTCACTTCTTGTCGGATGGTCTCCTTTTATAACCAGTTATTTATTTTATCTATGCACCAGTCACAGTAATAGTTGCCACAGCAGCGGGGTCGGCCACGTCTGCTACTGTCCCTTGTTGAGTTAATCTCCATAGTGCGAGCGTCTAAACACATAGAATACACAAACAGGCAAAAAAGCAATATAAAGAACGTTTGTGACAGCAAAATAGATTTTTTCTTTAATTACAGCCACAAAATAGCGGCGCCTCTATTTCACAAGCAACACACACAGTATTTTGTAATGTTGCGTGTATGTATCTTCTATGTGTCCGTTATGTATCTATGTGTGAACAAGGCTTAAGAAATTTGTAAACACAATGGAGTCCTTAGGTTCCACTTGAGCCGATTAATTCGTTATTAGAAAACTCGCTAAAAAAATCCGGAAAGTGTTTCTGCTTTAATAAAGTCTGGTTTATAATGGCGGATGTAACCGGTTACGTATTTTGTAAAGTTATAGGCGTTTCTATATTACGGTTCGTATATTGACACGGAACTGTAACATATAAATGCCTCTATTCAACTTTTCAGAACACGGAATACGGAATAAGTAACCAGTTACAACTACTATAAACCAGCCTTTGGTGACAATATTTGCAATAAGTTGACAACATTAAATTGATAGGTATATTTTTAAATCATAATTAATATTTATTTGTTGGATGTTTTATGGAAGGGGGCGCCCCCTATAAATACGCCACTGGCAGCGTTCTAGCGTAACGTTGCTGTCGCTTGTCACTCATTCGATAATTGCGCGATTACGTATTCTGTTAAACAAAACCGCGTCTTTAAATCTGGCGTCGACAACACGTTGCTTACAATGTGCGGTGTAGTGCCGTGCAAGACTGTCTAACAACGTCAACGCGAAGGAAGAAATAGAATAAGAAATTTTTAGGGTTAATTATATAAGATTAATTCCGTTTTAATAATAATTTGTAATAATTTGTAAAATAAAAGTGTAAAAAACGAAAATCGTTAAGTATATTTTTGTATTTACATAATACAAGCTACCTTAAGGAGGTTGGTGACTCTGACCATATATTACAGTGATAATGTGTTGGAAAAGACAATCCAGCAGTTTAAATTCTCCCACCACTGAACACTGACGTCACTGCAGACAAGCTCCTGTCTACAACTCAATGCCAGCTAATTATTAAATACTTAATCTGTCACTGTTTGTTATGTGTCTTATGTCATTTTCAATATACATCGAATTATAGTTTCTTTTTGTAATCTGTGTTTATTTATTTAACTCGCCTAACCTGAACACTCGAGCCGGCGCATCTTCGCATATAGACAAGGCGCTGGAAGTAGTTGAGTATGCAAATTATGAGGACCGCAAAATTTTGACTGATATATATATATATATATATATATATATATATATATATATATATATATATATATATATATACTTGAGACCCTAAGGAACATAAAAATACATCTTGCCACCTGCTGGTCTGGTCCCCCCTCCCCTTTCGCTGTCAATTGATCCAAATTTCCAAATACGCTGTTTTTATAGATTATCGCGGCGCATTAGTCACTAAGAAAAACGCAAATAGCCCGTATTTCTAATAATAATAAAATAAAATTTAATATCTTAACTATATTAACCAATATTTATGTTGTTTATGTGTTTTTTCTCTCAATAATATGAGATAATATTCTTTACATTTCTATATGCGCTCTTTCAGAGAAAATCTGTAAATTCAGACTAAAACAATAAGGCCCATTAAAATAAATAAATATGTAACTGATAGAAAAATATTCGGCGAATCGAATGCTTGAAACCGGAAGTCGATATCTCAATGCGTTTTAAAGTTGCAAATGATTAAACATAACTTTTTTATAAATTACAAAAGATTCTATATTTTCTGCAAGAAAAATCTTTACTTTTGGACTAACCAAATACTTCTTTAATTAATGAAATTTATATAGCACCTTTATACACTGTTAAGATTCTAAAAAAATTGTCTGTCCGATTTTTGAGTAATTTTATGTTGAAATTACGCTCGTTTTACACGGACTCTTATGGCAATTCACTAAATTTTTTGCATGCTTTAACCTGTGATAAAGTGAAAAATTCATAGAACTTGTTTTAATATACCCTATAAACCTTAAAAAATAAGTTCGTGAAGATTTTGTGAACTTTTTCTAAACCATTTGCAAGTTATTTAAAAAAAATGTAAGCATGCCAAGCATTTTTTGATTAGTTAATTAGTAATTATTGTAAAAATATATCACCGCAACTGAACGAATTGCAATGATAACAGCCAACGCGCATTGAGCGAATTTTGTTTTACAATATCAAAAATATTTTTATTTTCGTATCCGCCCCCAAGGCTAATGTCTGGGTACGCCACTGCAGGAGTCCCTAACCTCCTTAATTCTTGTCAATATATTTTCAAATAAAATATAGCTAAGTATGAAATAAACGAAAGAAATAATAATAGTAATGGTACCACTGTACCACTGGTTAAATGTGGCCAATTATTAAATTTTATACTCGTTTTGGGCTTACGAGCTTAAATAGTATAAAATATAAATCCAGTCAGATTATTTTAAATCTTTATAGGTTGATGAAAATCACGATTACAATAAATGAAGAATGAAAAAAATAACCATTTTTCCAATAAATGATTTATTTACTATGATAAGTTCCGGATATTTCTTTCAGTCTATAATTTCTCGTATATTTTCAAGGGATGATAAATGTCCAAACGACTCCTCCATTTGCTACAAAGTGAAATTTCGTTTCTGTTATGCGCGGCCCATAAACCGTATACTAACCGGTCATAAATACCGTTACATTAAACTGAATCTGTTCATAAACATTTACTTAAAACAAACACTATTACTTTCCATTAGTCCATGTACTGGACACCCTTATTATTAGCTATAAAGTAGCATAGGCTGCTGAAGGCTGAAGCGAACCGGTCAGTGGCCAGCGGGCTTTACCGCTTCACGACCGGCGAACCGGTAAAGCAGCGCTTGTCAAACATTACGAGGTTAATCATCTTACATCGTGAGGTATTTCTAGAATACTTTAGATTTCATTTCTATTCCACTTTCTTTCATATGCCCGAAACCAGCCCGAAACTCGTACTTTACCGCATCCTAACTATGCAAAATTATTTTTAAATTTAAAGTTGAAATATTAAAAGTGTTTTCGTTCCGAATAAACTGTTAGTTTATTATTGACTCATAGATAAAGTCTTTATATAAATTTTACAGATAAAGAATGGATCTACAAATGTGTTGTTTTAAAATAATTTTATTTCCATATTCTGTGTAAATGACACTTTACAGGTGTAATATTATGGTAACTAAGTAAATGAGTTATTAATGATTTAAACCTGTAATACATTACAAAATTAATTTATCAAAAAAAATTGTGACGATAGAAATAAAATTTGGTACGCGTCTCACTTTCAAAAAATCTTTACTAGGCTCACTGGATTAAGAAGTCTCGTTCCCTCGTCGCTCTTCCCCCAAATTTTCCATCTCACCCGTAAAGATTAATTTACTACGCATGCCACGTAAATAACTATTAAAATTACTCGGGTTCAAATTTTTCAGTTTGATGCTTAACTTTTTGTAAAAAATTTTAAGAAAACAAAGTTAAATTCCAAATTTGTTTTAAGAAAAAATCAGTTTTTCAATGGTTATAAAAAGAGAAGCTTTGAAAACAGTACGTAATCATGAAAAATCAAATCTAAATAAGCTTTTTTAAAATTAAGTTTATCGTAGGTATATTGTTTTTCCCTCTCGCCTCATATTCTATAAGAGAGGTATTATGACGGGTCTGAGTTGAATTTGAGTTTTTGGTGGATAACCACATTTTAGGGTTCCTGAAGTAAGAATTTAACATTTTCGAGATGATGTCTGTGTGTGTGTGCGTCCGTGCGTGCGTTCGTTCGTTACGCCGTGTGTTACAACTTTTTTGGAAACGATAACTCAAACTCAAACAATATGAAACATTAAAATTTCAAAAATTTATTTATTTATTTTATATAAAAGATTGTTTGAATATTATCTACAATCGGTATTGTATAAAATATTCTGTATCTGGTATCATTTAAGAATAATTAAAGTAAATACTTATAAATTAACTATTTCGGTATCTTGTAGTCCATGATTTTTTAACATTTGTTACTACGTAAAATTTAAATGACTATAACATGACAGTGACAGTGACAATAGTAAAATATCGATTATATCTTCTTCTGCAGTTTAAATAAAATGACTAAAATATATTTATCATACCTATACTCGTATAAGTAGGTATTAATTATATTTGTAAGTATGAAGGGAGGTCTTGTGTTTGCCACATCAAATTTTTTTCAGAAAATATCAATATCAACCATACCTACTCGTATAATATTATATCATTACTTTATTTCTAAAAAAACTGGTTTCATTTTTTAATAACAATAAAGTTGAAAGATCTGTATTTTCTAATCTTGCATCGTTACCAGTAATGTAACCGGGTAACCGTTACCGGTAACGGTCGGTCGAGAACCGCTGGTGATCTGACCAGCGCTGCAGGCCGCGATTATTACCGGATCGGTATTATCGAACCGGTAAACAAAATTAACGGTTGAGTTCATCGCTGGTGAGATTAAGTTTGGATGCTGTTAGCGAATTCCAAAACTAAAACTGTTAGTTACATTTGTTACTTGAAATTGTTACACAAAAGGATACTCAGAAAATGTTTTGTACAGACACTAGGTAGGTATATTTGTACGTAAAAGCGTGTTGTAATAAATATAGTTAAAAAAATCTGATGTGGAAAAGCACAAAACCTCCCGCCATACCCTACTCTTTTTACTACTATAAAAATTATAGGTACTAACATATATATTTTAGTCATTTAGTTAACTGTAGAACTGTAGAAGAAGATATATCACTACTGGCACTGTCACTCTGACACTGTCATTATCAATTAAATTTTTCGTAGAAATTGTTAAACAATTATGGTTCATGAATAACAAGATACTGAAGTTTCATTACTCTAAATTATAAATAATTATAAAATCCTAAAGTACCTACTATGACAGAATAATTTACAAAATGCAAAAAATTGTGGATAATTATATATAATCTTTCATTTGAAATAAAAAATATTGCAAAAAAGTAATTATTTATCAAAATATTTAAGAAAAGTACTACTTCCGGTTTGGGGATTGCTTCAAAAAATAACTGGGTTCTTAAAATTTGTTACGACGTAATATACAAAATTTAGTTGATAAATGTTTGTAACTTTTTGAGTTATAGAAAACGAAAAAAATGTTACATACAACGCACACACATACACACACAGACATCATCTCGAAAATACTGTATTCGTATTCTATGGATCCTAAAACGTGCTTATCCACAAAAACTCCACTCGAAAATTTTGACCAATCACAATACCTCCCTTATATAGAATATGAGGCGAGAGGAAAAAAAAATTTATTAATAAAATAATACTTAAATCAAATTAAAAAAACTAAATAATCAAAATCTCAGGTAAATTCAAATTTTATTACTGTCGAGTTTGTCCATTTTTTAATGAAATAATGCAACACATCCAGAAATCATCTCGAAAATACTTTATTCGTATTCTATGGATCCCAAAACGTGCGTATCCACAAAAAACTCACACTCGAAAATTTTGACCAATCACAATACCTCCCTTATAGAATTTGAAGCGGTAGTTTAAAAATTTTATTAATAAAATAATACCTAAATCAAATTTTGAAAATAAATAATCAAAATCTCAGGTAAATTCAAATTTTATTACTGTCGAGTTTGTCCATTTTTAATGATATAATGCAATTATCGAGACGGTTCAGAATTTACACCAGCAAAATCGACCAGTGTCGCATCTGATTACGAAGTACACGTAATCTGTGATTAAGCCGTGTGCGTTAACATAACACACGGGTTGAACGGATGTATATTATTTATTTTCATAACTATAGGTAACTGTATGGAAACTGTTAGCTTCGTATATGGCCGTGGAAAACTTTATAACAAAACCTTTAAAAAAGCTAAAGACTGCAAAAAATTATTTTAGTGTCATCCTTGAACGCCACTGGTACAAGATATCAAAGTTCAAAGCTATACACTTTGTAAGACGAACATACGCAAATATTCAACAAAAAATTATGGTCGTCTGCATTTGAGTTAAAAAAAATTGAAATCCTGTCTCATGTCCAGTTGCATCAAAAAGAAAGCTCCGTAGTTTTTGCAAGTGAAGTTTATGAGACATTCTTCTCTATCCAGATTCACGATGTTCAAAATACAGAAGAAAAATTTACCTCTGAGGATGTATACTATTACTACTAGCCGGCGCAAGGAATCAGAATCAAGCTGTATCATCTTTCGCGTGCCTTCTTTGATCTGCAGTCGGACATACGTCTCAAAGAATCTTTTATGAATAGAATAATCTGGGAAATATAAAATTGTTAGCATACTTGTATGAAAAGGAAACATATGAATAACACTAACACACGTCGCGAGATTTTGTGACGCTTGTCAAGAGATCGTTTTTTGTTATTTTATTGATTTCGGATTACAATTTTACAGGGTATTGAGAATCTTACAAGACGTGTTTGCAGATTTGCTGGATTTCAATTTCGCGAGATTCACGTAACTTTTATTATTACATATCTATAAAATTGTAAATATTAAACAAAATCGCAATGAAATTTATAATCATATGAACATTTTTATATTTGTCAACAAACATTGATGTGATTTTGTTCAATATTTAAAGATTTACAAATTTTTAAAACTTACACATTTGCACAAAATCCCACCATAAATGTTTAAATATTAAACGGAATCCCCACTACATTTAAAGTCTATTTAGCAAATCAAGCGAAGCAGTCACAAACAATTGTTACCCATTGTGCATGACGACATCAGTTGATTAGCTGAATGAACCGTACTTAGCCATTTTGTACTACAAAAAGTGTTTTGTTGATGGCATAAAATTGGCACAAATTTTAATAGCAATTTATGTACAAGTTCATAATTTAGAACTTTCTTGGACGAGCCGCATTATGGCAGAGAGAGCGCAGCGACCGAGGTTGATAATTAATGCGAGCCTAGAAAGTCCGATTATGCATACAAAGCTTTATGTTCAACTGCCAAGTTGAGATTTTCTCCTCAAATTATGTTAATATGTTTGAAAAATTTGCATCTCATAGTGTGCGGTGTTATTGTTTAATATAACAATATTTTGATTATTTTAAAATTGTCAAATTGTCAAATTTGTGAAAGTAACTTAATTTCAAGATATGCAATCCAAGAAATGGAAAAAGATTCAAAGAAATTATATATTTAATTCAATGAAATGCGTTAAATTATAACATTTATTTTGACATGATATTGACAAAAGTACAATTTTGCATTTTTATCGTACTAGTCCAATAAAGTACCCGTTTCATAAAACAAGGTTATATGATGCAGTCGAACATAAATTTTTTTGAACCCAATTTTTTTTAAATGAAAGATTGAAGTCCATTTTATGCTCGCTTGGTGCCATTTTTAGAGTTTTTACCTTCAAAATTTGCTACCTAACTTTAGAGCTTAAAAAAATTAAAATTAATAAAAATGGCACTATATAGACTGACCTAGAGACATCTCTTATCATTAAATTAATAAAGAGGAATCAAATTGACCAAAATTAGAGTCTATTTCATCTCCCCAACGAGAAAATGTTTTTACTTTATTTTGTAGGAGTGGGCATTCCTCGTAAATGGGAGAATCAGTAAAATTTGATTAATTTAGAATACATTAATGCTAATGCTAATATCGATGACGCACTATGGTACTGTCTAAAGAAAACAAATTGACAAATTGCATATTGCATTTAAATTCTATACCAAACTAAACCAATTGAATAAAGTCAAAATAATCAAATAAATGGATAATCAAAATAATTGAAATAGAACTCAAAATAATTGAAATAGAGGTTGAAAAAGTGTCAAAAATATTACAAATTCTTTGACAAAGATCTTTTATATAAGGTAGTATTTGACGAGAAATTTGATAGTGTAATTTTTCTTCTTTTAAAAGGTTGAATTAATTTTAAATAAAGGTATTAGGTGCACTGTCAATAAGAGAACAACTGCTAAGAGATGCGCCAGCAAATGTCAAATTAATCTATTTTATTTATTTCAGACGCTACTGCTTAACAATGAATTGTGTAAACTGACTCTTTTTTATTAAAAAAAAATTATTTTTGAATAATTTCTAAAAGCTAAAAAATTCGCGTTTTTTATCGAACCGTCATATAGGTAATAAAATAATAGATGTCAACATGTGTAATTGTTATGTTTACACTTCAGGAGGTAAAAATTAATTATTTAATATAGAAAATCCGAGAGAAAATCGCTTCGTAGCAGGTATTGTATTCGAGTATCCATGGCAATAATTACGACCAGAGATAGGGATAAATTACACATTTCGGCTAAATTAATGACCGTAATAATTTATCAAATTTTTATTACAGTAAATTACAAAAGAAATTACGGATAAATTACCAAAGAAATTACGGATAAATTACCAAAGAAATTACCTACCAAATATTTTATAAATTACGTTTAAATTATTTAGATTGTATTTTTTGTATTCTTGTATTATTTATTATAAAACTTTGCAAATTTTCTACTCATATCTATGTAGGTATTTATTTTATGTTTGTTTTTGTTAAAATTATAATTTTATTCCATGTTTTTATAAATATGCATTCATTTATTAAAGCATAAATATATTTTCATGTTCATGTATCATGTATTTTAGTTTCATATTTCTGTTGATGATGGAATAACGTCCAAAATTATAAATGAAAGAAAAATTGTCGGATAGTGGACAAGGTTAAAATAATTACTCGAAGATTACATGCGACGTTTCGATTTATTTGAAATCATTTTCAAGCTGGAAAAAATGAGGAAACAGTAAGTAAACATGACAAAGAAAGAAAAATACTTACTGTTTCCTCATTTTTTCCAAATTGAAAATGATTTCAAATAAATCGAAAGGTCGCATGTAATTTTCGAGAAAATATTTCAACCTTGTCCACTTTCCAACAATTTTTCTTTTCATATTTCTATTTAAAATTAAATTTTGTTAATTCGTTTTTAATAATTTTCCATTGTTTGAAATTACAGTAAGTAAACACGACAAATAAAGAAAAATACTTACTGTTTCCTCATTTTTTCCAACTTGAAAATGATTTCAAATAAATCGAAACGTCGCATGTAATCATCGAGAAATTATTTCAACCTTGTCCACTTTCCAACAATTTTTCTTTTCATATTTCTATTTAAAATTTAAATTTGTTAATTCATTCTTAAGAGGATATTATTAATAACATGAATCCCGAATTTTTAATTTGACGAATTCAGTTTACCCCTTCTCCCTCTTGCCAAAACGGTCAGAAATTTAAGTCAGAGATAAACTCAAGTTGAAACCCCGCCCTCTTGTGACACTATCATGGATTACGCCGTAAAATAGGCAAGATTTGTTCAAAAAGTGATCATTTTCTGGAACAAAATACAGCCGCAAAAACAAACTTAAGCTTGAAATTTTGTATACTTCTAAATGTAGGTTGTGTACAGTCCGCTATCTCAGTAATATATCAATATTTAGGTTTTTTATACACTTAATTTATTGTCAAAATGGGTGTATTTTTTAATGCAATTAAACAGTTTGCCAGCATTGAAAAATGAAATATTTGGATAATAGTAAAAAATTAATACTATATGTTGTACCATGCAGTCAGGATTTGTTCCAGAAAAATAGTCTATTTTTCGAGTGGAATTATGTTCTCTTAATAATTTTCCTTTGCTTGAAATTTTTTCGGTATGTTTTTGGCAATTTCTCGGTAATTTCGGGTAATTTACGTTCATTTATAATATGTTTCAGTTATTTATATTTTTTAAATTAGGTACCCGGTAATTTGGTAATAAAAATCAATAAATTTACCAAAAAAATAAATTACCGTAATTTTACTTACATCCCTGATTACGTCACTTGCTTTCGCCACGTGTACTTCTATTTTTATGAGTATATCCTTCGTTAAACTCATTGAATAATAAATGAACTACTATATAATAAATTGCAGAGTACTTCTATACCAGCGTTATAGAAATGTTTTCAACAAACAGATCGCAAACACTTCTTCATTCACTATTTCTCTTACATAATTTGCGGAAGAAAGCTAATAAACGAAGCATCTTGTTACAGATTATAGTCCTCCTCTGAATGAAACAGTTTGAATCTGCAGCACAATTATGCGTATAACAACACAATTGCATCATTAAAAAGCTCTCGAAGCAGGAGCGTAGCTGTAATCCTGCGGACTATGATTTTGCGCGCTCTCCCTATAATTAGGGATCAGCAATATTATTAAATGTCGCTAACGAGATGCGGAGAAGACACTCATTGTATGGAAACATGTCGGAGGAAATTCGCCACTCAAATTAAATATGGCGACTGTGGAAATTATTTGGTTGATTGAAAGAAAAACAAATATTTATTTAGTCCGGCGGTTATAGGACAAAACTATGCATTTTGTGATTAAATTGTAAAAATTGGCATACATGTCAATTAAACTATTCTCTTTCATATAAGAAGTGGCGCCAAAGTGTTAAGTACCAGAGACGTCCGTAATTTTGCAAAAATGTCCGCCATTTTTAGTTTTTTTTATTTATCTCGTATGGTTAATATTACGAGAAAAATTGTTACATAGGATATTGTAGAGCATGAAATTTTCTATAAAATGGTATATTTATTTTATCTGTAAATCGTGAAAATATATTTGAACAATTTCTAGTCATTTTCAACAAAAGCGTAATTTTGTCTTTTCAAACAAAAACAGCTTTTATTTCGAATGAATTAAGATATCGACTTCCGGTTTTTAACATTCGATTTCTTAGATAATTTAACATACATAATTTTCAACATTTCGAGAGCTCTAGTTTGACCACAATTCAACAATACCTCTTAGAGACTATAGTGAAATTTTTTTATTTATTATAATTATGAGTTCAGTTGTTTTCCTGTTTAATTTCAGATACAAGAAAATCATAAAAGTTAGTAATAAAATGCATGTATTTATATTAATATTTACAATAAAAATCATTGCTAAACAGTGATATAAATAATTTAATTAACCTATAATTAAATTTAACTTAAATTTGATTGTTTTTACTTAAATTGTGTAGATACCTACTAAATTAAATATGTAATTTATGAATATGTAATTTTACATAGTCAGACAAAATTACCTACATTTTATATGTAAATAAAATTATTTTTCTACGCCTGCTTCTGAATGTTCATGTTTCTACATTGTTTTTAATGTTGAAAGCAACTGTTTGTCGCAAGTGTGTTGCAAAGTATCTATTTTTGAGCACTTTGCAACACAGTTTTTTTTTTAATGTCCATTGTTTTCGCAAAAATTTAAAAATTTGACAGTAAATGTCAACAAATTAATATTAATTTTTAACTTCCTTGTTTTGCAGGAGTAGAAAAAATAGTGTGTACATATAAGAAGTATTGAAAATATTTTGTCGAACTTAAACGATTGCAACCCTCCCTCGGGCTGCAATTTTCGTTCGCGTTCGACAAAACAATATTTTTAAAACTTGTTATACAAATAACTATTGTGAAAATTTCTTAACGGTACGCCGTACCGGCTCTATTTTTTGGTACCATTGGTTATGAATCATCCTATCCATATCTAAGGTATAGTGTATATCAATGCTACACAATACCATTTGTAGATAAATTCATTCATCCATTTAAACAATAACTATCAATTCCCCTCCCCCCAAATACCACCTTATGCCCATCATATCAGTTCATAAGACTCCCCTCTCAGACGCCCTACTCCCCTCCCCGTTGCTCGTGGAATAATTGGACCCCCACCCTGCGCCCGGGGTGGGGGTCGAAAGCTCTCGGGGTGGGGGTGCGCACGCGCCCTCTCCGACGCTGGGGTGTGGCGAACAGACTCGACGCTCTAGCAGTCGGTTATGAGACGCGGTTCGACGACGACGCAAGGCGTCCGGACGCCGACGAGAGAAGCAGATGTGGGGGTAAATAATTGTTAGCAGTCTGTTGCATCTGTAGTAGAGTTTTTTTTGTAGTGGGTTACTTAGTAACGCAATTTTTTGTAGTGAGGAACTTAGTATCTGACAATTTTTTTTATTTAACGAAATAATTGTTTATTTTTTTATAATTGTTCTGTTTATATTTGATTTATTTATAACGGCGTTTCGGAAGCGACTGCACTTTCTATCGCTTCTACAAATAATCAAAAAAAATTATAATTACGAGAAATATTTTTAATTGGTAATAAAGTTTTTCGCATCTTAAATTTTTGTTGCCAAATTGTGTTTTGTATGTTCGAATTTAAAATTTTAGTGGATACTAGTATTCATTAATATTTTTTTTTTAAATTAAAGTCTTGTGGAAGTATTTGCTTGAATCAGAATTTTTTCCGAGTTTTAATACAAATTTTTGTAAATTAAATATTTTGTTAGAACTTTGGTCTCAATAATACAATATTGTTGCATCGAATATTTTGCATTATTTAGAATTAAATGAAAATAAATGTGAATTAAAAAAAATATTATAGATTTAAAAACTGACATTAATTTCATTTATTTGCAACGTATATACTCAAACAATTTCTTACAATATAAAATTCTATATCTGTTGAGATACTAGTTTAACTATGTAGTATCCCAGCAGAACGACACAATTTTTATTTTTGGAGTCAGAAATTTTTGTATGCAGTCGAAAATTGTTTTAATGTTACAAACTAATATTATTTTTTTGTTAAGTGTATGTTAAAACTAGATTTGTGTTAGTTGCCCTTGCGTGTTACTAGTTAATATGTTGAGTGGTTCTGATTCCACTGCCAGCAGCTTTATTTTAGTAGCTGCTAAATGAAAATGTGTACCGCAGAATTTTCTATTAGCTATAAAATTACAAAATGCGCTTCGTATAAAACAAGGTGTAAAATTTAAATTGAAAATTAATTTACATTTCTGGTTTAATATGTTGTTTATTTGTATTCTCGAATATGTTTGGACGCATATTGTTCCTAACTAATAAAAATAATTTATTAAAATAAATTTAAGTTCAGACTTTATTAAAAATTTTCTACGGCAGTAGGTATTGCTATCTATTGTGTTGTATTTTTAATATAATTTTAAAAAACGGATATCAAACAAAATTTAATTAAAATTGACTTTTATCTATGTACTCATGTACCGATGATTTATCACTGCATTTATATTGAATTCCAAAACTTTGTTTAACTATTCATATCGTCCAGATGGCATTTACGGCATGTAAATCGTAGGCAGATGTTTTTAGTGATAAGATAGTGGCCGACTAGTAGAGGGCCTTAGTTCACCTGCCGTATAGGGGTCGCTAGTTTAAATCTATGCGGGCTGATAGAAGACTGACTACAAATGAGACAGATTGCTAGGGAATTATTGCCGGTTGAAATTTGCGCATTTTCGGCTGAAATCGGGAGTAAAGAAGAGGGAAGAAGACGAACTGGTAAGTCATTTTTTTTATTGCTTTTGAAATATTTCACTATATCGCCCAAAGAAGAATGTTCAAATTTTTATATTGTAGATAAAGACTAACAAAATAAATGATTTATAATAAAATCTTTGAATTAAGTGTTATTATGTTACGCAGATATAAAGAAAAATAAATGTAAAATTTTGCTGAGGCTATGTCTCTTTACAAAAAAATGTCAAACACTAATACTGGGTACATTTATTTTTTGGTAATATAACCAAACCTTAAACATTAGTGTCTCAGAAGGTTATCACTATTTTTAATATTGAATATTTGTTTTGTCTCTATACTAAATATTGAACTTCTTTGTAAAAATTATTATTAATATTATTAAAAAGTATACAGAGTGGAGGACAAGTTCTATAAACTTATGGGAAAAACTACAATATAAATTTACAATAACAAATTAAAAAGTAAGACAGAATGAATGACAGAATATAAACGAAAGACGAACGCAGCTAGATACTTGTAACGCTAGCTTCTGAAGATGTGATGATCGGTATATATAATAGAAAATATTTAAGTAATTTTGGTTATTAAATAATAACACTGTTGCATGACCCGTTGAAATTTTAATATGTCGTTCAACTTTCTTTGGTAGTAAGTTGGTTTTATAGGGTAATAGTTTTATTTAATAGACAAATACCTCAAATAAAAGTTATAGATGATACAATTATTGGCTATACTTTTTTTATTAAATATTTTTTAAGAAGAGATAAAACTTGGGACCTGTACTTTTATTTTCACACAATTTTTATCAACAAACCCAAAAATAATTAATGAAAATTGATATGTGATGTGACGTAGAATACTGCCATATTTCCTATACAAAATTCATGACGTCACAGCAAAATCTCTCAATTCATAAAAAACATGAACCTACTTAATTTTATAAAATAAAATTTGTATTTTTACCAATATTTTACTGATACAAATCTCATTTTCTGTACCATGCAAGCCCTTTCTGTACTAAACCTGCAAACAAAATTTATTTTCGTTGCTATATTTCGGGCAAAATAACTTCTAATAGGTAAAATAAAAGGTATATAGATATATTATGGATTAAGTAATAAATTAAATTTGTTATAAAAATAACTTCAGGCGACTTAAGGTCATTGACCCTTTTGCAGGGTGTGATGCTAGTGACCCCTTAGTAGGGTTACAGTGTTAGTGTACCTTGTTCTTCAAGGTGAAATGTAAAGTTTAAAATAATATTTTCCTATAAATAATAAATGTCATTTCTTTCAAAACTTTACTACTATTTCTGATTTTGAGTTTATACCGAAATTTTTTAACAATAGTTACCTAGTAAAAATGAGCTGATAAAATAAAATTTTCTTTCAACGTGCAGCATAGAATTTCTAAGAATTGTTTTACATATAAATAATAAATATTATTAAAAGCTAATCTTAAGAAAATGGTTATAAATTAATTAAAATACAATTTTTTATTCGAGAATTTTTCTTACCATTTAAATATTATTTAAAAATACAATTTATTAGCAGAGGTAGATATTACAGCACTTTAGAATGTTTATACCCACAAATTGATTTATTAAAAATATTTTAACCAAGGTACAAACCTTGTATACAGGGGCGGATTTAAAAAATTTTGACAGAGGAGGCACAAATCTAATACTACATTGAATAAGTTAATTTGTAAAAAGGGGTAGCTAACTTTTATTACTATTGCAATTGAAAAATGCGCCGCAGGTATAATTTTTATTAAAAACAAACAAAGCAAGTTCTAACCACGCTAATAAATATTGTAAAACTATTGATTTTTTAAAAAATTATATGTGACCACCAGTGGTACCCAAAATGATATTGTTTTGCAAACTACTGTTAATTTTACGGATTTCAATAAAATTCTTTTTGATATATGATCAGTGCGTCCAATACTATACACCCTCAAATTTTGTTACACAGGTTTGGTTACACCCTGTATAATAATCCATTATGTGCGAGTCAAATACGACGTTTTTCTACGGCTTTTTAAATAAAACATTTCTTTACAAATTTTTAGTTGTTAGAATATTAATACAACCTCACATTTTGTTGTCATGACAGATGACAATATTGTGTTGAATAATGTAGGTACTCATAACACAATAGTGTTGAATTATCAATTCATAATACAACAGTGTCTTATGGAGGAGTTTATCTTATTGCATAATAAATGTATTATTCAATGGTCATAGATAAAATATACAAGGTGTTTCATAACTTCGAGTACATATACGTTAAAGGTGTATGTTGTTTGATATGCTGATTACGAATCCAAAAGAATTTTTTTTTTAATTCAAAAAATTAAGGGTAGTTTACCTGCAGCATTTTTTTGAAGTACTGCACTGGATTCATTTTCCTATTAAACACATACAAGAGAAATAGGTAATCAAACAACTTAAATTACATAATGCTAATAAAATAAACATACAAAATTTAATTATTTTTAACGAAACAATAATTACTTCTGCCAGTGGCAGTGGCAATGAAAATTTTTTTTACTTGGATACATGAAAATTAATTTTGCGGTTTAAAAAAAAATTCTTTTTGATTCGTAATCAGCATATAAGCATAATTTATTAAACACCCTGTATACATTTTTCCTAACATATGAACGACGCATAACTGGGCAGTAGCTAGCAACTTTGGTAGCTAAGCTATTAGTTTAGCTACTACTTAAGGTAGCTTAATTACTTTCTAAAATTGGTATCTTTAGCTTGGTAGCTTATATTTAAAAAAAGTAGCGATAGCTTTTAGATTACGAAGTAGCTAGCTAAGCTACTGAAAAAGTAGTATAGCTGCTAAAAGGTCATAATACGCAATAAATTTGTCACAATCTGTATTCACAACCCCCAAGACCCAATTTTGGGGTTTTCCCCCGTCAATGGTGCTGTCAACAACAAATGAAATCACTAGAATAAACAGTGTAAATTTATCGAAAAACCAGGAAATTGCTGTCTGACAAAAACGTGTATCAGAAACAAATGTTACGCAGCGAAGCAAAACGAAATACACACAATTCAAAGCACGACAGTTCGACAACAGCAACACACGACTGACTGTCGCGTCGTACCAAATAGAAAACAAACACTCCAAGCTCGAAACTGTATTCGTTCAATTTTTAAATGAAATCTCGACGAGGAATTGAGATAGGAAAAATCACTCTATATGGAGGAAATTGTAGGGAACATTACAATAATCGTAGTAGTAGTAGTTGGGATTTAAGTAAGTACCTACTTATACAATTATATTGTAATTTATTATAGAATTGAAAAAACCGAATATAAAATATATTCCCGCTGGTAGTGTAGAATTTAAATTGTACTTTGTATCCTGAAATATTGTTTATCCACGAC
Source organism: Agonum fuliginosum (assembly GCA_947534325.1). Classification (NCBI taxonomy): domain Eukaryota; kingdom Metazoa; phylum Arthropoda; class Insecta; order Coleoptera; family Carabidae; genus Agonum; species Agonum fuliginosum. The sequence goes on from OX384037.1 coordinate 32,476,774, forward strand.
TGTTAGGTAAATACATATAATCAATATTATTATTATTTTAATGAGTAATACTAATAATTTATAGTATATTTTTATAACATACTCAGTAAACCGCTCAGCTAGCTTTTATACTGCTTAAGGGGAGTCACTACCGGCGTAAAAATGGTGAAAAGTATGTTTAGTTTTTCCTTAAAATTTAAGTAAAAATTCACATTTTTAGAAAAACAAATAAATTTTTGAATAGATAAAGGTTTTCTCCAAATGCGTCTAATGCCACTTTTTTCATTTTTATGCTCTATTTTTTATATTCATGGCTAAACATGGACAATTTGAGCTATTTTGTGAGTTTTTTATGGGTACGTATTTTATCACATATTTAAAACAATTTAAAAAAAGTGGCATCAGACGCACTTGAGGACAACCTTAAGCTATCTCTTTTGTTTAGAAAATCTTAATATTGAAACCAGTTTTAATGGTAAACCTGTATACCGTTTTATTACTTCCTTGTACGAAGTAAGGAAGTATTGTAATCGCGAAAAATTTCGATTCTCAGATTTTGACGGAAATATCCGTTTTGACCTTTTCTGAATCCATTATGACTAGTTTCGACGTGACGTCTGTACGTACGTACGGACGGACGTATGTGTGTCGCATAACTCAAATACGGTTAGACGTAGAAAGTTGAAATTTTGTATTTAGGACTGTTATAGCATCTAGTTGTGCACCTCCTATTTTTGGTTTCAGTCTACAAACCGGAAGTAGTACTTTTAAAAAATATTTCGATAAATATTTAATTTTAGACAATTTTTTTTATTTTAAATGAAAGATTATGTGATTATTACCTACAATCGGTATTTTATAAATTTTTCTGTATCTTCTATCATTTAAGAATAATTAAAGTATATACTTATAATTTATTATTTCGGTATCTTGTACTCCATGATCGTTTAACATTTGTTACTACGTAAAATTTAAATGATTATGACATGACAGTGACAATAGTAAAATATGCATTATATTTTCTTCTGCAGTTTAAATAAAATGACTAAAATATATTTGTGAGTATACTAGTATAATAAGTTAAAAGAATTTTAATATTATTTTACATTTTAGTTATTAAGAAAAGTATGAACACACAAGGCGTACAAGGAAGTCATGTGGTGTCCACGTCAGATTTTTTTTATTAGAATGTACTTACATAAAATAAGCATTATAACGATACCATAATAATATAGTTTAACTCCAACCATTTCAAAATGTAATAAAAAACCATTAAGAATAAAAAAAAATCAATTTTTACCTACCTACTTGAAAATAAAATTAATTGTTGTGATAGTAAAACTTGATTTTCATAGCTTGTTATGTTTTATTTGTAATTGACTATTATTAGTAAATATTTTGAAGAAAATTCTCCGCCATTTTGAAATGGTTGGAGTAAAACTATGATATTATGGTATCGTTGTAAAGTTTAATTTTGTACATTCTAAAAAAATATATGACATTATCGATTCCCGATGCTAGATTAAAAGTTGTACCCATTTCCGGAAAACCTGAAATGATACAAAGTTTTTATTGTAACCATCTTAAGAGCCCTTTTATCAAGTTTAACTTTGCTATAAACATTTTCTGTATCTCTTGAAATTAACCATATTTCTAGTGCCGAACTTACGACAATCATCCTCCAAATTACCTATTTGATAAAATACTGTAAGAGTTAAACTATTTATTATTTATTTAGAATTAAAATGATTATATGTCAAACATAATTGCCAATTCTAAGAAACCTAGCGTTCCGTTTAGTTAAAATTTCAATTTCTGGCCCTGATGTAGTGTGTGAAACTTGTAATAAAATATCGTAAAACAATCGCACAAAAACTTGTACAAATTTCGATTTTCAACACTCGAACGTTATCCCGGACTTTCCGGGGATAGCAAGACCATTCCGGCTGGCATCTTCCTATCTTCCCTTTTCCGGAGTCGGGATGAGTTCCGGTGTAAGTGTACACGACGCAAGATCCTCCGTGCAATCTTTTTACGAGGCGGAAAACAACGGTTGTAAGTGAATTGCGCGAAATCTGATCACATGATGCAAGTAGTATATAGGACACGATAACGCAGACACTCTGTGTTAAATTTCTGTGTGTGTTCTATGGTGTCCCTCGGGGGACACTATGTGTTAGTACTGTTCTATGGTGTCCCACACTGTGTGTTGTATGGTGTCCCGTGTGTGAATTGGTGAGTACTGTGGTGTCCCTCGGGGGACACTATGTGTTAGTACTGTTCTATGGTGTCCCACACTGTGTTGTATGGTGTCCTACACTGTGTGTGAGTACTGTGGTGTCGCTGGTGGGTCAGGTGCGTGCCGTTGTAGGAGGGAGTATGTTTCAATAGTGTGTTAGAGCGTGCAGAATGTATAGTTAGGGATGCGTAGAATGTTGTGTTATTCAATAATTGTCAAGTATAGAAGTATATTAGGCACGTGTATGATAATAGGTAGAAGGAATATAAGGAGAATTATAAATCGTACTGCAACGCCGCCGCTGGTAGTGCCCGCGGGTTACTCTGTGGCCGGCGTGTTTGAACTAGTTCATATTTGGATTGTAAACAAACAGTAGTTTATGATATGATGTGTGAGCAAAGTTGCCCGTCACACTACATCGCAACTGATATTTAAAAATATTTGTAGTAGGTGTAATATTACATAAGTTAAATAAAACTCTATCGTACTAGTATTATTAATATTTATTTAAATAGAATACAATTTAATACAATAATCATACATTTTATAAAAAGTTTTCTTTTAAAACCCAAGAATTATTTTTCTCATCTAAGCCGAGCCATTTCACAAAATACTTATCACCACGACGTTTTATTATCTTTTCAACAAGGTAGGTGTCGGGATAGTTTGTTTTAAGCAATTCTTCTTGATAGAATCCGCCTTTAATACGGTTTCCTTCCCAATCTTCTATTTCATAAGTTACGGGTATTGTATGCTTCACATCGGCAATTTTAAAAACTTCTGTTGTCCAATTAGGTGTGTATCCTTTTTCAAATATATGCTTATATTTACTTATTCGTACTTGATCACCAGTTTGAAATTTCGGTGTTTTCAGTGTACGACGTGAATACTTCACCGATCTATTGGAGTACGCTTGAATGCGTGTTGATTCTGTGACATCTGACGGGTTCATTTGTATAGTACGATGTTTGGAATTATTATATTCCTCAACTAAATCGTCCAGAATATCTATCCATTTGTATGTTCCTTGATAGCTAAATTGTTTCCACATCTTTTCCTTTAGTGTTCTATTCCAACGTTCAACAATGCTAGCCTTTAGGTGTGAAAACGTTGAATAATGATTAATGTCATGATCTTGCATTAATTTCTTGAAGTCACGATTAAAAAATTCGGTACCATCATCTGTTTGTATATTTCGTGGTACACGACTGGTATTGAATATTTCCTTCATTGCTGTCATAACATTTACACTCGATTTAGTTGGAACAGCTTTTGCCCACGCAAACTTTGAAAATGTGTCTATAACAGTTAATATAAATTTTATACCGTTGTTTTCATTACGGTATGATGTCATGTCGACTAAATCTGCTTGCCATAAATCGTCAAAACCACGTAGTGCAACTTGTCGTCGAGGAAAATTGCGACGCGCTGGTTTATGTAGTTCATTTGTTAATTGTTTTTTTTCGTCGCTCATTTTATTAATGGTTTTGTGCGTTAATAAAATATCCCATTTGTTCTTTAAGTTGTGCTGTAACTTCTTTTAAAATTTGTATATCTGCATTTATTTTATGCAACTGGTTATCAGTATATTGTGAAAGTTGTGCTTTCATTTCCTTAATTCTATTTTCTTGATTTAGTTCTACAAGTCTAATTTCCTTCACATTATCCCGTATTTCTTGTCCAAATTTGTTGACGAGAAGAGCAACACTGTCACGCACTAATTTAATATCTCCTTGGAACTGTTTATTTATTGATCCACTGTTTTCATCCACATATTGTTTAGTTACAGCATCATTAGCGTTGCGAGAGAGACCAATGTTCGTTAAACGCTTATTATCGAAATTCAAATCACCGTCGCTGGTTAATGAATAACCAATTTCGTTTTTTCTTAAATTCTGGTGTTGCCCGGCTGATGTTGTAGGATTATTGGAAGAGCTCAAAAAATGTCCAAACTTGTCGACAGACATAACGAAAGTGAGTTTATTCAATAAAACCCTCTTCTCTTAACTCTTCCTCAATCGCTGCGATTTCGAACTCTAATCCAGTGTGACCAATAGCCCGTGAAGAATGAAGTATATGCAGACGTTTAACCAATTCATTGGGATCATTCCAATATTTAAAATCAATGTTGTTTCTAGGTGTAGATACTAAATTAGTTCCACCAGTACCTGTCACCGGTTGTGTATGAAAATATTTTATTATATTTTTATACTTATAAGATTTATTTATCATAATTTTGCCTAGCGGTGAATAATTTTTTCTATGTGCATTTGTATCAATAACTATTTCCTTATATTTTATCCAATCGTCAAGAGTATAACTTTCATCGCTAGGAACTGTGAGAAACAGTAATTTTGCAAGTCCTGGTGTTATTTTATACTGCTTTTCTCTTACATTAATAATGTCATCTTTACTTAGTGTCACATAGGAATCACCAATTTTAAAAAAGTCACCTACACGTCTAACCCCATAAAGTTGATCCAACTGTTTATTGTATTTATTGTATTTTTCATTGAATATTAAATGTTTTATATAAACTCTTAAAATTGGTCCTACATTGTCATTTAGATATTTTTCAATTGTTTCATGACCATCGGGTAATTTTAATAAGTTATCAAAAGAAATTAGATTTCTATCTTCTTTCTTGACATTATTCACTTCTTGTTTAATATTTTCTTTTGACTCTGATATTTTTGCCACAGCTTCTGTTAATGGCTCGACAATAGGTTTGTATTGTTGTATTAATGCATCATTTTTGCTTGTTTCATGTTGCATTATATCCTTGTATTTACGCCGAATATTATTAGCAGTTTTCTCAATTTCCAATATAAGGCTATTATTCTGTGTCTTTCTTGGTTTTTCTATCTTTCTGGCAACATTATTCTTCTTTAATTTTAACACTTTTGTCATTTTTAAATTATATTTTACCATATCATAACACTACAACAGCTCTATTCAATCTGAACGATTTTGTTAGCGGTCTAATATTATGTAGGAGTCAAAACACTTACGATAACGCCCTTCATTTAACTCCTTATCTTTATCGATAACTACGAAATCATACTTATTTTCTCTCCAGCAAAGCGAGCATAAGCTCTTGAAATGTTCAAAATTCATATCTGTATTTATATGATCTTTGTATATATGCTGTAAATTAGTATCATCTTGCTTGAAAAGAATTAGAAAATTTGCATTATCTCTAATTAAGTGTTTTGGTATGTGCGCATATGATTGACACAAATAAAACGAGTCTACAAAACTATGGCGACCCATACTGAAATACTCGCGCATAATATTTTGTTTATCACATACAACATCGTCAAATATGAAAAGAGAATTTCGTTTGGCATTTTGTGGACTCACAATATTAGAATTATTACTATACGAATAAAAACCTATATCAGGAACAAGATTTAAAATTTTTGCCAATAACATATATTTTCGTTGATCGGGTGTTTTCGTGTATACATAGATATTTTCAAATTTCAAACCATTCGGATCGGTAATAAGGCTGATCATTACGTTTGTTTTACCACAGTTTGAAGGACCACATATTATACAACGTAAATTGTTAGGTAACAAGTATCCATGTCTTAAGAAGTCTGAATTATTATTATCAGAATTTGATGCAACACTATCCAAATTTTGAACCTTTAAAGTGACGTCTTGTTTAACCACCTTCATTGTGCACTACATACTAAGTAAAATATTATATTTGCACATCCATATATATACATGTGGAATAGACAAACATGTATAAATATAAAGATTAATGTGAGTTTCAATTTAGTAGCCTGTTAGCAGTTGTAATGTCAACATCTCGATATAATTACATTGGAGGTGGTTTAGTAAATTCTGTAATCAATAAACTTCCTTTTGAAATTCACATACCGGGCTATCAATATTGCGGACCAGGTACAAAACTTGCAGATCGTTTAAAACGTGGTGATAAAGGTGTAAATGAATTAGACAGAGCTTGTAAAGAGCACGACATATCATATTCAAAAAATAAAGATAATATAAGTGCTCGACACGACGCTGATAAAAAATTAGAAAATAAAGCTTGGCAACGAGTGTTAGCTCGTGATTCGTCTCTCCGAGAAAAATCAGAAGCTTGGGGCGTTGCTACAACAATGAAAATGAAGCAAAAATTAGGTATGGGGCTAAAAAAAGTAAAGCCGAAGAGAAATAAAAAAATAAGAAAAAAACTAACTTTCCAAAGTATAACAAAAATTGCGAAGAATGCTATGAAAGCGAAAATAAAAAACAACAAAGACGTTAAGGTCATAACAGCAAGAGATCTTATAAATACAGCGTTAAAAGCTGCTAAACGCGAAGTAAAAAAATCTAAATCGAATCCACCAACTGTACCAAAAGACCGTATGCTACCTTTATCTAAAATTGGCGGTCTCTTTCCACTAATACCTGTCTTCGCAGGATTATCAGCGATTGGTGCTCTAACAGGCGGTGCTGCAGCTGTTGCGAAAGCAGTTATTAGTACAGAAGATGCAAAAAAAGAATTAGAAGAGAATAAACGACATAATCGTAAGATGGAAGCGATTGGTATAGAGAAAGGGATTGAAATGAGACCCACAAAAAAAGGCTATGGATTGTTCCTATCACCGTATCCAAAAAACCACTAAACTTACCGAGAGTACCTTTGACTAATTTGGATTTGATAAAGTATGCACGTCAATATAAAATTTCTTATTTTCGCGGTGTTTTCATGCGCGATACTTTACCCAAGCGTCCAAGACATAATGAGTCTGCTATAGTTAACCTGGACAGTGTTTCGGGTAGCGGAACCCATTGGGTTGCATACGTAAAACGTGGAAAAAAAGTAATATATTTTGACAGTATTGGTAACATGCAACCACCAAAAGAAATCATTGAGTATCTCGGTAAATATAATATTTATTATAATTACTCTAAAGAACAGGCACCGAATACGGTAATATGCGGTCATCTTTGTTTAAAGTTTCTTATGAATAATAGATAATTATATGAAGTTATAAACAATAATGTCATTCATGTTTTAGTTATTGAAACGTTAACACTATGTCTCTGACACTAACTTTAAACGGATATAATTCATTGTTAAGTTCCAATTTTTTTCCACCAATTGATTTACACAAAAAACATGAGTACGTACTGGGGCTAGTTCTATTTAGTACATTTAATTCAATACCGAACATTGATCAAACAAATAACAGATTATATTATGGCGACACATTTATTACACTTCCAGAAGGATCGTACGAAATTAAAGATATAGATACATATATTAAGAGTGTTCTTCGTAGCAGCGGTGTAAAATTTGATATAAAACCAAATAATAATACTTTACAAAGTGAAATAAAATGCAGTGAGTGGATTCATTTTAATAAACCTAATAGTTTGGGGCGTTTACTAGGATTCACAGCTAGGAGTCTTAAACCAAATGTATGGCATCAATCTGACCTGCCCGTACAAATAATTAAAGTTAATACTATACGTTTAGAATGTAACATTACAACGGGGTCATATACGAATGGTTTTACAACACATACAATTCATGAATTTACACCCGTAGTGCCCCCTGGGTACAAGATTGTTGAAGTTCCAAATAATATAATTTATCTTCCTCTTCGTGTACACGCAATCGATAATATAACTATTAAAATAGTTGATCAAGACGATAACTTAGTTAATTTCCGTGGAGAAGCCGTTACGGTAAGGTTGCATATTAAGCAGCTATAACACAATGTTGTTAGTGAGTGGAAAAAACAAAAGAAGAATAAGAGGTTTTGGATATCCATTGATTTTACAACGACCACCGTCAGAGTATAAATCCTACAGTTATTCTCCAATTAACGTCAGAAGTATTCGAACCAACCTAACGTTAACACATTACAGTAAAAATATTTTAAAATCTTTGGGTTATAATATTTTAAAATGAGTATTCAAACGTTTGCAACTGACGATATTTTAACAGTGGGCGAAGAGTTAACATTCGATGAATCGATTACTCGGTTAGAATTTCATAGCCATCAACCATACATCAGTTCAACTTTTAGCAACTGCGATGAGATACGTATCCCGATACAACAACAAGATATATACACTTTACCATCGCAAAGTTATCTTTACGTAGAAGGAAAAATAGAAGTTAATACACCGATAGCAGCAGCAGCAGATCTAGAAAATCTACAACAGAATACGAAATTTATAAATAATGGAATATCCTATTTGTTTGAAGAAATTCGATATGAATTAAATGGAATAGAAATTGATCGTACAAAAACTTTGGGTATAACTTCAACTGTCAAAGGTTACACGTCCTTTACACCGAATGAGGCGAAAGCATTACAAAATGCTGGATGGTCTGTACTAGATGCTAACAATTCTATTAAATTAAATGAAAACTTTAATGTATGTATTCCGTTAAAAACATTACTTGGATTTGCTGAAGATTTTAACAAAATTATCATCAATGCTCGTCAAGATTTAATACTTGTCCGTTCAAAAACTGACAACGATGCTTTAGTATGCTCATTGAATGAAAATTATAATTTTGTTGTAAAACTCTTTAAAGTACAGTGGCGTGTACCATACGTGCATGTTGCGAATCCTCAACGTTTAGCATTGCTAAAATTATTAGAACAGAACAAACCAATTTTTATAAACTTCCGAAGTTGGTCAACACACGAATATCCAATGTTACCAGCAACTTCAAAACACACATGGACTGTGAAATCAAGCAGTCATCTAGAGAAACCCCGTTTTGTCTTGCTTGTTTTTCAAACAAATAGAAAAAATTCTATTCACGCTGACACGTCCGTATTTGATCACTGCAATATCACAAACGTAAAGTTATTCTTAAACTCCGAATATTATCCTTATGATAACATGAATTTAGCCATTTCCGACAATAAGTATGCATTAATATACGATATGTACACACGTTTTCAAGCATCTTATTATGGTCGTAGCGGGCATGGAGAACCATTATATGGTATTCAGAATTTTAAATCAATTGCGCCAGTTTTCATTATCGATTGCTCTAGGCAAAATGATTCTATAAAGTCTTCTACTGTCGATATTCGTCTTGAGTTTGAATCAAAAGATGTAATCCCAAACAATACGTCAGCATATTGTATTATATTGCATGACAGTCTTGTTGAATATAATCCAATGACTAATATCGTTAAAAAAATTGTGTAACCGCATCACACGTTTTTCTCAGTTCACTGAAGTTTCTCATATCGGTTAGACGTACTACATGATAAAATGGAAGAATTTATTGTTGATATTCAAGGTTTCAAATTGGGTAAAGAGCGATTTATAGCCAAAGAAATTGCTATCATTACAACCATCGGTTTAAAAATACAACATATTCTCATACAGCCACCTGTTTCATGGAGCGAGATGACAAGTTTTAAAAAACGAAGACAAGTACTATGGTTAGAACGTTATTATCATGGGTTATCTTGGTCAGATGGACACATACCGTATTATTCTACAGAAAAAATCATGAAGAAAATATTTTCATCTGAATGCAGAATATATGTTAAAGGAGCCGAGAAGAAACAATATTTACAATCACTACTTGCAAAAAACTTGATGTACACTACAATTGTTGATTTATCAGAAGAGGCAAATGAACTTGAACTTACACCGTCATTGAGACATTGCAATGAACACACATCTAGAGTAACATGTTTCCATCATAGACCACTTGTGGGGACAAATTATTCAAGAAAAGAAAATAAACCTTCATGTGCGTTGAGAAATGTTTACACATTACAATCTTGGTTGACACGGTTATAGTAAACTAATAAAATATTAGTTATAATCTATGTAATTATTTTTTTATTGTACACATATGTTTAAAATAAAAACATTATAACTAGGAAATTAATGAATTTTTATTTATTTTCTTGGTATACAGAAACAAATATAGTATATACAATGTACGCATCGTTTATTCAGATAATGTATTATTTACATTCATCAAATATTTAAATTTTTCATAATTACTAGGTACATAATACATATTTGCTTTTAAATCTTCCATAATTAAGTTTGGATAAAATATTAACATTTCTTTATACATAACACACGTTATATGATTACTTGATACAAGTGTTTTTATATTATCAAGAGATTTTCCTGGCATAAAATATGCTTGAGTATTAATATCTCGATAAAATTCAGCAAAATTAATATCTACTAAATATTCAATTATGCCTGACATGAGATCAGTTATTTTACAAACAATATTTAATGAAGTTTGGCATAACAATATTTCACTTTCAAACCATTTAATATGAACATTATGTTCTTTTTTTATTGTATGAAATTCAATTTGATGTTCACTGTATTCATTATTATTGCTTACAACATTTTTAATATGTTGTACAAAATTATACCATTCTGATACATTAAATATAATACAATTTTTGGATTTAAAATTTTCAAGTTTAACAACGACTTCTAAATTTATAGGATATATGCCTACAGCTAAGTTTGTGTCATGATGTCCACAAAGTTCGTATGTATGTTGTAGTAACAGGCGACTTTTATTCTCGGTCAGCATTTGTTGCACCATTCTGTAAAATAGAAATATTTATAGGTAGGTATAATAATACAATATAAAACTTATATTTTTCTTTTAAAATACTTACTTATTCACTAGATTTCTGATCTGGTATTTCCGAATATTAATTCCTTAGGTTTTAATGTTTTTAAGAAGTTGTAATAGTTTTTTACGTCTTCTTGTAGATATTCACAGACTTCGAATTCGAGTTCGTTCAATAACCTAAGATCTTTTAATTTTGAAAGAAATTCTATGATATTTATCTTCTTATCAATATAAGTGCCACAGAGTATTTCTGCTTCAAAATAACGATCTGAGGTCTCTCTGTATGATTTATTTACTTCTTTTTCGAAATCTTCATCGAACCGCGATTTCTTGTAATAAATTTCCTTGTCAAAGTTCCACGCTGCACAGTAAAACTGTTTTTGCAAATTTTGTATAGCAGAATCAAGATCCACGGCTTCTTCAACTTCACTCCACATGTTTTCACTTACACATTACTGTACTAAATAATACTTAATTGAACTCGTATTGTGAGCATATATAGTAATAAGTTCAATTTAAACAGCCAATAGAATGAATTCTTATTTTAATCAATCCGGCTTTACTTTATTATAACCAATAGAATGTATGAATATGTACATTGTACAAGTTTAGACTTGCAACGTTAATTTCTTTGGTATTGGAATTCTTAAATAATAAACATAATACGCGATTTTCTAACTATTAGTATATTGATATTTTGCAAGATTGAACTTACTAAAATGAGAACATCGCGGATAGAACCGCATAGAATTCTAAAATAATAAACTTAATACAACACTTTGTTGATTTGCGACTTTGTAACCATTATTTTATTAATATTTTTGCAAGATGGTACTTGCTAAAATGAAATCATCGGATGAGACCACCTAAAACGTTATTCAAAAATAATAAACTTAATACAACACTCTGTTGATTTTGCGATTTTATAACTATTAGTTTTTATTGATATTTTTGCAAGATTAAGAACGAGATGAATTCTATATGAAATAAGCCTCTGGAAAAATATTTTCACTGTAGATACTATACTAAATTTTCGTTATTCGTTCCCTGAAAAAATCAGTTCGAGTTTGAAGTTTGCAACGACAACACCAAAAAATAAATAAAATCGTGATTATGGCAGACGCTAACAGAGACGATTCATGCACCGAGTCTGGTTATGAATCTGATGATGGTGACATTGCGTGGGTGTTTGAGGAAGTTGTGGTTCAAGTTGAACCCCGCGAGGAAGAGAACTTAGATAACCGCGAAGAAGAGAACTGGGATGATGTCTGTGTTCCAAGCTATTTGGAGCATTTGAAAAGGATATATCCAAACTGGGGGCCCAAATGAAGGTAAATTATTATTATTATTATTATTTAATTTGAAATAAAATCCGAGTTAAGTGCTAAATTTCAAAAATATATTTTCTAAATTGCAAGCTAAACGCATCCGCCAATAACTTATAAAGTGCTCTATGTGCTAGGCGTAGATTTACTAGTTTATTAATTTAATGTTTTGACATTTATATTTGAAATAATTAATAGATCATACACAAAACATTGATTATCTAAAATACAAACTTTTTGACACTTAGCACGGTTTTATTTCAAATCTTAAATTTAATTCATATGCTTATGGTATTTGTTTTATTTTCTAGGTTGGTCAACTGCTGGACCAGTTTGGACAATACAATAATAATAATTTAATTTTGTAAATATTATATATAAAATAAAAAACAATTCAATAGATACGGTATATTTTATTTATTTTTCAGTAGCCCTTATACATAACATTATAATAGAGAAATAAAACTACATTTGTTTAATTATTTAAGACATTGTAAGATAAATATGCTAGAGTATTGGGGTTGTAACCTTTAAAACTAACAACTCTTGAACAATATTTTGCCAATCTGAAAGATCCGATTGCCTCATCTCTTTCGTAACCTGTACGGTCTGTCATCCTTGGTACATTATTACGAATTAAATATATTAAGTAGTAGTCGCTCGAATACAGTGCACATTTACAGATATTCATATCAAAAGATTTTATTATTTTACTTGCAAACCATTCTTTTGTATAGAATGACTCACCAAATGGTTTAACAAGCATAAATTGGAGATTTAAGTCCTTGAGTTTGTACTTCTTATTTTCTATAATAAATTCAAATATATTTTGAATTTTTATATCCTTCACTTCAGAATAATATTCGTCTAATATCTCGGGATTTTTTGTTCTCACATAGTCCAACTTCCAATCGGATTCATATAATATAGACTGTACAATACAGTAATTTAAATAATCAATATCCGCTTCATCATCATGTTCAACGTAAACGTCAATATCACCGTAATTGTTTGTGTATTTTGCAATACAGCTCGCATATCCACCCGCGACACAAACTCTAAACTGAAAACTTGTCAATCCTTTTAACAGTCTACACACAAGTTCGTACACACTTAAATCAAAATCGGTTGAAAAATCAACTGTAGATATTTTTTCGGATATGAAATGTACATGTTTCATCTGTTCTAAATCAGTCATGTTTATTTCACAAGCTTATCTCTCTCTTTCTCTCTCTCTCTCTCTCTAAACAGAATACATATATGAGAACAAAATTTCCTATTTCAAATGTCCGCACATAACTCTGAAAATCCCCCTCCACCCAGGGGTAACCCCCTCCACCTTTCTGCAAATGTCCGGACATCAGGTGGGAGGTATCCTTACCTCCCATCATTTCCGACGGGGTCACCGTCAGATGTCACAGAATCAACACGCATTCAAGCGTACTCCAATAGATCGGTGAAGTATTCACGTCGTACACTGAAAACACCGAAATTTCAAACTGGTGATCAAGTACGAATAAGTAAATATAAGCATATATTTGAAAAAGGATACACACCTAATTGGACAACAGAAGTTTTTAAAATTGCCGATGTGAAGCATACAATACCCGTAACTTATGAAATAGAAGATTGGGAAGGAAACCGTATTAAAGGCGGATTCTATCAAGAAGAATTGCTTAAAACAAACTATCCCGACACCTACCTTGTTGAAAAGATAATAAAACGTCGTGGTGATAAGTATTTTGTGAAATGGCTCGGCTTAGATGAGAAAAATAATTCTTGGGTTTTAAAAGAAAACTTTTTATAAAATGTATGATTATTGTATTAAATTGTATTCTATTTAAATAAATATTAATAATACTAGTACGATAGAGTTTTATTTAACTTATGTAATATTACACCTACTACAAATATTTTTAAATATCAGTTGCGATGTAGTGTGACGGGCAACTTTGCTCACACATCATATCATAAACTACTGTTTGTTTACAATCCAAATATGAACTAGTTCAAACACGCCGGCCACAGAGTAACCCGCGGGCACTACCAGCGGCGGCGTTGCAGTACGATTTATAATTCTCCTTATATTCCTTCTACCTATTATCATACACGTGCCTAATATACTTCTATACTTGACAATTATTGAATAACACAACATTCTACGCATCCCTAACTATACATTCTGCACGCTCTAACACACTATTGAAACATACTCCCTCCTACAACGGCACGCACCTGACCCACCAGCGACACCACAGTACTCACACACAGTGTAGGACACCATACAACACAGTGTGGGACACCATAGAACAGTACTAACACATAGTGTCCCCCGAGGGACACCACAGTACTCACCAATTCACACACGGGACACCATACAACACACAGTGTGGGACACCATAGAACAGTACTAACACATAGTGTCCCCCGAGGGACACCATAGAACACACACAGAAATTTAACACAGAGTGTCTGCGTTATCGTGTCCTATATACTACTGATGCATTCAAATAGAACGAGCTTTAGTCAATTTTATAGTCGGGATTCCCCTAAGTTGGGTTGTAGTAGCGCGTCAGTGGACTGTATAGTAATTTTAGAGAGTTGAGTAAGATTAAATTAAAAACGTTTGCTCAAATTAAAAGTTCTACCTTCTTAAGCCGCATTCAAGGCTCGAAAATTGATGAAATTTGTGAATATGGCAATGTATACTTGCGTTCACATCACTGAAAATTGAAGTACCTACACATTCCTTATGACAGACATCACAAATTTCGTCAAATTTCATCAATTCTAGAGTTATCAATGAGACTTATAAGATCGTTGTATTAAGGAGGGTGATGACCTAATTAAAATGATGATGTGAGGCTGAAATTTATATAGAGCCTTATTCCAGTATTCAGATTCTAAAATTCTTAAATTTTCGTCTATCCGGTTTTTGAGTAATTGAAAGTTGAAATTACATGTACTCTTATCAGAGTTGTAACTTATCTAGATAATTTTATCTAGATAAATCATCTAGATAATATATTTTTATCTATTATCTTATCTAGTAAAATTACAAAGTATCTTTATCTATTTTGAAATTATCATCTAGATAATAATTTTTGAAAAATTATAACCTTTTCAATTGTAATTTTTATCGAATTCAAATGTAATCAAACTGTGCAAGCAAACAACGCACAAGCTTGCAACGCTGCCGGCTCTCCACCTGGTATCGCTTACACCTACTTAATAACATCTATAAATTATCTAATAATTATCTAGATAATAATTATTTATCTTTTATCTATTATTTATAGATAATTTTTTCAATGGTTATAAATTATCTTATCTAGATAAAAAATATTGTTATCTATTACAACACTGACTCTTATGGCAATTCACTAAATCTTTGTTTTGCATGCTTTAAACTAAGTATGCTAAAATCATGAAAAATTCATAGAATTTGTATTAGTATTACCATTTTATTGTGTACATTTTCTAAACCAAGTTAGAATTATGTAGTAATTATTGTAAAAATTATCACCGCAACTGAACGAATTGCAATATCAGCCAACGCGCGTTTTTTGTTTTACATTATCAAAAATATTTTATTTTTATATCCGCCCCCAAGACTGATGTCTGGGTACGCCACTGCATGGGTCACCAACCTACTTAATAAAAATAATAATTTTTAACTAAACAACCAAAATATAATATTCTTATATTTTGACCCTTTTGAGTTTATTACATTTAAATTAAACCCAGTTTTAATTTAAATATTTATTTCTAACAACGTTATTTTAAATTGTTCAGCTGAAAATTTCTACGGAGACATTAATAAAATAGTAGTAATTATTAAATTTGATGTTTCATTTAGATTAAATATTCCAACTCGCAGTGTACTTGTCTGTGTAAATTATCTACAGTAACCCATTTAAAGTAGTCGTTGTTCAGTCCAAATAATGAATTTTTAATTATTTCAAATGTACACACTGCACAATTCATCACAGTAATTAATATTCTGCTTTGAACTATGTTTGAATTTACTGTTTAATTTTATGAATCTTCACATTTTTATTTAAAGTGAAAACTAAATGAAACGCTTACAAAATATACTAACATTAACAAGAATTTTTCATTTTATTGACAAAGTTTAATTGGGCATTACCCATAAATTAACATAATTTGTTTAAGTTTTAAAAACATTGCAAATTACGTTATAGTGTACCTGAAATGCATTATTTTTAGTCTATATATTATATATAATGTATCAAGTATTATAAACCTTATTTTAGCCACGAGTATTTTATAGGAACGAGCGCAGCGAGTGTACATAAAACGAGTATAACGAATCACATCGTATATGCCTTTTCGACGACCACAATTCAAACAATATAAATTCATAAATATGTAATATTGCATTTATAATAATTTGAACCTTTAGGTGAAATTATTAATAATATTATACATAACTACAAAATTTTACTCAGACAAGTTTATGTATTGAAAATTTTTGACAATGAAGAGCCAACTTCATCCCGTAATTAATATTTTGTTGTTATGTTCAGCCCGTGACTAAAAACGGCCAAAGCCACGGCTTCTCGAGGTGTGTTTAAAATGTTATTTAGTGCCATGGAAACCAGTTCGTTAAATAATGTTTTAATACCCTAGAGTCGAACAATTTAATAATAAACATTATCAGGATACTAAGTTCAGATGAAAAACATCAGGTGTACTTTAATTATTGTTAAATAGAGAAAACATAATGTTAATAGATTAAAAGTACAGATGGAACGAATAATAAATGTACCGAATAACGAATATTATGCAGGACTGTCTGCCGAATAACCGAATATTCGGCGAATATTCTGCACCCTTTTGGCGCAAAATGATAAACTTAACAAGGATGAAAAAACTGCTATGAATGCTAAGAAATTTATTTCTTCCTCCATAATGTGCAGCTTTTAAATTTTAATAACGAATGGTTCATTTTTATTTTTATCAAAATTACAAAATAAAGTTTTTGACAATATTTTTCTTTATTAGCAGTAATAATTAATAAAAACTCAAGAATAAACATCTATTTTTACCTTCCGCTTACCTGTAAAGGAAGGTATTGGAATCATGCAAAAAATCGGGTTGTCAGTTTTAAGTGGATGAGCACGAATTAGGGTCCTTACAACTCATTTTTGATAGTTTCTCGATGATGTCTGTATGTATGTATGTATGTATGTGTGTGTGTGTGTGTGTGTGTGTGTGTGTGTGTGTGTGTGTGTGTGTGTGTGTGTGTGTGTGTGTGTGTGTGTGTGTGTGTGTGTGTGTGTGTGTGTGTGTGTGTGTGTGTGTGTGTGTGTGTGTGTGTGTGTGTGTGTGTGTGTGTGTGTGTGTGTGTGTGTGTGTGTGTGTGTGTGTGTGTGTGTGTGTGTGTGTGTGTGTGTGTGTGTGTGTGTGTGTGTGTGTGTGTGTGTGTGTGTGTGTGTGTGTGTGTGTGTGTGTGTGTGTGTGTGTGTGTGTGTGTGTGTGTGTGTGTGTGTGTGTGTGTGTGTGTGTGTGTGTGTGTGTGTGTGTGTGTGTGTGTGTGTGTGTGTGTGTGTGTGTGTGTGTGTGTGTGTGTGTGTGTGTGTATGTGTGTGTGTATGTGTGTGGTCCGGGCCGATGCCGGATGTCGTATAACTCAAATACGAATTACCCAAAAATGTTGATATTTGGTATTTTACAATTGTATACGAATAGGAAGAGCTCATTAAATTTTGGTACAAATATCTTCACTGGAAGTGATATTTTTTGAAGATTGAAAAAGATAATTGTCAAAAATTTATATAAATTTGGATAAATATAGTATTTATTTGTAATAAGAATAAGAGGCAAAGTTATTTGCAACTTACATTATAAAAAAATTGTCTTTATCTGGTAGCATTAAAGAACTGCAGTAAAATTTCAAAACATAATTTATCAGATAAAACGTTGAAATCTTGTAATCCATAATCGGTTGATTTTTGTTTCTGCGTAAAAAATATTGACAGGTGAGACGGGTGACAAGTTGGCATACTAGCGCTATATATGTCCTAAGTAAGATATTAAATGTAGTAATTGAACGGAGGATGGCTTCAACACAGCAGAGTTTTCCTGTGAATGAACCTTTTTATTCAGGTGATGCAAATTTCTGTGTTTGAATATTTTAGATTTTTATTTGTATATTTTAAATGGGCACCGGATTGTATGTATACATTTCTGTTTAAAGTCTAGATATGGCGGAAGGTTGTGTGATGGCCACGTCAGATTTTTTTGTCTGTCAATGAAATATCTAAATGAAGCACTGTTATAGACAATCGCAGTTCAAGTATTGTATGTTACATGTGACGTCAAATTATCTATTCGGTCACATATAGTAAACTATTATTCAGTGCTCGGCCGAATAATGAAAAACATGCCGAATAGGCAAAATGCCGAATAGTTGCCTAATATTCATTGCAACTCTAATTAAAAGGTCTTCAGAATTAATAAACTGCATCTAACGAAATTATTATTTATTCTTTCATTTGTTTCATGTGCACCAATAAGCAACTAAGAATAGATCGGTATTAAAAGTAGGCTTTTCGGACTTAACTTGGTTACTGGAAAATGAACAATAATAAATTCTTTACTGACGTGACGATTTAAAAATATACTGCTTATACAAATCTGTTCAAACAAATGTAGATAATAATATTAAATTATTTAATAATATTACAATATTCAATCAAAAACTCTTTTTAAATGTCAAGTTTGTTTACATTTAAGTTTATTGTATTATTTTTCTTCATTCATTATCTAAATGATTTATCTAGATAAAATTGTCTAGATAAGTTACAACACTATAGTGGGTAATGGTACTGCCGTCTAAAAAGTAGGTACATAATAAACTAAGCAGACTTGTCTATTGTCTATAATATTCGTTAGAAAATCTCCCGTCGTCTACAAACTGCGTGGATTTTTGCAAGTTATAAAGTTTGCCTTGTCAAGTTTCTCGTTTCACAGACCTTCCGTCGACGTCCATGTCTGTGTTTACTTACAGCATCGGAAGCTTACTTCATAATTGAAAAGTTTCCTGAAATTCATCTCATAAGTTATTACTTAAAATTCCAGCGCTAAATGAATCAACACATTAGCGGTAATCCTATTACTCGCCCTAACAAAAATACCATGGTAATGAATAAATAATTCTAGCCAAACAAGGAAATGTTCAAAGAATTACTTAATTTTCATCAGGGAAAACCTTTTATGGACAAAAAATGACTTTCACACATGAATTCTTTAATGATTCTTTCATGCGTCTGAATGCTATTATATTCACGAACTACAGGGTGTATCAAACAACATGATTATTCAATTACATTTTTTGTCTTCTGTATTCGAATGTATTTAATTTCAATTTATGCTAATAAATAATATTTTTCTCGACATTCTAAGTGTGAGTAAATTTTTTTTAAACACCCTGTATATGCGGAAACAGTTACGACATGTGTAACAACGCACCATGAATGAATCTTCTTACATAAAAAGGGTAATAATCGAAGTAAATAAAGGTTACAAACCATGAAATTTATTATATTAAGGGTATCGACTCCAAGTAGCTCAACATCGCGTTTGTTGTTGCATAGAAACGTTCGCTAAAAATACCGAAAAGCAGTCTAGCAATTTCTAAAATACTCACGAAGTTTTATAGATAAATCTAAATTTTATAAATTTATTTACAGACGAAGAATGCAACTAGGATTATGCCGAGTTAAATTTTTAAATAATATCTTAATAATAAGATAAAACGTGTAAGAAATTGTTGAAGACACACTTTTTCAGTAATTTTTTATATGGATTCCAAAGATTTTTTCAGAATTCTAACTCGGCATAATCCTAGATTAATTCTTTCACAAACATCTAGTACCTAGTTTTCCTTCAAATTTTTAATATGCAATAAGTAAAGCAAAAACTGCTACACCTCTAAACACGCAATATTTTGTTACGAAGATGAGACCCTTAATTTAAAAAAATACTGGTACTTAAAAAGTATTTATTTTAAATAATTTTAACAAGAAAAACTTATACTTTACTTAAGTACTGTAAAGCTTTACTTGAAAATGTAACAATTACTGAACATTGGTAGTACTGGTACTTATACTTCTTAAGTATTTTGATTTTGATACTTACCCAGCTCTGCGAGCGAAGCGAGTGAGGCAATCGAGCGAGAGTGGAAAAAAAGCTTTCCTCTCGTGTTAGACATTATATACAATGACTATACACGGTAATATAAAATATGTAGCGAATTAAATTTCCATGCATAGTGCATGTGGAATATTTTTTTGTTCCAAATTAACAAATATCGAAATGAAAATCAAATAAATTTAAATGAAAGGTTCGCAAATATTCTGTTTCAACAATTTAAATTATATTTAATTTTGAATTGAAGCTAAAATGTTTTGAAATCATAATTAATATTATATTTAATGAGTTAATAAAAATAATTATTACAAATTAAATTTGAACAAGTTAAGCAAATTTGCCTGTAATATTTGATGTTTATTATTGCATTTTGTTTGGGTAAATTATAAATTTGTGTTTTAGTTAAATTATTAAAAAATATATTAAAAGCAATGTGACTTTAGCTTGTTTAGCTAACAAGCTACTTCTTAAATCGTAACAATTTTATTTTAATCGTTTCACCCAATAAAAGGTTAGGATAAATTTTCTAAAAAAAGCCCTTCGCACGTCCCTTAACCAATTCAGAACAATTCACAAGATTATTAACAGAAAAACAAAAAATTTGGGTGCGCACTTTTGCACTTTTTTACACTAAACTATTCCGGTAGAAGGTGTTCAAAATCTTCTAATCCTCTTAACACTAATGTATGAATTGTCACGTCGTTCGTTTTTTAAAGCCAAATAAAGTTTGTTTTTTCTCGTTCACGAAACCATTCGAATGCAATTGGATAAAGTCTGTGCATTCGCATTACACTTTCCGGTACTGAACCGGAGTTTAGGGGGAGCACCGGAAACGCGGAGCTGTCTTCCGGGCACTTTGTTCCCCTGAAGAAAGTACGGAAGCTTGATTTGTTCACCGGAGTAGCTATATTACATGATGGGAAAGATAAAATCGTTGAATTTAATGCAATAAACTTGTTACACAATTAATTATTTATAATTGATTTATTAATTATTTACTACAGGGTGTTATGTAATTGTTAGTTTACTTGGGAAGTTGAGATAAGTGTGAGATGATTATTGTACCGATCATTGAGGTATAAATACGTGTAAAATATAAAGTTAGTTATTCTTTTAAAATTATTGTAACAGACTATTAATAAATTATGGATCACGTTCGGGCCACGTTAATTTAGCTCAGCAAAATCGTAGTGAGATGAACAGTTTTTCGACCAATCAGTGTACTCGTTCTCTACAAGCAGGTACCGACAATCACCATTTGTTATGTGTTGATATTTTGCAAATTAAGTATTATGTCGTGACTTGTGATTTTTACTAACGTCCGGAAAAAATTCACTCACGTCCGATCACTCACGATACATTACATACCACTCACGCTCACGCCCGTTCACGATCACGACGTGATCCAAAAAATTTACGTTCCGTGCTCACATTTATAAGTAATTTTTAAAATAATGTGCTATCAATAATAATATTATTAAAAGCAATTTAGGATTTAGTTTAACGGTCCCGTCTAGGTTTTTTCGGAATTCCTAGAATACTCTCGATTTTACTTTTTCGTCTATTCCACTACTGCAACTGCCCGAAACCAGCCCGAAACTCGTACTTTGCCGAATCTTAGCTATGCAATGCCATTTTGAAATCGAAAAATACTATAAATGTTTTTTCGTTGCGAGTAAACTGTCAGTGTATTATTGACTTCAAGATAATGCTTTGTTAAACATTTAATAGAGAAACAATGAATCTATATTTTCGAGATAATGTGTGTGTGCGTTCGTTACGCCGTGTGTTACAATTTTTTCAATATAGGTTTCAATCTATAAACCTGAAGTAGAATATTTCGATAAATAATTATTTTAAGACTATTTTTCTAAAATTTTAAATGAAAGATTACGTGATTATTACTTACAATTGGTATTTTATAAATTTTTCTGTATCTGGTATCATTTAAAAATAATAAAGAAATACCTATAAACATTTAATAGATATTTATTCAGAATACAATTTATAACAAATTATCAAATACACGAAATAAATCAGATACTTGTCTGAGGCTAACATCTGCATTATACCAACGTATACCTTATTTTCAACAACACAACCCTAATTGACAGGTAATATTTACTTGATAATGACAGCCTATGTTCTATTTTAAATGAAACGCTCAAATACATTGCTGTCAAATTCGTAAACATGGATATGAAAGATCCCATGTTTCACGTTAAATAAAACTCACGGTATTTGTATAATAAGTAAAAAGAATACAGTAAGTACCTATGGCGGGAGGTCTTGTGTTGGCCACATAAGATTTTTTTATAATCATATACAATTTTTTTAATTAAAATTTTACAACTGTTTATTTATCCTTTAAGTATATATAATCCTTGTTGGACTAAAATTTAAGCATTGTTGTACTGGCCACAAAAATCTCGGTACGTTAGTACGTTTTATGCTGGATTTTAGGAGGTAGACGGGTCTCTTAAGTTCAAAACCCTGTTTCTATTTCTAATAATTAAGCGTGCTATTTAAGGTAACAATGCGGTATAGTAAACTCATCCAGATTTATAAAACTCCTCACTGAAAATACGCTCTCCGTGCATCCCAATCAATGGGAAAGCTTTTACTGAATTAACAGCCCGTTCCAGCATAGGGTAGACGGGGGCGCACCGGGCGAGTCGGAGTTTCACTACACGTCCGTAAACATTAGACTCTGCTGTCTCTGTCTGCCTCGTATGTGCGCGTATCGCTCTCTCCGTCCCGCTTGCAAGAAGACAGTGCGCTCGCTTCGCGCTCCGGGTGTTTCCGGCCGGAACTGGCTCTGTTTGGGAACCGGAAGTCGCGCTGTGCAGACGAATCGCTCGCGATGTTCTGTTGTTTGAAAAGTAGAATAGGAAATGAGTGGATTGATTCCGGTATCGGAGTAATGGCGGCTTTGTAAGCAAATATCACACGTGAGTTTTACACTTCGGTGCTGTTTGGGTAGGAGTGGCGTCATAGAGAAAAAAACCCTGAAAGAGGGAAATGATTCCGACTAAATATTCCCGAACAATTTATCTCCTAACAAAACAAACCTAACGTAGGTAATGTTCCAAAAAATAAAAGTTTTCTAATGCCCGGTTAGTACCTTCCGCCACATACATATAAAAGAGCTGTTGGAATCTTGATAAAAATCGAATTTAGCTTCCTATTTTTTTACTCGAAAAGATTGACTTCAAACTACCAATTTATTGAACAGTCAAACTTACTATAATGTAATGTAGGTACGTAGTTTTTAGCAAATATTTAAACCATGGGTAAGAATAATTATTGTGTAAGATCACAATAGTATGAGTTTAAGGTGGTCCTCTACCCATGGCATAAAACAGTCAAAAACATTGATTCCGCACGTTATTCTATAGCGTACCTATATTGTTTTGTTAAACATAAAAATAACTAATAATTTATGTTTAAGGAGAGAAAATAATTTTGGCACCCATATTTGTAAAAAATGTAATATTTGTAAATAAAGAGGGTTTTCGCGCGCCACTGTAACAGCTTTTATTTATAAGTGAAATAACTTCAAATTTTTCTCAAAAAATGTGTAATGACCTCTTGCCTCATATTCTATAAGAGAGGTATTGTGACGAGCCAAAATTTTCGAGTGTGAGTTTTTGGTGGATGAGCACGTTTTAGGAACCCTAGAGTAAAATCGGTAATTTATAATTTTTTCTGTATCTGAATTTAACATGTTTGAATTCGATCGGAACATTAGGGGTACATGTAATTATTAAACATCGCTCTAGCAAATGAAGACACCGGTGAAAAAAGGGGATAGCTCCATTTTTCATTATTTGTCAGGAAACACTAAAAACTATTTTACTTACACATGTTCAATTTTTTTTAAATATGAAAGTTGTTATAAAATATTGATAACTAAAGACATATTTACCTTAAATTACATACACTTCAGATTGACACATATGACGTAATTTCAAAAAAAAGTTGGTGGAGCTACCTCGTTTTTGCACCGGGAGCATTTAGTTGCACATAACTGTGTCTAATATGTGTGTATGTATGCATGTAATAATGTAAATATCTATATTAAAGTAAAATTGAGCAAAAGGTAATAATAATATTGCAAAATGATTCATATAAAAAATATACAGCTATACTTAGGTTTATTTTACATATCAGTAAAACTGTCTTCATCAATTTTTTATTTCTCTTCATCCCCTTGACATTTCAACTTATTAGAGAACTGCATGTAATCTATGAAACATATTTTTCTGCGAACTCCTTTACTTGAACATATTTTGGCCGTTTTAACGGTAAAGTACCAGAGGCACCTCCGGAGCTACCTCCACCGAAAATAAGTTGGTGTTTTCAAATAACTCATAATAAAATCGTAACGAAAGCAAGGAGCTGTATCGTTTTTGCACCATATGATAGAGCATTCGACCCTTAGTAGAAATCAACAATAAAACTAAAATAGACAAAAAGTGGAGCTGCCTCCTTTTTGCACTGGTGTCTTCAAATGCAATTTGTGTTTTTTCTCAAGAAAATTCGGTATATACCATTAAAATATAATAAGATCGTGTCATAAATTATGTATTAATTCGTTCGGACTGTAAGGGGTGAGGGGTGGGTTAAACATCAAGATCTAGATCTAAACCATGAAATTTTGCATACAAGTCTGTTTTGACCGCACACTCAGATTTTATAGTATGTTTTAATTCGATGGAACAATTAGGGGTGGAGGTTAAAAATGTAGAATCTTATCCGAACAATGACGGGTATACTCACCGCTATATCCATACAAAATGGAGAGAATACATGTTTTATCGGGGGAGAAAAGTTTACTTTTGGTTTAAGTTCTATCAAAGAGTCGGTTTCAACAAAGGCAACATTCCATGAATGTCCATGAGATGTTTAAAAATATCTTGTATACAAAATTACATACTCAATACAAACATATCAGAGAATTACATGGGATGCATAATTTGGATATTATTACCAATTTACTACATTGGGATGTTACATAATAATACTAAGGGCGGACATTAGTAATCGCTAGGATATTAATAGGATGTAAATGTGCAAAATAGCAAGTAACAAGCCGGGATGTTCACATTCTTGAAATGATTTGGGGATTTTATTTTGTCAAGTGGGACATTACAGACATTATTTAGACTAGCACCTAACTTTTCTCTTATTCCTCCCTCCTAAAACCGAGCCATGTTCCCGTCAACAAACCCATATCCACACCTCTTCCCAAACTGGATCTATGTTCGCTACAAAGAAATCTACTCCACCTATTCCATCTACTCCAGCCACTCTCTGCCTCGTCGTAAGGTTGTTATGTCTTATGCGTTATGTCTGACATGTGGCGTAGCGTATGTAGCGCGCCATATCACGCGGCGTTACTGTCACGTCACTTCTGTGTGATTAGGCCGCCGGAGACGTGATCCAATATGATTAGGAGATTGTTTCAGAGAGGTTTCTTCTGTATACTGATTTTATTTAGGAGATGTGTTTAGAAGAAGTGGAAATATTGATTATGGTTGACGGTGATGATGCTGCCTGTTACAATTGTTTTATTCAGCTGAATTTATTCCTAGATTACTTTCAATTTTACTATTTTTTCTATTTTCACCACTACTACGGCTGCCTGAAACCAGCCCGAAACTAGTACTTTGCCATATCCTAGGTATGCAATGTCATTTTGAAGTTGAAAAACACTGTAAAAATGTTTTCGTTGCGAGTAAACTGTCAAATTATTATTGACTTCAGTATAACATTATTATAAGCATTTAATAGAGAAAGAATGGATCTACAGATGTGCCTTTTTTAAATTTAAAAAATAAATTACTATCATGAGGTATAACCGTGTTAAGTTTGCATAAATCGGAATTTTTATAATAATGTACATTTTTTTAATCAAAATTTTAATGTTTTTGTTGAAATCAAATTTTACCATTCTTGTACTGCCCACAAAACACTTGCTATGTTAGTACGTTTTATACTGGAGTATTTGTTTTAAAAAAATTGAAAATTCTGATGTTGCCAGCATATTAATTTCTGCCCAATACTGCTGTCTCTAATAAATAATCACATATCTATTTTACCAGTTTATGTAATCCAAAACTTAAAAAATTTCAACTTTCACTAATATTTGTTTAAATTTTGTTTAGAAACAAATATTAAGCGATCATTTTCTACAATGATAGTTTCAAAAACTAGATTATAAATATTATTGTACTATATAAAATTCTTAAATGGAACTAGATATAGCAAAGTATGATTGATCTTTTAATTATATTTTAGTAAAATTGTTTTTACATTATTTAATACATTATTTTTAAAAATCTGATGTGGCCAGCACAGAACCTCCTGCCATATCTAGACTTATAAAAATAAATGTTTACGTACAATCCGGTGTCCATTTAAAATATACAAGTAAAAATCTAAAATATTCAAACACAGATATTATATAGTATCACCTGAATCAAAAGATTCATTAACAGGAAAACTCTTCTGTGTTGAAGCCATCCTCCTTTTAATTACTACATTTAACATCTTACTTATGACTTATATGACGTTAGTGCAACGTGTCACCCGTCTGATCTGTCAATATTTTGTACGCAGAAACTTAAATCAACCGATCATAGATTACAAGAATTCAACGTTTTATTTGATAAATTATTTTTTAAATTTTACTACAGTTCTTTAATGCTACCAGATTTTTTTATAACTTAAGTTGCAAGTGATGTTTCCTCTTATTCTTATTACAAATAAATACTAAGTATATTTATCCAAATTTATATACAATTTTGACAATTAACCATTTCAATCTTCAAAAAAATTCACTTCCGATGAAAATATTTGTACCAAAATCTAATGAGCTCTTTCAATTTATATAAAATGTTAACAGATATCATCGTGAAACTATCAAAAATGAGTTGTCAGAACCCAAATTCGTGCTCATCCACTAAAAACTCACTACCCGATTTTTTGCATGATTCCAATAAAATAAAAAAAATCTGACGTGGACACCACATGACTTCCTTGTACGCCTTGTGTGTTCATACTTTTCTTAATAACTAAAATGTAAAATAGTATTAAAAATTCTTTTAACTTATTATACTAGTATACTCACAAATATATTTTAGTCATTTTATTTAAACTGCAGAAGAAGATATAAAGCATATTTTACTATTGTCACTGTCATGTCATAATCATTTAAATTTTACGTAGTAACAAATGTTAATCGATCATGGACTACAAGATACCGAAATACTATAAATTATAAATATATACTTTAATTATTTTTAAATGATAGCAGATACAAAAATATTTATAAAATACCGATTTTAGGTAATAATCACATAATCTTTCATTTAAAATAAAAAAAATTGTCTAAAATTAAATATTTATCGAAATATTTTTAAAAAGTACTACTTCCGGTTTGTAGACTGAAACCAAAAATAGGAGGTGCACAACTAGATGCTATAACAGTCCTAAATACAAAATTTCAACTTTCTACGTCTAACCGTATTTGAGTTATGCGACACACATACGTCCGTCCGTACGTACGTACATACGTACGTACATACGTACGTACATACGTACGTACATACGTACGTACATACGTACGTACGTACGTACAGACGTCACGTCGAAACTAGTCATAATGGATTCAGAAAAGGTCAAAACGGATATTTCCGTCAAAATCTGAGAACCGAAATTTTTCGCGATTACAATACTTCCTTACTTCGTACAAGGAAGTAAAAAAACCATATCTATCTTCATGTAAATAGGTAGAAGTACCTACCCACTTATGGCTTGTAGATTGATACAAAAAATATCTGGGTTCTTAGGATTCTTATAATAATTGAATATTTTTTGTGTTGGCAAGTGTGGCACTAAGCATCATAGTCACTTGAAAAACCATGTTTTTGATTGAGAATCAGGATACTAAAATGTGTGTACCTTCAAAAACACCATGTTGAAAAAAATAAAAAGTTCCTTCAATCTTTGACCAAACCAGTGTCAAATTCAGCATTGCCTGTACCAATAATGAGACCTATAATGACCCCCATTACTCCTGCACGGCTACACTCACGCACCATGTTTACCTCCATCCTGCGCGCGCTTGTTTTCAGGCTCTCACATACGGAAACAAAAGCACTGCAGACATCCGCTGTAATAAGCTTAACCGATCCGAACTGTGGAGCTAATGAACGATAGTACAACTGCCCATGTGAACATTGCAGACGATTGTAGAGAAATGCCGACCAGAGGATGGGTGGGCCATCCCAGAGTAGATTAATTGATAAATCAAAATTCGTAGGGTTGTGTTAATATTATGTAAGCTTACGGCAGCTAAAGGAATGGGAATTGTAACGTAAATTGCATATGATGTGAAGAGAGCACAGGGAAGGTGAATTTGAAATTTGTGTTCGCGGACTAGAGAAGGGAAATGAGCAGAAACCTATTTTCGTTTTTCCTAATAATTAGAAAATGAAGCGGTGCTTATTTTGTACTTATACAGGGTAACATTGCAACACTCGAAAATTCTAACGCTGCTTTATTCATGCACTGCTTCATGCATACATTGCTTTCTCCAATCACTGCTTTGTTCAGACACAGCCTCATTCATACACCGATTTATTCATCGTCCTAATGTAGTACAGAAACAAACCTAAAATAGATGTCGCAGTAATTTATTGGAAATTACTTTTTTTTTAAATATAGCAGACAACAAATGGCATAAATTTTAAATTATAAACTTTTTAAATAATATTTTCTATTCAGTATTATGATTTTAGGTTTGTTTCTGTGCTACATTAGGACGATGCAGTTTAGGACGATGAATAAAGCGGTGTTAGAAGATATCGGTGTATGAATGAGGCTGTGTCTGAACAAAGCAGTGATTGGATAAAGCAACGTATGCATGAAGCAGTGCATGAATAAAGCATCGTTAGAATTTTCGAGTGCTGCATGCGTTCCCCTTATACACTGGTGGAAAAATTGAAACACTTGAAATTCGTGAAATTTCGACCATTTTCAAACCGCCATAACTCTGCGTATTTTCAATCGATTTCGATGAATCTTTGAGGGCGATAAACTTTGAAGTGTCTAATTTAAAGTAATGCATGCGAACTTAAGCGCAACCCAGATTAGGATGATCTCTTTTTGTACCCTTCAAAACCCGAACAAAAAAAAATACGTTGTTGGGCCAAAAAACGTTCAATTTTGGCGATGTGTACCGAGTTGGAAAAATTTGTCGACTCGATCTACCAAAAGGTCATTGAAATTTGTTCAATTACCTGTGCAGGACTCAAAAAACGAAGTTCCTACGACGATTTGGCACAAAGTTATGAGTGTTTGGAAAAAAGTGCATTTTGTGGTTTTTTGACTCATAAGTCGGAAGTTTTTCGACGAAATAGTTTTTTTTACGAATGTAAAAATTTTTTGGGCAATTTGAGTTATTCACACGAAATATAGAATTTCATTTTTAAATTTTCTCTATATTAAAGATCTGCATTTTGTTCAAACACCCATAACTTTGTGCCAAATCATCGTAGGAACTTTATTCTTTGAGTCCTGCACAGGGAATTGAACAAATTTTAGTTCCCTTTTGGTGGATTTTCAACTCTGTATACATCGTCAAAGTTGGACATTATTTCTATTAAAAACATTTTTTTCACAGGGGTGTAGACTGTAGAGGGATCGGAAAGGGCTGCGCTTAAGTTTGCATGCATGACTTTAAAGTATAAAGAACACACTTCAAAGTGTTTCGCCCGCAAAGATTCATCGAAATAGATTGAAAATACGCCGAGTTATGGCAGTTTGAAAATGGTCGAAATTTCAGCAAGTAACAAGCGTAATGTACACATTTTTACAATGTTCTGGAGATTTTATTTTGACAAGAGAAAAATTATTATAATTTATTGTACTTTTATAATTTATGAAAGTTCAAGATACAAAATTACAATAATAATTACACCTACAGGGGAGATTTTTTATACAGATAAACAATAGAAATGTGTCAGCCATTTCGCGCACTTATACAGGTTGTTTCATAACTTCAGGTACATAAGTTAAGGGTATATGCTGTTTGATATGCTGATTACGAATAAAAAATAATTTTTCTTAAAATCGCAAAATTAATTTCCATGTTTTCCAGTCAAAAAATTTTCGTAGCCACTGCCATTGGGTGGAGTAATTATTGTTTCATTAAAAATAACTAAATTTCGTTTCTTATTTTAATAGTATTATGTAATTTAAGATGTTCATTACCTACTTCTATTGTTTGTAATTAATAGGAAAACAAATCCAGTGCAGTTCTACAAAAAATGTTTTAGGTAAACAACACGTCTGTGAACTTGGCACCACCCATAAACAAACAATTTTTGTTACATAAATTAGTTCATTTAGATGCGTTTTCAAATTTGTTTAACTTTATTTATCTATTTTGAAGCATGAGTTTCGTATTATTTAAACAAATTCTTTTAGATTCGTAATCAGCATATCAACCAAAACATATACCATTAACGAATGTACTCGAAGTTACGAAACATTCTGTATATTCGTCCTATTATTTAAATAAGAATAAACACTTTTAGGTAATGTATTCCTGCAAACATCCTACGATCGTCGATAAAACAGTGAATATTTAACTGCCCGGTTTAACAGCACGTGAAGCTCGTGCAATACGTTTGGAGTTTTCTTTTTTGCGGCGCTTATTGGAAAGCAATAAACATGAGGTTTTCACGGCAAATTTGCAGCGGGATATTTGAATGGTCCGATTCCGACAATTTAGTGAAATGGTTCTCGTCGCCGAGTGAAATTGTATCAAATTGCGTGAAGAATGATCAATGATATTCAATTAAATCCCAACGGATTCACCACCGCGCCATTTGTCAACTTGAAATATTGTATTGTGTATTAAATAAAATGGAAACGATTTCGGATGATGGCAGTTGCGAGCGTTATGCGTAAGCAGGAGAGATATTTAAATATTCAACAACGAATTTAAGCCAGGATTTCACTATTTTAAAAAAGCAGTAGGTACTATATTTTAATCTGATCAACAATGTAAACATTTAAACAGGTGTTTTATATTTTCACCAAAACATAAATATAACTTTGTGAAACGCAACTAAATGTCGCCAGAGCTCACTTTGTGACACGCAACATATTTTTTTAGAAGGTTTAGGATTGGTAGTATCAGATGACAAAAACGTTACGCACATAAATTTCCCTAAATCGACTTGTGTATATTTTGGTAGTTTAATTTAAATTTTAATATTAAAAAGACACCAAATAGAAAAATTAGTATAACGAAACCCATTTTATAAGATTTTTTCGCACTTGTCCTTTAGTAAACTCGCCCGAGGGCTCGTTTTACTAAAATTTGGACGTCTGTGAAAAAATCATGTCTTATAAAACTTGTTCTTTAATATACTATAAAATCATTTAAGAAATAAAAATAACGTACTTATAGGTAGGTATTCTATTGTTGATGTTTCCCAAGTCCATTCAATGTTTCATTTTAGAGTTCAAATTTCAATCTATAACACAGAGAGTGATCATAAATGTTTGACCATGCCACATCGTTCTGACTTTATTTCTGTAACCTCGATGTGATTGCTTCTAAACTATGCTCACCATACTAACCTTAAAATGTCAAAAATTACTGTTTTCTTTCAATATTAATTAATAATATTGTTCTTAAATGCTTTCTACCTTACTATAAATGCCAAAAAACAAGATAAACTCTCAAATTTATCATAATGGCACTTTATAAACATTCGTTTGACGAGCAATAATTACAAACTTTTTTCTGCGGAACATAGTTTTGATAAAAAAACGGACAGTCGCAGTGATACAGAAACTCCAATTTCATAAAAACACAAAGATGTACCTACCTATCCTGAATTTAAACATTGATGATAATTGAACAATTATTATTCATATTTTGATACATCATGATAAGTGTCTTACCTTACCTACATATCGTTTGGTATAGTACCTATTCTTTAAACCAAGATGTGTTACAGTAACAAGATATGTTTGCAAAAATGTAATAATAATTAATATTATTTCAAATAGCACATTTCACCATAAGAACTACTACACATTATTTATGCATATACAGTTTTTTCACTACTGCAAAAACAATCAGAAAGAACACTAATTGATCGGACAAAATCGTATTCAAACATCGAAATTGTTGTTTATAAGAGAAAAGGATTTTGAACTTTAAAGACTGCACTATAAGAACTAGAATCGTGTGCATCTTTTTGGATATGTTTCTTGCCAAGGTTTTTTCTCCGAATTTGTACGAAGGGATTTGTACCATTTTTAATACCTAGTTAATTTTAATTATAACCATTATGTGCGAGTCAAATACGACATTTTACGACTTTTTAACAAAAATATTTTATTACAATTTTTTATTCATTAAAATAATAACCTAACCCCCATTTTGGTGTGTTGACAGATGACAGTTGTATTGAATAACGGACTTATAATACAATAGTGTTAAATTATGAATTCATAATACAATATAGTGTGTATTATGGAGGGCTTTATCCTTATTTATTTTTAAAATTTTTAAAAAGCACATCTGTAGATCCATTCTTTCTCTATTAAATGTTTATAAAAACATTACCTTGAACTTAACAATAAACTAACAGTTTTCTCGAACGAAAACACTTTTAGGTTTAGGCAGTCGTAGAAGTGGATAAAAGGGTAGAATAGAAAAAAAAATAGAGAGTTTTCTAGGAATTTGGAAAAAATGTAGACGGGCCGATTAACTGCATCCAAATTTCCTCTTTTGTATAATATATTATTTTGCACCTAAAATTTACGGGTACCTACCTACACATAATTTAACCTATTTTTACCTTTGTAACAACTGAAATTGAACCATCTAAAGAAAATGTATGTTTTCAAAATAATTTCTGTTCAATATAACCAAGCCTACGTATTTTAAAGAAATAATTATTGGATATCAATTTATAGCATTATGTATAAATTATAGGAGTGAGAAAAAGTGAGAAAAATAGTTAATTTTGATAGATTTATTACCTTTTTTCGAAACTAAAATGTAACTCTTTTGAAACGTGAATTAAAATGCGCCATGTGTGACGTAGACAACATTGAAACCAAACCGTGAGTAGATTTGTTCGTGTAAGATAGTTTTTTGTCGTTTTGACTACGGAATGAACGCGATGAACGTTGAATGTTCTCAGGCATCATTTTTCGCGGCACCTATATTTTTAAACTATGAATTTTGTTCTGGCTTATTAGCACCTTTTTGGAAAAAAAATGTATATACATATTAATATATAAAAAACCAAAAAAATCGTGTAAATCCTCATTAAACGCAGGAATACAATATCGAGATACATTATTAAGCCATTCTCAAATTTGCAGTAATATCCTGGAGCACCGATACCTCCCATTTTCAATTCTAAATCAAACTTAATCATGCAGTATTTGCACTGCAGCAATAATAAGATCAGTGCGTTATGGCAGTGATTACGGTACAGGACTAACATAACTAAATGACTGCATAATTTATGAACATTAATTGAAATTCTGTAGTGGGTTAGGATCAATGTCGTTTTAATATAATCGCTTTGGAGCGTACGAGACTCCGGTAATAATTATCAGCGTGAATTTATTATCTAGGATGCTGTGGAAACGGACAAATTTATCCTAAATCTGCTGGAGCTAAACAGAAATTCCCAATAATGTTGTGCCTTGTCCAGCGAACAGTAATACGCAATACGCAGGTTTGTATTACTCATGGGTTAAAGATTATTGAGCCATAATTCGTTCGGATGAGTAATACACTAATACGCGTGAGAGATGGTTGAATTATGCATTTATAAATAAAACAGAGACTCGAACCGAACCGGAACAGGAACGAAAACCGGAACGAATCGCAGCTATTTTAGCAAACCGCGAACAAAACCGAACAGTTCAAAGCGTTTATTGGTATTTAACGTTTCTTTGTCAAAATTGTTGTATTTTCTATAGTTAGTCAGTTTTTCATGTTTTTGAGAAAATTATATTTTCGTTAAAGACTGGTAGTTCAGTCAGTGGAGATTAAAAAAGGTCGTTACCTTACAAAAGGTGGGGTAGTAATGATTTTTTAATATGTTGTTTGAGTAGTGATGAAAAATACAAGTTTTCGACCTTGGGAAGGGTAAGCGCGAGCCGCCATCTTGAATGGAAGGTGCAAAAAACACATTTTGACAGAATTACTCGGTAACGGTTCGTTATATGAGAATAATGTTCAAATAAAGTGGTAAAGGATAAAATTTCGAAACTTTTTTGTATTTATACTTTTTTTGTAAGTTTAACAGGGACAGAGATACAGTCGAGGAAAGATGAAATTTAGCGAAGTTTTTACTCCAAAAAACGTCAAACTTTATTTTGTGATAGAAGTATAAAGTTAGTACTTATATTATAGGTACATGGGCCCTCACCTCTCAAAAAAGTGAAGCCACCCTCGGAGGCGGCACAGGGGCTGTGTATTGCGAGTTTTCAGTTTTTTTTATTTATCTTGAAAATAGTTAATAATACTGGGAAAACTAAAGCCCTCGTTAGTTATCTAAATATTGTACTTAATAGAAAAATGTTTGTAGAATTTAATGCAGGAAACCGGAAGTCGATATATTAATTCGTTCAGAAGTTACAGTTCATCAAACACAATAAGTATGAAAAAGTTGAAAATTTCTAAATTTTCTCTTGAAGAAAATCTTAAAATTTTGGCTTAACTAAGGCATTCAAAAAAATTTGTAAAAAATCTATCTTATAGAAAATTGTTCGTAGAATTTAATAAAAAAACCGGAAGTCAAAATGTTTATTCTTTCAGAAATTACAAGTCATTAAATACAAAAAATATTTAAAAAGCTAAAATTTCTATATTTTCTCTTGAAGAAAATCTTAAAATTCTGGTTTAACCAAGGTCTTCAAAAACAAATTAAATTAATCTATCTTATAGAGAATAATTCGCAAAATTCGATAAATAAAACCGGAAGTCTTAATTTTCATTTGTTCAGAAGTTACAGGTCATTTAAACACAAAAAATATGAAAAAAGTTAAAATTTTCTAATTTTGTCTCGAAGAAACTCTTAAAATTTTACGTTAACTAAGGCCTTCCAAAAAAATTAAAGTCATACGTCTTATAGAGAATTGTTTGTAGAATTTTATAAAAGAAACCAGAAGTCAATATTTTTATTCGTTCAGAAGTTATAGGGCGTTAAACACAAAAAATACGAAATAAGCTAAAATTACTTAATTTTCTCTCTCTCTACATCTATCCTCGACTGTATCTCAGTCCCTGTTAAACTTACAAGAAAAGTTTAAATACAAAAAAGTTTCGAAATTTTACCCTTTACCACTATATTTGAACAGATATTTCATATAACGAACCGTTACCGAGTTGTTCTGTGAAAACCTGTTTTTTGCACCTTTCATTCAAGATGGCGGCTCGCGCTTATCCTCTTCAAGGTCGAAAACTTGTATTTTTCATCAGAGTCACTACTCAAACAACATATTAAAAAATCATTACTACTCCACCTTTTGTAAGGCAAAATTCTGACTGGACTATGGAACGAATTTTTAAAATTAATATCTTGTTACTTAATAAATTTTTGAACTGAAACCGAAACTTGAACCGCTTTTTTAGAAAACCAGTAACCGGTTCATTTCAAGAAGAAATATAAAAACCGGAACAAATCCGAACCCTATAAAGCAGAGTGGACCGCAAACCAAACCTGAACTGTTATTTTGTGCGGTTCGAGTCCCTGAAATAAAATATATTCACTAGTGACATTTTTAATTACTTGATATCACACAATTCACTTCACACAAGGATTCTTGGTTAATTCTTTTATGCTTTTAAATTATGAGAAAAATAATTTCTCTGTCAAATTGCGGTGACGCTAAATTGAATCCTGAATTAATCTTGGAAAAGAAGAATTTCTAATTCATTGAAGGCTTCAAACCCGTGAGTAAAGTAGAAAAACGCGCCCATGGGCGGTAAAGTAAAAAAATCGTCCAATCAAAACTAAATGTTTGATTCCTGCAATAGATTAATTAATTCTCTATAAGGTACTTTGTATGAATTTTTTTTTAGACTTAGTCAAATCGATGTTCAAATATTTTTCCTGGAAAAAATAAAATTATTTTTATTTATTGGGTGCGATTAACTAGTACGAATCAAAATATTGACATGTTTCTTATAAAACAATCTTCAAGGAATCGGATATTATAATATTTTGATCCGTTAAGAATTTAAGAAACTACCCAATAAATAAAAAATAATGTTTTAAATTTTACTATTTTTCCGAGGAAAAAATATTTTAATATCGATTTGATTGCTTTAAAAAAATCATACAAAGTACCTTATAGATAATTATTTGGAGAATCTAATGCAGGAATCGGTAGGTCAATATTTTAAAATGTTTAGAAATGCCAACTCGATAAACACAAAAAATACTAAAATTTCACTATTTTCTCTACGAAATTTATGTTTGATATGTGGTTAAACTAGTAAGTGCTTCCGAAATGTTGACAATTATGTAGGTACATATCAAAAAAATATGTAAGAAATCGAATGTTGAAGACCGAAAGTCGATATCTTGATTCAATAAAAAATAAAACAAGTTTTTGTTTTATACAACAAAATTACGGTTTTATTTAAAATGACTAGAAATTGCTCAATTTTATTTCAACGATTTTCTCTAAAACTATTCTTCTTAGAAAAAATCTTTTTACTCAAAAATATAAGAAAATTTCTCTAGTTTAATTTGGTGTCATAATTTTTTTTTAAAACCTTTGCCAAATACAAGGGAAAAACCGGGAATACCCCGATTTCTTCTTGGTTTTTCGCTTATAATTTTTTAAGCAGGAAAGTTACAAGATGGCAAACTTGAAATTCGTATTCAGCACCCCAAAAACATATTGGATGAAAGAAAAAAATACTTCTCGAAATCTTTCCAGGTCGCAGCATTTTTTGATCTAAATTGACTGGACTATAAATAACTATTATCATATTCGTAAAATTGTGGATATTTAAAATCTTAATGGGTAGGTATAATAATAGTTTGAGGTTCACTGTTGTACTACCCTACAAATTAGTACAGAATTCATTAGCGCATGTATTTATTATATAGTAATTCAGGTAATTATGCATATGCAAACATAACTTTGCTAGCTTTAACTTTTGACCCGGCGTAATATTCAATAAACTTGCTTGTTGTTCTGATATTATGTTATGTTGTGTTATTAAATTTCAGTTATGATTAAGTACATCGTTATTACTATATTACTAAAACATAATAACATAGCAATTATTTTCTACAGCTACCTTTACATTTCAAACAATTTAATGCTACTTGTTAGTGTTTTATACCTACAACTTTTTGTTTTTGTTGCACACTTATTTTGTATTATAAACGAATACAGATTTAGTTTATTAACCATTTTATCTAGTTTGATTTAAAATAAAGTTAAGGCTGGTTTATAATGGATGTAACTGGTGACTTCTTCTGTATTCTGTTAACATGAGCTATTTATAGGTATTTCTATGTTATGGTTCATAATGACACTGTTAACCTATACTGTAACAGTAAGAATCGCCAACTTTTAAGAAAACTTCCTAGAGTATCATTATACATAAAGAGTGCGGCCATAGGCGCTATATTTCAAACAAGTAGCCATGGTTTAATACTCTAAAAAATATGGAATTAATTAATGTTTAACTGTAACAATATGATATCCAAAAATTAGTTCAGTATCTAACTTTTAAACTCTTCATGTATTACCAAACATATTATTTTATTCAAATACAATTTTACTGAAGTCATCCATACTCAGTATAAAGCCACTCTGCTACATACTTCATTCTTCACTCTTTCCCAACAAATAGCAAGCAAGTCCTATTTGTTCTTTGTTGATCTTTGTTTACATTATGGTGAGTATTTTATATTTCGCTACAATATTTTTTTTATAAACATTGCAGATCCAACTACCTACTCGTATGTAACTTTTAAGAGCATTCTGTACAGGAAGAATGTACACGTTAAAGCATTTTACATTCATACACCTCATCGACACATGGTTGCACATTTTAACAAAAACAAATTTTTATATGGTAGATAAGGGATATAACTTCGTTCTATTAGTGCAAATTTTCAGCACGTTCAACAGTCGAAATTACTTACTTTCAACCGCTTGCAGGCGTTTAGAAGCACCTACAGATTTTTCTTTATATTTTGCAGAACATGATATTTTAAACTTGAATAATGTAGTTTAAAGTTTAATCTACGTTGGGGTAGTGTTATTTTTTAGAAAAAACTTTCTGATTTCGAGAAAATTAGAGGTAAAAAAATGTGAATTTTTGTAGTTTTCTTTATTTTATAAACTAAAACTTCGGTACAAAACAGAAAAAATGGCACTAATAGAACGAAGTTTTATCCCTTATCTACCATATAAAAATTTGTTTTTGTTAAAATTTGCAACCATGTGTCGATGAGGTGTATGCATGTAAAGTGCTTTTTACGTGTATATTCTTCTATACAGAATGCTCTTAACAACCGGATCTATTTCTGACAGTTATAAGAAAGGTTATGTCGTCAAGTTAACAGATTACTTAATGATTATGAACCACACACTTCTCATTCACATCACACATCTTACAGAATACAGAAGAAGTAACCGATTACATCCATTATAAACCATCCCTTAGTCATTAGAAGAAACAACGATTTTATTATTTTATAATATTTAACGCAAACGTGTACCAATATCAGCAAACAATTTATTAACATTATCGAACACTATTGCAATTTTAGCTTGTCATTGTACGAATTTTATACATTAAATAAAAAATGAAAAAAGCACTAAATAGAGCGGATTTGTTTATATTCCCAGACAAATAATGTGTATCTGACTTAATTCAAACCTGAGTTATCAAAACATATTTTTTATTTTAATTAGAGAAAAATGCTTTTAAAAAATACCTAATGTTGTTTTATTTATACAGGAAAAATATATTTTATAAATTTGGCATTGTTATAATTATTTAAATCTAATGATAAAAAAATGAATTCGTGCAACAAAATGTCATGTAAATATTTTAATTAACTAAAATCATAATGGAATAGACAAAAAGCTGTAGGCTATTTAAAGTTTACATTTTCATACTATATTTTGTAAATCATGCTTGTATTATTTTGAAGGCTTTGCTACATGTAACATGTTTAGTCAACATGTGAAAAATTTAAAACTTAAACAAACTGTACTCTGTACACACACGAAATTATTTTTTATATGTCATAAATTTCCATTATCCTTGAAAATTAAATTTGAAATTTACGTGTCCTCGAAGACATGTACCTGTGCCTCGGAACATGTCCCAAGGTACAAGCAAATTATTGTCCAAAGGTAGGTACAAAAAGCAAATACTTTTAACATTGTATTTGTTTCATTAACTTTTAAATCTCAATGCAAGAAGTTTTCGAAGAAGTATCAATGTACCTATATACTAACTGCTATCAAACAATGAAAGGTACCAAATAGATACTTAGTAAAAAAAACATTTCCCTCTAAAAAAGAGTCTTGAAACAACGTGTATAATTTTATTTTAAACAGTGTTGCAAAATTCTACTTGAAATTGTCCAAAGATACATGCGTCCCAAGGTATAACACTCTCCCCTAATACATAATGTGTGCGTTAGGTATTTGTACAACCGCTCTGGTTTATTAAAGCACGCCGCTTCGCGTCGTACTTTATATAGAACCTCGCGTTGTAAAATTAACCCAACCTTACTTATAATGTAAATATTATAATAATGACATTTGTTTTTTTTAAATTGATATTTTTTTGGATAATATTTATTCTATCTAGTTATAAAAATAAATTAGCAAATGATGAATTATTAAAAATTGAATGAATAAAAATTTATAGGTACAAAAAAGCCTCAGGTATTTCCATAATAAAAAATAACAAAATATTATAATAACATTAACATGGAATTATTCCGCTGCATGAATCCTTTTAGTTTAGCACATTAAATTAAATATTTTAACAAAATATGTTCGCTTTTAGTAAAATTCATTTATATAAAATTATAATTAAATTTCTAATAATTGCAAATTTATTTTATTTTCATTATCTATCTTGACTGAAACAAACAACAATGTTCCATATATTACTGAAATAAATTAATGAACTATTGTTTACATCGGGTTAATTAATGAGACCACACAATTGGTATTAATTTCAACATATGAAATTTGTAATCATTGTTTTCTACAAAATTTTGCTCTAGAATTGCAATAATCATAACATGTGTTACACCGCAATTAATTTCATTACTTGTTAAGGACCTATTATAGTCTGAAATAGTAGGTAGGTATATTATATTTTAATGGCATATATTATAGTACTCGATTTACTAACCACGGACCAAAAATAACATTTTTTAAATTTGTAGATATAAGGGCAATTTTCACAAGGAGTATATTTTGGAATAGAATAACGTTTAAATTTTAATTAATTTTGCAATGGCAATGCTTAAATTTTATATAAACGTTTGATTTATCTAGAAATTAAAATTGCGAATTAAAAAAAAAGTTGTACCTACCGTAATCAGTAAATTGAGTACTGTATGCGATTAAAATATACCTATGCATGAAGTAGTGGATC
This sequence comes from Agonum fuliginosum, assembly GCA_947534325.1. NCBI lineage: Eukaryota > Metazoa > Arthropoda > Insecta > Coleoptera > Carabidae > Agonum > Agonum fuliginosum. Next base: position 32,517,834 of record OX384037.1, read on the forward strand.
ACTCTGTATATTAATATTCTGTTATATCATTCAGCAGGATCATATCATTCTAATCGGGTGTAAATATGGCACAGGGTGTCCCCAATATTTGGCTCATAATAACTACTTATAGTAAGCGAATTTTAAGGTTAACTTTTAGTTAAAATTTAAAACAACAAATTAAGGCTGTATCGACATTTTTGGCTACAAAAACAATATTCTTTTAGTTTGGTTCTATATCAACTGAATCCCGAGAAAAATAATGTCGCAAACCGTTAGCCTATATTTATTAGAGTAGGTAATAGAAAAAAGAAATGATTTGTAAAATTTTCTTCTTTGCGAAATAGTGAGAAAAGTGAGTTTTCCTCTCTAGAGAGGAAAGTAAGCAGTGTTATCACCAGTGTTATTCTACAATGAAATATTTTAAAAATTGTAAGTAAATTTATTATTTTATTGAAAATTCTGATTTTATAGTGATGTATAGTAAACTATTTATTTTACAAGTATTATGATTTATACTTTCTTTTTCTGCAATTGCACTTAATTTGGCATATTGGCTGCAGTGAAACATTTCCCTGTTTTTAAACGTCATTCTGACAATGGCAGTTATAACCTAACTTCAAGTTATGTGTTTCTTCTACATTTACAATTTCTATTCTATCTTTAAATATGTCGTGAAAAAAATGTAGTGTCTAACACGAGAGGAAGGCTCTTTTCTCTCTAGTTGGACAAATAAGTATTTTTGTTATGTAGGAATAGCTTTTAGTTTTTGTTTTATTCCTCAGTTTGTTATTTTCTTATTCTATTTTCATTAGGTACCTAGTTTACAAACAGATTCCGTGCGTACCTACTAAGTTATGAGTATAACAATTGAACGTTTAGAAGAAAAGGATTTGTGTCAACATTTGCAAACGTTTCTATTACAGAAAACAATGAAATAATGAAACAATAAGCTAGTACAAGTACGACGTACGAAGTACCGTAGAGATATTTTTAAAGCATTGTTATTGCAATCAAAACGACTCATTTTCATATTTAGAAATATAGGAGAAAATTATTAGAAGAGACTTTATTATCGCGTATTATATTCTAAAAAAATGCGTTTACATACCATAAAAAATGTTTATTATAATTTTTTATAAGTTGGAATCCTCTGATATGAAATACATGTACCGCCTTGTCTTAAATAGTCAGTTCTTTGAAATTTAAAAACTTATTGAATTCCGCATTTTGTCAAACTGCCGTTTGAGATAAAGAAATAAATGCTAGATTCTGCGCATCTTTTAGGGGCGTAAGATTAATTGTAAGTTAGTTGCACACCACAGGATCGTAATCACAACATTCTCGGCTCCCTCAAAATTGCAAACTTATTTCTGCATCTCTAAGGCTTCTGTGATACAAGTTAAATTGCCAATTACTTGATGTACTGCACTCTGTGGCTCCATCTTTGTCACTCTCTTTTATATCGGATTTTACGACCAGTGGTTCTAAACTTTTACCAGCGAAACACCGCCCGGAATTATGATCAGGGATATAAGTGATAAAGTGTTTATTTTCTGAAATTTTATAACTGGTAGAGGGAAAATCAATCTTGCAAATTGTAACTGGTGGTAAAGTTTTCAAAGAGGATTAGTTGTAATAAAATAAATTATTACCTTTTTGCATTTGTTTGTGGTCTCTAGGTGTAGACGAAAATTCTTGCGGGCCCCTGGAACAATAAAAAAAACTGTTAAAAATTAAATATCTTTAGGATCCACTCTTTTTAAGCTAATTTAGCTTCTATATTTACCATGGAAATATATTTTATATGTTTTTTATTTACAGACGAAAGCATGTCTTTCTCTTTTAGTTTGTTATTGTTAAAGAAACTTCTTTAGAAGATGAGAAAAGTACTGAATTCGGCCCATTATTATCAAATCATATACCTATAACGTAATTTTAACGTAGTTGCTTTATCAAGTGTTGAAATAAGCATATATTTGCGAATGTTTCATTTGTGGCACGACCCGAAGAAAAGTTCCACAAAAACATGAACTTTTCGACATGTGTTACACACTTGTACATTATGCACCAAGAGGGGAAAAACTCGATTTTTGACGCAAAATGTCAAATTTTCAAACCGTGATAACTCGGTTGCATTTGACCCAAAATCAATAATTCGTTAGGTTTTAAAAAGATCAAAGTCTCCTCTTTCGAATGGTGTAAAAACCACATTTGATACATCCCATGTCCCGTAAACCACCAGGGAAAAAAAATGTTTTTGACTGAAAAAAATGTTCAACTTTAATAACTCGCACGGAGTACAAAAAATTGTAGACCATATTCAAGGCAAGGACATTAAATTTCACACAATTTCCTTTAAAGTTAAAAAAGAACAAGTTTCTACGATGATTCTGTCCAAAGTTATGAGCATATATGACAAAACCCCAAATATGTTATTTACATTCATTAACGGCCAGTGTTTAGCTCAGCGGTAGATCCGCCTAGCATGCTAGCGGTCCCCAGTTCGATTCCCAGCACAACCGATAATAATTAATATCACTGGGTACGAGTGGTTAGATTTCACTATAATAACATCTACCATCCTGTAATTGGAAGTTAATCCTGTAGGTTGGTTACCATCTCGGTTACCATTAAAAAATAATAATATATTATTTAAAATAATCAATGTAACAATCGACACAATTCGATAATTTATCCTATTCGACCCTTTTCCTTTTAAAATCACCACTTTAATTTCCCCACGAGATCACAAACACCCTGCAATATTTATTTTTTCGTCTGAATCTGTCAGAGCGTAATAAAACCATTACAAGGCAAACAATCTCCATGTTCGTTTTGCGCACAGAGCGTATACGTCCCGCAGTATGTATGTATGTATATTTTAACATGTTCGCGAGGATTACCTCCTGTATACGACTATACGTGGCGCTGGCGTCGCTCTGACGTCACAAAGATTGCGCCAGTCAAGATGTCGGTGTTTGCATAATACCATTGTGCATGGTTCACTTGTTAACAAGTGATTAAGAGGAATGAATGATGAATAGAAAGGTGTTAGGGACGATGTTACTAGACGGAGATTATTTTCAAATGGGTTACTTGGATGCTTATTAAATAATGGTGTTGGATTTATCGTGAGTTTATCAAGGAAGCTTTTATCTTTTATTATTTTTTTTTAATGAGATTGCGGATTAAATATTTAAAAAGAAATTTCGCATAGATTCAATAATTAATTCCATAATCTGTTTATTTACATTTATTAATTACTAGACACATATTTTTTGAAAACTGTATTATAGGTTAAGTAGGTACATTGAAATTCTTTGCCAAAATATGGTTGTATGAAGTAAAACAAATTATACGTACGTTGAAAAAATAGCTGTTTATGTAACAAGTATATAATATAGGGTTTTATTGGCGAGACAGTTTAGGGAACGAGCGAGCGCAGCGAAGCGAGGCACATAAATGGGCGAGTCAATAAAACCCTATTATATACGTGTTGCATACAAGATTTTATGTTTGACTGCCCTATACGCAAGATTTTCTATTATCTATAATGACATTTACAAAATGACACATTTGACAAATGACAAATTAAAATTTAATCTCTAGCGAAGTGTGCCTTTTCTATTATTATTTTAATATTTCTATTATTTTATTTTACTAGTAAAATAAAGTTTCTTTATTTTACTAGTATTATAAGAGCTGCTTTTTTGCTGCAAAATTATGTTATAAACAGTACTTTATAATGCAGTCGTACATAAAATTCATTATGCAATTAATTTATAATGATAGCTATTAATACGCCAGTATGAGGAGATCAGCCGAGTGTTCAAACGTGTATCATTCAATATTTTATCTACGAACAGTGGCGTTACTAGGGTGTGGCAGGCAGGGCACGTGCCCTGGGCATAAAAAAAATTTTTTTTGGGAGCCTTACGAAAAATTCTTTGTCAACTTAATAACTTCTGTGAGGTAAGCTTTTTTTTCACTCAGTTGGCTTTCGAATCATTGTCGCTAAGCCATCATTGTGTTTGAATTATGGTCTAAATTTATTTATTGATTAAGAAAATAATATCAAATTTTAATTTTATTTAAAGTTATGAAATCTATTATATGTTGCCAGTTTGTAATATTATTATCTGTTAAAAGTATTCTATTTTGAGTTGGCAGTTCTATTTTATTTAATAGGAGATTGGTCATTAGTACTTTCTGTGAGACCTTGTACTGGGGACAATTAAACAGGGCATGGCTAGGGAGCATAGTATGGTTGAGGTAAGCATTGTATGTAAACATTGTATTTTATCAAAACAAACTATGTTTAATGATGCACATTGCTAAATTGACGTTTAAACACACGAATAGCCATCCAAATCTTGCTAACCATCGCAGTTTCCATTGCTAGCTGCGAAAGGTCTAAGCGATCTTGCTTTGCTGAGCGTCGAGCGGGAAGAAGTTGAGAAGACTGATTTCAATCTCATTATCAACACGTTTGCATCGACGAAGGCGAGAAAGATACTCTTGTAAAACTGAATGTAAATATTCAATAAACAAATATATTTAATCATAGTTATTTTGTTTTCTTTTTACCCATATTTGTCGAAATAACAAAACGAATAAATATGATTTTCGGGGGGACGGGCGGGCGCAATTTCAACTCTTGCCATGGGCGCCACTGTCTACGAAGGCTTGAATTGCTGCTGAAATAGATGTTTGACATTCTAAAAACATTTAGGGTAAAATTCATACCTTGATCAAGCATCATTTTATTCATTGTTATGGCAACTATTTGTTTGTTTGCTGTTGTTGATAGTACAGAATTTTCAGTTGTGTCAAATTTTGTCTCAAAAAATTCAGCATCGTCTGGTTTAAACATATCTAATTGTAAAAAATTTGTCTTGAATGTTTATAAAACATAAATTTATGTGTATTTAAATTACTTAAAATTTGATCGAATTTTTATTTTTATTTCTCCTACAAAAATGCGTGTCATTAAGAATTCATAAGGACAAAAGTGCCATTAAAAAATTTATAATGACACGCAAATTAGTGGGCGAATCAGCTAATAACGCACCGCCGTAGATAAAATAATAAAAGATTATTGCTAGCTGTCAGTGCAAATTTATCTTATAAATGAGTAAATTATTTAGTAGGTACAGGTAGACGTGGATAGAGTATAGTATTCTACAAATAAATCAAGTCAAATTGTTAAGTCCTGTTTAAAATTTAATACGATGCATAAAGTGTGTTTAATATTTCGACATCGATACAAGATATTAAAATATCTGCTTTTATCGAAATTGAATTTAATGATTGAATATTCCTAGTTTCCCAGTAATTATTATAAGCTTATGAACCCTGTTGTACATTTCAGAAAATAATGCAAAGCTTTAACCGTAGTATAAACTTCGGTCTATGCTGTACCCGTTTACATAGTGAAATCAATTTCGGATTATTCAAAATCATTTACGCTGATTTTAATTTTACGTCGCATGAACGCGTTTCGGATATTACACAAAAACATTTTAACATAATTGCCGGTTAGTTGGTTTAATGATAATGCGATGAGATGAGGTATTATACGAACTATGTTAAAAATTAATCACTAAAACTACTAATAACATCATTATCTGTATTAATAATGGTAATGAAAATGTGCTAACTAATGTAATATTTATTTTCAGGTCCGATCATCTACACCACAACTCAGAACGTCATACTGCTTCTCAGACAAAGTTGAGGTAAGTGATAACGTCCATGTCTAAACCATGTCTTTACTTTTAATGCATTCCTTCGAAAAAAAAAATAAATGAAATTCAAGCGTCTGTATGAACCTTACCTATCACTTTAATTAGTGTAGGTAGATAATTATTTGTATATTATCATATTAGAAAAGTGAATAATTTTCCCCTTCTCATTCAATAAAAGAGAAAATAAAACAAAAATAGTCAAAATCATGTAAATATTGTCAGATCCTACACGTCTTTCATCAAAATGTCGATAGATTGGATCAATTTCTAACCCAGCTTGTACAAATCTGATGTAGGCTACACATAAACTTCCACATGGAGATTGTAATATTTGAACTTAGTATGGACTTTAATTATAATTAAATTATGTAATAAACTTTAAATTTCATAAATCTACTCAGCTCTTTGTTTAATAAATATATTTTAACTTATAAATACCTTATTTACATATAACATTAAGTCCAATTAATATTATATTTCTTTAAAAATGATGCCAGCTCAGCTAAACAGTGAACCTAACATTTAAAAAACTCTACACACTCTACACCTGTGCTCTACACACGTCTGTCTATCTGTCACATTGACATTTTAATTTTAATTTTCAATTTATTTTTCTATTTGGTGTTTTACAAATCGTAGTAAGTAAAATTATATATTTTTGAAAAATTATATTTTTTCAAAATCGGCATGAAAATCGTCATTTCCAGACTAATTTGCGGCATGAAAGTAAGATTTTCATGACTAGGCATGAAAATTTTATTTTCATGCCTAGTCATTTTTACTTTCAACTTTGTTTACTTGTCATGACAACTTTTTCTAAAATTTGTGACAGCTCTGATGATTTGTCACAGCTCTGATGATTTATGCAAACCTAATTTTTTTTTTAATTATAAGCTTAATTGCCGATTTAAAAAAAATAGAATACATCACGCGTCATGTCAATGTCTTTGCTTGACTCGGAGGCTTTGAAGAAATGCTCGGACGCTGCGCATCCTCGCATTCTTCAAACGCCTCCTCGTCTGCAATGAAACATTTTCATGACTTGTAATGTAATATACTATTCTTTATTGGTAAGAGATATAGAAAAAAGTTAGATTAAATATTGTATAATGTAACTTCTTCTTTGATGTGTCCTATGAAAATTTTTAACTATCGCACTTTTTTCTACGATTCTTGCAAGAAATGTTGTAGTTCTGCAAGTAAAGTTCCATTTCCGGTTGGCAGATTTTTACCAAAATCTTATCATCTCTTCGTTTAGAGGTTTAGACGTATAAATGTATTATGTAAAATATTAGAATTTTATATTCAGTAGAATTTGAGATAATGAATGACAAAAGCGTGGGAAAAATTCCATCCATACGTACATTTATCCACACACACAGATATCCTCGTGAAAATAGTCAAAATAGGTTCTAAAGGTACACAAATCCACATGCAAAGAAAATCCTACTTTTAGTTAGTTAAGGCCTTAGATAAAAAATATCCATCTCATTATCCCTCAATCATTGATTAAAACACTACCCCTCGATTTTAATCATCCCTAAATAATTCAACTCCCCGGCCGATTAAAAAACTAATTCAATAACTCCATCACGCACACACAATTAAGACAAAGAGGCTATCATCCTCTCTAATGCGCCAGACAAGGACGGCGAGCGCTGCGGGTAGAAAAACAATGAAATCGGTCGGTTTTGTCCCGAGTCTCAGCTCTTACCTGAAGCGGTCCCTGGAGATTCCTGGATGACGCCGGCTGATTCCAGACCCGAAGGCTGGACTCTGGACAATGTGGAGATATCACGTATGAATTCCAGCAAGGAGAGCTTAATTGATTTTCGAACCGACGATGAAGAAATGGACGTTTGGTGGACGGGAAAGTAGTGTGGTTGTGCTGTTTTGGTCGGTAACTTAAAGAAGTTCTTAAGAAGAACGGATACTGGTGCAATTTACTAGTGAAAACAAGGTTTCGTTTTCACCATCATATCTAATCTAAATATTAACATTTTAAAATATTTATTTTTTTAATTTGTAGAGGAAAGTTGTTTGTATGACATTTGTGTATTACAATTTTAAATTTTTGATTGATTTGTTATTATAGGCGTTATAAACATTGGCAATTTTGTAATTCATTTGAAAGTGTATTATGTTTTGAATTTTAAAATTTCAATACAGAAATGTCACAGAACCAACTTTCTTCTACAAATTAAAAAAAAATTGTTAATTTTTTTTAATATTTAGACTAAATTTTACGGTGAAAACTAAACCCCTTTTTGACACAAAAATAAGGTCTGGCAGTGTAACTATTCGAATAAATATTCAAATTTCAATTTAGTTCCACCTCCAAACTAGAGTCGTATTGGGTACACTTATTAAAATTCTGAGGTGATCGAGGGGTTAAAACATGAGCGTACTTATATTATATTTATTTACACTATTTACAATTTGTTTAAAATATACAATGATATATACTGTCGTCCGAAGGGCGCGGAGGCGTGGTAGAAACTGATTTTCTTCCCTGCGTCCATGGCGCGTTTTTCCCGATCCTCGACTTCCCCTCTTGCCTCGCAGGTCCCCGCTAGACCCAATAAAGGTCACGTAGCAAGTCAGGCAGATCACGGCTTCTACATCTGGACTTCACGTGATCGCCAGCTTGGGTTCGATTCCTGGAAATGCTACGCAGAAATGCGTCGGGGAAATACAAGGGATCGGCAGTATACAATTTATTTACAATGATAATTATATATACAAAATATTACAAATTAAATGTTGTTGGCTACGGCACCCACAGTACCCCTAAAGGTCACGTAGCAAGTCAGGCAGATCACGGCTTCTACATCTGGACTTCACGTGATCGCCAGCTTGGGTTCGATTCCTGGAAATGCTACGCAGAAATGCGTCGGGGAAATACAAGGGATCGGCAGTATACAATTTATTTACAATGATAATTATATATACAAAATATTACAAATTAAATGTTGTTGGCTACGGCACCCACAATTCTAAGAAATTGACTCTTTTGATAATAAGCGACCCGCACCGATAAATTTTGGTAGTGCAGTAACCGTTCCTCTTAAGGAAAGAATTAAATAATTTTTAATTCAGGTTTTTGGATAACATGGCTCTAGTTTTATTAATTGATATTAAGTTATGACAACGTTTCGGTCATTATTCAGTATTGATTCGTAGAAGTGATCACTTCTACAAATATGTAAGTATTTTAAATATCAACATCTATTCTAGGCTCATTTAGTTGACCTGAAGATGGTCATGATAATGACCGAAACATTGTCATAACTTAATACCAATTAATAAAACTAAAGCCAAAAACATGAATTAAATATTCTTTAATTCTTTCCTTAACATTCATTTCGGATCAACAATAACCAATTCTAAATTTAAAAAAGTTCTGTTTAATATCAGCTCTAATAAAAATAAAAGATTTATATGGAAACTAATATATCAATTAATTGATAGATACAAGTTTTCTCTATGCTTGCTTAGTGGCAGATTTTTAATTTTTTTTCCAGATTTGACACAAATTTTTGGAAAACTGTCATTAGAGAAGCATAGTGTGATGAATTTTCTACCAAATTATTACAAAGTTTGTACAATTATCTCAATATTTACCATAATTTTGATAGAATTACAAGAGTCATATTTCACGAAATGATCACTCGCAAATACGACATAGACTCCTGAACTAATATAAGCTCCACATCTATGAGACGTAGTACACTCCTATGTAAAAGAAAATTTAACGTGTCTAAATTGAATGACACTACGCTGGTTGTCGGTTGTAATATTTTTGTCCCAGACTATACAAAGCAGACTGGACATGTTCTTTTAGAAGTGGAGGAACACTACTTGTAGGATGGCTTACTTGCTACTTCCCATCTGTACACCTACAAACCCTGAGATGGTTGTTGATTGGAGGTGGCCCGCTTTAAGCGGCTCGTATAGGTTTTTTTCCCGAATTCCTAAAATACTCTTTTTACTTCGTTGTACAGAGTAAAAAGGAAGTATTGTAATCGCGAAAAATTTCGGTTTTCAGATTTTGATGGAAATATCCGTTTTGACCTTTTCTGAATCCATTATGACTAGTTTCGTCGTGACGTCTGTACGTACGGACGGACGTACGTACGGACGTAGGTACGTATGTATGTCGCATAACTCAAATACGGTTAGACGTAGAAAGTTGAAATTTTGTATTTATAGCATCTAGTTGTGCATCTCCTATTGTTGGTTTCAATCTACAAACCGGAAGTAGTCCTTTTTTCAAATATTTCGATAAATATTTAATTCAAGACAAATTTTTTTATTTTAAATTAAAGATTATGTGATTATTACCAACAATCGGTATTTTATAAATATTTTTGTATCTGGTATCATTTAAGAATAATTAAAGTATATATTTATAATTTAGTATTTCGGTTTTTCGGTAAGTATCTTGTAGTCCATGATCGATTAACATTTGTTACTACGTAAAGTTTAAATGATTATGACATGACAGTGACAATAGTAAAATATGCTTTATATTTTCTTCTGCAGTTTAAATAATATGACTAAAATATATTTGTGAGTATATAGTAGCAGTAGTAGTAATACTTATATATTAATATATTTGTATAATAAGTTAAAAGAATTTTTTATATTATTCTACATTTTAGTTATTAAGAAAAGTATGAACAGATTAATATGCGTACAAGGAAGTCATGTGGTGTCCACGTCAGATTTTTAAATTTTGACAAAGATGCGGCGGTCTGTCGAGGTCGAAAACTTTAATTTATCATATCATGAGGCCTTCATCATAGACAACATATACCAAATCATAACTAACCCCTTTGATGCAAGGTATAGGATGTTTAAAATTACTGGAAAATGTGAAAAACTTGAGACTTTTAAACTAACCATTAAATATTTATTTTAAATAAAGTAAGTGATTGTACTTCTTTTTGTAACAATTTTAAAATTATGTCTGTAAATAAAAGGAACGTCAACCTCTGAATTTATTGATAACGCCTTTTAAATTATTTTAAGAACTCCCTAAAATCTTTAAGTATCAAGAACATAAAACATCTCACGCGTTTCACTATCAGGATAAATTTCTCATTCTAAATTAATTACAGCAATCAGAACCGTTCGAATCGTAGGCAGTTAAAATTAAATAACTCAGTTTAGTAATATGGTTGCGTGTTTCGGAATCGTTCACTTCTAGAAGACATTGTCCATTACAGTGAAATTGCTTAATTTCAGAAAGTGAGCCTGGCGTAATTCGAGCTAAGCTAACTCCACCCTGACTGGGGAGAGATTTCAATGTTTGAGGATTTAGTTTAGGGGCTAATTGAGGGCGTTTTATATTTGAGGCAGTTAAAAGAGGAGCCGAAGGGAGGGAGAGAGGTAGAGTTTAAGGTAGTGAGGATATTGCGTGACTTGAAGACTTTGAAGAAATGAGTTTGTGCATTTGGGGGGAATTGTTACCTAAAAGCGCAATTTGCGGCGTTTAACTTAAGTTGAACTGTTGCATTAAAATATACTACCTCTAGTATTATACAGGGCGTATATTACTTCTAGTATCTACATACGTTAGGGTACTTACACCGGTGTCACAAAAATAACTTTTGTATCAATAAAGCAATCGCATATATGGGTAAACTGCCATAAAATATATATTATTTACAAAAATATTACTTCCGGTTAAACCGGAAATGACATCAACTTTCTTATATCAAATGGAACATCCTATATATTTTTACATATTTCAATTCTACATATAATTCTGAAACCAATGATGTATCACAAGTCTAGATTTTATTAGTAAAAAATTATAGAAAGTGTTCACCATTTCCGTTTACACACATTTTGGTAAATTATTGTTAATAATTATTTTTACCTATCGCTGTAAATTGTTTTTATAAAAAAATGTGAAACATCAATGGATTCAGAACGTTACATAGAGTTCAAATATGTAAAAGTATGTAGGGTGTTCTATTTGAAATAATGAACCTGAAAAACTAATTTTCGAATTTAAAAAAATTCTTTTTGTTTCGTGATCAGTACGTGAAGTAATATACAGGTTGGTGGAGGTGAAATGCGAACATAGGGAAATATAATGACAATGGAGTTATCATGCTAGGCATCTTGATATACGTGGAATAAGTACTGTCAATGTCAAAGTAGCTGTCATATTATTGAAATTTTTATTTTTTTTTAAATATTTTCTTTGCATAATAATGTATTTGTACGAGCAACGAAAAAGTTTACATACACTTTTAGATTTTATTATTATTTCTGTTATTGATTACTCTTTTTGCCACACAAAATCACATTACTTCGTTTTGTGACACTACTACAAAATATATCAAGATACCTGGCATGAAAGTTCGATTGTCATTATGTTCCCTATGTTCGCATTTCACTTCCACCAACCTGTATGCCATTCTAAAGCCGAGGCCAGACATGCGGCATTCGGCGAATCCCGAGCACCTGTTCGCCGAACTTCGCTCAGTGTGTATGGGGAGTTCGTTATTTGGCGAATCGTTCGGCGAACTGTTCGCCTCTTCCCGCCCAAAGTCGGCAAACTAGCACACATCAAAGTGGGCGAACATTCTTTTAGAGGGGGTTTGGACAACCGATCACACATTCAAGATTCGGCGAACAGCGAACTGTTGGCATAACTCGCTTCAGTTCCACCTCAGTAGCGAGTAATTAAGTTATTAAACTTATTCGTAGTTATAAATTTTTATTATTGTATAATATACAAATTGTTTCTATAAACAATTATTTAGACTCCCACACGGCCTCATTCAATTATCTTTGTTGTTGTTGTTAATTTGATTGTTTCATATTACAAAAGGTTTATAATCTCGTTAAGTCCTCTATTTCGTATGAATAAATGAAAGAAATAAAGCCATTTTGTCGTCTGACAACTTAATGTTCAACTAGGTGAACGTTCGGCAGTTTCCCATATTTTTGCTCGTTATTCGTCGAATGCCGCATGTGTGAACACAAAGGCGAATTCCGTTCGGCAAATCACAAACATTCGGGATTCGTCGAATGCCGCATGTCTGGCCCCGGCTTAATATGTAGGTACCTCAAGTTATGGTACACCTGTATAAAGTTGAATTTTTGTTTGTATGTCCGTCTGTCTATCTGTCTGTCCGTTTGTTTTGTATTTACATTATAGACCTTTTATCCTAACCTCTTAAAATTTTGCATGCAGGTCTATTTTAACCAACATCAAATTTTAAGGTATGTCTGACTTTAATCGGACCATTAGGAGTTGGGGTAAAAATTAAAAATTGCCCTAACGGACGCAATTTTTGTAAATTAATAATGACAATTAGTCTTATCAGATTATAAACGTTTGATGAAGTTTATAAATATTTAAATAATTATTAATCTCGCAAATGGTAAATTCATAATTATTCTCTACATATAAAAAATTCAAAAGATAATCTCTACTCTACTCACTACTCAGTGTAGGGAGTACTAGTCTGTTGTGTATTCACTAAAATGCTTCAAATAATTTTTCACATATTCATCATGGACATGAGCTTTTAGCTCGGGCTATCAGCTATGACTATAATTTCAGACATTTAAATGCTTCCCTTTGTCATTGCGCTTACAATACCTGCATTTTCAAAATTTTATCCCCTTTTCATTCCAATATTTTTTGCATTATTAATGTAAGTACTTTACTTCAAATAGAGCAAAAAATACTGGTAAAAAATATTCAAATAATTACTGAAAATGTATGTTAAAAGTTACATTGCTATTTTTATAAAACTCATTTAGTAATAGGAACTAGAAATTGCTATGGATCACGACATGTACTTATATGTGTGATATCTAGATATGAATATGTATGCATGCATGCGCATGACATACAGTAAATTAAAAGATTGTAATTTGTATCAATTTTATTTAAAAGGATTCGTGTAGCTTCTAGGAAAATGAGAAAATGGTAAACTTATTAATTCAGAAATGTACGACAAATCCATGGTATAAAGAAACTAAGGTATGTTCGTCCGGTGACCGAAAATGCGTTCGCTTCGCACATGACGTCACGCGGCAGACAGAAGCCAGAACCAGTAGTGCTGTGGTATAGGAAATAGTACCTAAACTGCGTTTGATTACAATAATTTTGAATTTGTATGATACTGTGCACAATAACCAATAATTATTTATGTAATTTATAACTGTAATATAAATATTTAACTGTATATTCGCTCTAAATTTAGTAATTTCACAGATATCTGTGGTAATATGCTCACAGAAACTGAATTTTTTAAACTCAATACATTTAGCAAGACTGAAATACATAATATAAAACTAAAAATACACGGTCCAAATTATTTAAATCGTGTAAACTAATGAATACTACGAAACTGAAAATATAAAACATGGATATTAAATTATTAACAAACAAATATTGGCAAACATGAATTAAGTTTTAAATAAATTACTGTTTAGTTTATAATTACAACTTTTTATAGTAGGTACAATATAAAACGTATCTGAATAAACAATAAACCAATGTACGTATAAAAAAATAACAAATTTAAATACAAATTAAAGTATTAAAAAAATAACACGTCACTTGTAAATGAAACATGAATTTAGCAAAAAATACTAACATATAACATAAATTTAGAATATTAAAATACATAATTATGTTATTAGAAGAAACAAATTTTGCTGATTTATTTAGTAAATTTCTTTAGCTTCTTGCTTTTTCTTTTCTTATCTGCCTTTTTAGTATATAATATATTTTTATTTATTTCCCGTATTCTTATAATATATGTTCTTACACGTACAAAACATGATAATACTTCTATAGGTACTTCAAACATGTTTTTAGTTTTTTCATGTATTTCGTTGGCAAGACTTTTAATTATTGAAGTATCAGTATTAAACTTGTCTCCATGAAATCTTTATTTTATCTTCTCTGCCACACGCTATATTAATCCAAAGTTTACATATTTTTGGATCTTTTCGGAACCTGTGATATGTAACTCGATTTTTTTACTATAATTTGTACATCTATATACTGCACAACACGACATTGTAAATATTTAAGTATACAATTTGAAGAAATTCGAAATAACCATACAGATAACTAAGTTTAACAACAATCCGTAATGCTTCTGCCGGCTTCTGTCTGCCGCGTGACGTCACAGCGAGAACACGCTGGTGGGGAGACATGCGCATGCACATACCTTAGTTTCTTTATACCATGCGACAAATCTACTTCGTAAACCAATCGTGGACCAATTACAGCAACAATTTTTACTACTTTTAGATTAAAGCGGTATTTATAACAAACGCAATGCAATGGGTAACGCAATGCAGTAGGTAACGCAACGCAATGCAAGGAAAAATTGTTTGATTTATAACAACGTATCTGCGGTAGCGTTTCACCAATACCAATATTCTTTAACTTGACAAGTACCAGTTGACATCTGTCAATTCTAAAACTATTTTGTATTTAATCCTATAAAATCTCTTTCTATTTTATATGGGTAACTAATTAGTAAGGTATATTATATTAATAATTATAATAATAATGACAAAATATGTACCTGATGCTAGTATTTGAGTGCAACATGTGACAGCTAAAACAAATTAATGATAGATACAAAATTTCAGATATGTTGATTTTTTTGATTTAAAAATGTCTTAATTTTGATTGGCCAGAGGCAAGAAGCTCACGCAAGGCAACGCAAGGAGTTGGAAGTTGACTACTCTTGCCTTGCATTGCGTTGCGTTGCTGTTCACCTTGCATTGTTATAAATCATCCCTAGCAAATGTATACATGGTATACATTCATCTTTTTACCTTACCTACTGCGTTGCGTTACCCATTGCATTGCGTTGCATTGCGTTTGTTATAAATAGCCCTTAATATAATTGTCATACCAATACCATCCGTCAATATTATTCGTGTGCTAAAAAGTAAAAATAACGGAAAAGCTGAAACAATAGTTATTTACATTATAAGTGCGGTAGGGTTAATTTAAGTACGACGCGAAGCGGAGTGCTTTAATAAAACAGGGCGTTGTACAAATACCTAACGAATACATTATGTATTAATATTTTTTGGCCGACATACTTTTTTATTTAAAATATCGAATTTTCTATGAGGTTAAGTGAGATGCATTTGCCATTTGCACTAAAATTTCTTACTGTCAAGCAGCCTTGAAACAACTCTGAGATGTCGCCAGTAAATGTCACATTTAAAATTAATCTGTTTTATAGCGTGTTTGTAGGCTTTCTTTTTTATTATAAAAGTTACCATTTTATTTAAAGAAATAAAATTCGGTGCGTATTAACGAACTATATGCGGAAACAGTTATGACATGTGTTAAATCGCAACTACCATTAGACGTCAACGATGTTTAATTGTTATGTTTACAATTCAGGAGGCCAAAAAATATTCAAAAATTTAAGTTTGTGTTTACGAGGAAGGGGAAAATAGCCGAGTATGTCATGTGAGATGTGACCTAACGTGGTTTTGAAACATCAGGTTTGAATCCAGTCTGTTACACATTTTTGTTTAATTGTATTTGCATCTATCATCCTGTGGTGTCTTTAGTAGGTACCAACCGTAAATACCCGTGAGTTTACGGCTGGTTACCGCACACATGGAACCATGACTCACAGTATGTGATGCTGTCACATCCAAGTTTAATAAATAGTAATGTAAAATAAGTAGATTCTAGAGGATATGACACAAATTTATAAAAATGTAAACCGGAATGAATTCTGCTATTAATTTATAAATAATTATAGTAAATATATAATAATTAATACACAATTTCATAAGTTTCACATAATATTTTATAATTACAAAATATATTAAAACTTTTTAAATATTTAATAATATATGAATTAATTGTAAACAAGAGTTAATATGTTATTAGTTTGTAAATAATTGAAACAGTTAAATGGAATTTGCATTTATGAAACATGATTTTTGCATCGGAAATATTAATGTACAAAGAGAAATAAATTGCCAATTTGTAAACAAACATCATATTAATTTTTAAATATAAAACATTGATTTGAAATTCAATGTGCAAAACTTCAATTAATACAAAAGCCGCCTCGATAACCGAATGTGTCAACGTACCCAAAATGTTTCCAATCAGCCGGCGAAGTTATGTAATTAAAAAAAATTGGGAATAGCCTATCGCGCTATATGTGGCCTGACAATTAATTATTCAGATACAAATTCAGACTTTTCACTTTCACACAAGTGCATTAATTCTTTCTTTATCGTCCTTGTGCTTAGCTCTCGTGTACCACTCGACGTTGTTGGAATGCACGATAAAAAAATTCCTGAAAATGAATTAAGAAAATCGCAATGAAAACTTTATACAGGTTGGTGGAGGTGAAATGCGAACATAGGGAACATACATGACAATCGAATTTTCATGCCAGGTATCTTGATATATTTTGTAGTAGTGTCACAAAACGAAGTAATGTGAATTTGTGTGGCAAAAGAGTAATCAATAACAGAAATAATAATAAAATCTAAAAGTGCATGTAAACTTTCTCGTTCTGCTCGTACACAAACATTATTATGAAAAGAAAATATTTTAATGAAAATAAAAATTTCAGTAATATGACAGCTACTTTGACATTGACAGTACTTATTCCACGTATATCAAGATGCCTAGCATGATAACTCCATTGTCATATATTTCCCTATGTTCGCATTTCACCTCCACCAACCTGTATAGGTACCTAATTACTAAATTTATATTTGACATTAATAAATATGTATCATTAAAAGGACCAATTTTAAATTTAATGTCACTTATAATCTCACATTTGCATTATTTATTTCCGGAATTATTTGAGTACTCTCCACAACGCCCTCATCAGCTCGAGTGGTACACGAGAGCTGATTACGTTCTTGGAATGCTAATGCACGATAAAAAATTCCTAAACATTAATTAATGCACGAGTGCAGATTCGGTAAGAAAATCGCAATGACACCGCCGCTCTAGTTTTGAATTCTTTTTACAATGAAACTTAAATTATATACTAAATTTGTATTTAACATTAATAAATGTGAATTACATTATTAATTGTTTATTAACATGTGTTACGGTTAAAGTAGGTAGGTACCTCCAGCTACTAGCAAAAATTTGCGCTCAATTGTTATAACCATAGCTACTAAATTTGCCCTTATTTCTTTCTGTAATCAACATGTTTATTTGAATACAGCCTTACGACGATCCTCTACCGCTCCAGAAAACAGCCAAAAACATAGATTTCGCTTGCCACTCCACAGCGTTTATTGTTTTGTTAAATATATTAATCTAAAGGTATTGTTGAAAACAAAAGTACAATCTACAAAATGCAAGATGCAGAATTTTAAAATTTTGCTTTGAAATCGAAATATGTAATTTGAATTTTGACAATTTTTTGAACACGAATATATTTTATTTTAAAACGAATTTAAAAAATTCGGTCGGATATTTCGCAGATCCAAGCTTTGTTGACAACATATTAAAATTTGAAGTTAATTCACTTATAAATAAAAGCTATACAGCGGCGCGCGATACCCCTCTTTTTTACAAATATTGCAGTTTTTTTTACAAATATGAGTGCCAAAATTATATTTTCCCCTAAAACAATTTTTTTTTGTTATTTTTATGTTTAACAGAAAAATAAACAGATAAAAACTATAGAATAGTGCGCGGAATCAATGTTTTTGACGGTTTCCTGCCATGGGTAGAGGATCACCTTAACAGATATGTTACATACTCGAAGTGTAAATCTGAGTTTAGTTTTTACTTTTCTTAGTTAAAAGCAGACTATCGTGGTTTTCGCTGCAATATATTCAGTTATTAAATTTAGCGACAGCGGCAATTTGAAGCAAACTAAAATTAAAAATGAAATGGTGGACATCATATTTAAAATGTAATTACTGTGATAGCCGCTAACCGAATCCCGTTTGCTCGCCATTTAATTTACCTGAAATCAAATCAGCGCACATTTCATTAGTTTCTGGCCCGTGTTGTCAAACGTTTCACAGCAAATGGATTTTCAAATTGGAAATATGTCTATTTTTACTATGATGTGCTTTCAAAAATTTACTGGAGTGGAAAATGTAGTTTTACTTATTATTTATTTTATTTAGAAATATTTTCGAGCCTTTCAACTTCGTGGTTATTAGAGCTCGGGTATATTGTTAATTATAAGTAATTATTATATACATGTTATAGATATAATGGGTAGTACATAAGATAATTTTATGGGTTTTTAAATGTATTTGTATAGATTTGTTACTTTCAGGAAGAATATCATGTTTCTTGCTTGTTCTTCACTGTTGGCTAGTGCTCTTATCTATTACTTATTATTAACTGCATTTAGTGCTCTCTTTGCTTTACCAGACTGAAAAATTTGACAGTCTGTATTTTATAAAAAATAAATTTTAATACGAAACAAAAAATTACACATTCAAATATACAGTATCTATTTCGCATTTAATTTTAACCCAATTTGGGTATGACAGGATCTCATCAGTCATTAGTGATTCATCTGTTTAGTCTACACTAAGATATAATATACAGGGTGATTCACAACTTCGTGCATACTTATATTTTAATGGCATATAGTACTCAACTCACTTATAACGGAATTTTTTTCAAAATCACAATTTTAGTTTCGAGGTTTTCTAATCAAACACTGTTTTCAAATGATAATTAATTAAAATTTAATTTTATTCCATTCATAGTTAATCAGATATCCATTATATAAGCTAAGTAATCGGAACTCATTCGGAATGCTTCGTAAAATACGAAACATACACCCAATACACGAATACTGGTGTATCAGATACGTCGCTCAAAAAAAATTTGTAATTTGAAGTCGTTTCTAAAAAATCATACCTCTTGAACTAAGCACTTATGGAGCATAAAATATACAACTACTTATCATGTTCGGGTATTCTTTCAAGAAAAAAATAAAACTAAAATTGTGAAACAACCTCATTGTTTGTGACGGCATCTTTTTGTTAAAAACTTTCAAAACCAGTGGGTATTCCTCATAAGAGGTCCATCGCCTAAAATCCAACATAAAACGTACGAACGAGTGTTTTGTGGCCAGTTTGTTTTTCAACAAGGATTTAAGAGAAAGAGGATTTACTCGGGATTTACAGATGAGCCTTTTTAAAATTTTATAAAAATTCCGAAAAATTTCCAATTTATGCAAAGTTTACACGGGTATATCTCATGATAGAAATTAATTTTAATAATTTTGAAAAGGCACATCTGTAGATCCACTCTTTCTCTATTAAATGTTTATAAAAACCTTATCCTGAAGTCAATAATAATCTAACAGTATACTCGAAACAAAAACACTTTTACAGTATTTTTCAACTTCAAAATATCATTGCTTAACTAGGATGCGGCAAAGTACGAGTTTCAGGCTGGTTTCAGGTAGCCGTAGTAGTGGAAAAAGAATGGAATAGAAAAAAAAGTAAAATCGAAAGTATTCTAGCTCTAGGAATTCGGAATAAACGTAGACGTGTCGCTTTAAGTAGAAAATGTTTCCCTATTATATTCAAGGAAACTAGGAACGTTATCTGGAATTTTATCAGAATCAGATTTTTTTCCATTGTTCCAATATTTGGTTCTTCCATAAATCTGTTTAAAATTCATTACCCGTCTCAAAATTGCGCAAAACTTGCAAACAATATGAGCTCTTTCTTCGGAAAAGTGTAGTTGATGCGAGCAAATCTCTTTTTAATAGTAACTCCATAAAACAACCTCAAAACGGCTCTTCCTCTTGGTTGGAGCCAATATGAACGTAAGGCCTGGCACGAGGTACATGAGATCCAATAAGCTCCGAATAAAATAGACCAACTGATATTCAATAACTCCGATACGAGCAGAACGCTTTATGTGATAGAATCACGCCATCGTTCAGAAGATATGAATTTTGTAATAGTCATCCACCAACCGGAAGAACTTAAGGTACCGGAAAGCTAAGCGGATGTGTGTATTCTCAAGCAATATCTGAATACGTTTTTTATCGCAGATCTCGCATGTTTACTGTGAGGTTATTAAATTATTTGGGTTAAATGAGGAGATTTTTTGTTAAGATATTTTTAATTCTCCCCCATGTTTATTTATTAATGCTGCACAAACCAATAATATTTAATTAAATATATTAAACAATTTTTTGTTCCCAAAATAACAACCGCGAAACTATCATTTTGACATGAATTAAATAATTGTAATATTAATATCAAAATTAAACCTCAATTATTGTTATTGTAATTTATGTTTCAAAAAAATTGTAATGCAATGATTTGATAATAAATATTGCACATTCCTGTCATTATTCCCTGTTTTATTGAGTCAATAAATACCTGATTTAATTACAGTAATAATAATTATTATTAATTAGATTGTGTGTACGGCCTCAACCTGTAGTTTACCCACGACATGAATCGTCCATGGGATGTTTAAAAATATCTTATTCTTGTACTTTAAGAGACCCGTCTACCTCCGAAAATCAAGCACAAAACGTACTAACGTAGCCAGTGTTTTGTGGCCAGTACAAAAATGGTAAAATTGTATTTCAACAAGGATTATATACTTAATTTACAGTTGTGGCTTTTAAACAAATTAATTTAAAAAATTGTATATGATTATAAAACTTCCGAAAAGTTTATAAAAATTTCCAATTTATGCAAACTTTACAGTTATATCTCTTGATAGAAATTTATTATTAAAATTTTAAAAAGTCACATCTGTAGATCCATTCTTTCTATTTAAATGTTTATAAAACATTACCTTGAAGTCAATAATAAACTAACAGTTTACTCGCAACGAAAACACTTTTACAGTATTTTTCAACTTTAAAATGACATTGCATTGCTTTTGCTATGATGCAGCAAAATACGAGTTTCGCGCTGGTTTCTCAGGCAATCGTAGTAGAGTGGAGAAAAGAGGGTATTCTAGTAATTGTCCTTAATAAACTCGCCCGAGGGCTCGTTTTACTAAATTTGGACACGTGCGAGAAAATAATGTCTTATAAAATTTATTTTTAAATATTCTATTATTTAGTAGAACGATGATGAATCATATTATTTTAATTGAGATAATAATATACAATTTATTTAGTGGAAAATAAATTTATAAGTACATCATTAATAAACACCAACACTACCATGTTTCTATCACTGTTTAGCGAGCGTTTCAATTTCGAACATATCGAGCTATCGAACAGTTCGACTCCTGCAAAGCGTTGAGTTTGCTCTCAGCAGGAAGCAGGAGCCCCTGCCGCTCCCCTGTGTCTGTTCCTGCAACAAACACATTCCGCTGCTTGCAGGGTGCCATTCAATATGGCGGCGCTCATCGGAAGGGTTGCAAAATTCAAAGTGGAGATAGAAGAGCAAATTATATATTATTATTTATTATTCACAAATTGCGAACATTATTGCGTTGAAAAATATGTAAATTAAGTAGTTTTAGTTTTCAGAGGCTTCAGTTTTTTCCAGTTTTTAATTGCGTTTTAAATTAGTATTTTAATATGAATCACTTCTCTTATAATGTAAAAATTCGGTAAAAATTTGATGTGGCCAGCACACAACCTCCCGCCATATCTAGACTTATAAACATAAATGTATACGTACAATCCGGTGTCAATTTAAAATATACAAATAAAAATAAAAAATATTCAAACACAGAAATTTGCATCATCTGAATCAAAAGATGAGTTGTAAGGACCCTAATTCGTGCTCATCCACTAAAAACTCACTACCCGATTTTTAACATGATTCCAATACCTCCCTTACAGGTAAGCGGGAGGTAAAAATAAAAAAAGTGTCGGAAATGTGTGGTAATTAGAGTCATTGAAAGTGCAAATCATTTTGCAGCCTGTATAAAAATACGTACCTATACCGATGATTTATAGTACCTACATGTAGGATTGCCACACCCAAGTTGGGTAAAAACAAGTGTGGAATGAAGCATATTCACGGAATAGCCATTCCAAACGTGTTGCAGACTATACTTTCTCTACGACTATAAATTTAATTGCATTAAAAAATATAACCTATAACTATTAAAATAAAAATATATGTATTTACAAAATAACATTTCACACAAAATTAATAAATCTACACGTATTTTAAAGCTACCGACCACCCAAAAACATTGAATAAAGTTAAATTATTATAACTTGCTACATTTCATTCCATAACTATTGACGGAATGAATCCATTCCGTACCAAGTGATAGAATGTAACCATTCCATAATTAAAAATGATGTAAGAATGATAACATTCTAACAGTCGTATAGAAATGTATTTTTGCACTTCCGGGACTAAAACTCTTCTTTAGTCCTTATTTTTAGGGACTTAGGTTCTTAATTTGATGCCAAGGGATTATTTTTCATATTTAATCCCGTTGTCAAGGAATTGAATTAATTATTCCCGTTGTCAAGTAAATACGTGCTATTTGTTACAGAGTATCTATGGTAACAATATAAATATTTGTCATAAAATTTACTGTCATAATTGCAAAATGTGTATTCTTTTAAACTATTTTGCATTTGTTCGAGGATGAAGTGCAAAAAATAGCGTATATACCACAGGACTAAAGTATCTTTAATCCCTCAGGTGATTATTTCCCTCACCTTCGGCTCGTGAAATAAACTTTCACACTCAGGATTAAATCATGCACTTAGTCCCTCAATATATAATATACTATTAGAAGCTTATTTATTGCATCAAAATGTATTATTCCCCTACGATTTGATTCATTTATCTAATAATTGCGCTGTAAAATTCGCGTGCTTTTTGCTATTTTTTGTAGTACAGGATCGCTGTAATGCCCTGAAAGTCAGTGGCGTGCATCAGGGTGGAAAACGGGTCATGAAATCGACTTCATTTCATTATGCTAATGTGGCTTGTTAATTTTGTTGCCGCGAACCGCGTGAAATTTCATGTCAGTAATTAGAATCGGATTTTACATTTTGTTTTTCATTTTGTTGTTCGATTTTCTGATTAGCGTGTTTGTTATTGTAATATGAAATGTTGATTTGAATACAGTAAACAATATTTTCGGGAGGAATAATTGATTTTTGATTGGTTTACTGGGAATATGACGTGAAAAAATTGATGGAATTTGGTTTGAGAATCAAATTTTGTAAACGAATAAAATAGAATCAAATGTTTATTGTACGAACAACAATCATAACATAATACACACCCTATAATGAAAACGACATCAAATTTCATTATAATTTTTGTATATCCAGGAGAGATCAATGCGGAAATTGCGGTCAAAACAATTATCATTTTTATCCCATTTCTAATTTCGACACGTGTACCTACTCCACATTGTGTCCAGGGGCGGACTGGGGCTTAAATTTTTATCGGACTTTCAAGTAACCGATCCCAATTTTACAGATCCTGGCACTAGAAAATAGTGCTGCGACGAAATTTTTTTTACAAGTTTTACATCAATTTGTGCAAAGCGGAATCTTTTCGGCATCTCAATAATTGGACCAATATCATGTCGGTTCTCCGACCTTATGGCCAGTCCGCCCCTGACTGATCAAATTATAAGGGTGCAGTTAAGAGTGTCGTTTACCTAAATGACCAAAACATGCTTCACACTTTGTGATTTATTTAACAACAAACAAATGTAATAATCGAAAATTTGCAATGTAAGTACATTCCATTCTTTCATGTCTGATTTATCGAAGATTATGCTTTGTGAAACAAAATGTGTTTATTAAAACAAGATAATTCAAAACTAGTGAATAATTTTATTCTTTTTGTTTATGTTCAGAGTGATCATAAATGATTGACCGTGCCACATAGTTCTGATTTTTGTTATTAAACAGTGCTCACTCATCATCCTAACCTTAAAATGTCAAAAAATTACAGTTTTCTTTCAATATTAATTAATAATAGTGTTCTTCACTTGCTTTCTGCCTTACTATAAATGCAAAAAAAACGTATAAACGTATAAAACATTAAGTGTCATTATAGTAATTTAATACATTCAATAGTAATATATCAAGGGATCATTATTTTGCTGGTAAAATTTATTTCAAAAGATTGTTGCTTGGTAACATTTCGAGACAAATGACATGATCAAAATCCCGAGCTGAAGGCGAGGGATTTTATCATTCAATTTGTCGAGGAATGTTACCAAGCAACAATTTTAAGAAATAATTTTACCTGCAAAATAATGACACCCGAGATATATTTTGTTAGACTATTTCCCAAATAAACAGACATAAAATATGAACTAATAAATTTACGTTGGACTGTCCTAATATTTTTATTATTAAAATGTTTTTTAATGCCGGAGTAAGCAAAATTTGACACTGCTGCAGACCGATTAGAATAATTATTCGTGGTTTTTCGTGTTTTTAAATAAAGACTAATTTTTTATGTCGAAACGGTTGTTTATTTTGACATTTAATTTTTTTACTAACCTTTGAGTGTCAAAATTATAAATTTTAGTTTCTTTCGTTTCACAAGTTCATTAATAATTGCTTCCAAACTAAGGTTTTTGACGTAACTGTATTTTTTGGCGTTTTAAATGATATATTTTTATTTCATCGTAAGAAGTTGTCGCAAAAAGGTTCATTTTCACACTTTTAA
Source organism: Agonum fuliginosum (assembly GCA_947534325.1). NCBI lineage: Eukaryota > Metazoa > Arthropoda > Insecta > Coleoptera > Carabidae > Agonum > Agonum fuliginosum. Next base: position 32,543,204 of record OX384037.1, read on the forward strand.
TTTCAATTAAAAACAATACTAAATCAATAAAATTGTCATACATGGCCATGTAACGGGTAAATTGTCACTTGAACAACCCCTTGGGAATTTTTTCAATTTTTGCCGATATATTTTGTACGTCATTGGTCAGAATTTAAAAAATTGAAGCAAATGATTGGTTATATGTGGGAAATAGTCAATAGTAATATATCAAGGGATCATTATTTTGCTGGTAAAATTTATTTCAAAAGATTGTTGCTTGGTAACATTTCGAGACAAATGACATGATCAAAATCCCGAGCTGAAGGCGAGGGATTTTATCATTCAATTTGTCGAGGAATGTTACCTATAAGCAACAATCTTAAGAAATAATTTTACCATTGCGGGAGATTGTCGACAATTTGCCCGGGCAAATTGTCGCTGTCAAAATATCCGCACAATTAATTCGTGATTGGTTAGTTTTGAAGAAATACGTAAATTTAATTGGTTTATTTTTTGACATTGACAGGTGAGGGCGATATTCTTCATTATTTACCTATGGATTCCTAAGGCTAATTCCTACAATTCTACATAATATAAACTTCTAAATATATTGTTCATAATGTTCGTTTGACATCAGGTTTGACAAGAACTGAGTACTAACTTTTTTCCGCGGAACATAGTTTTGATTAAAAAAACGTCACGTGACTGTCAATCATTTATGATCACTCTGTACGTACAATAGACACCGAAATCCGTAATAGGTATCGATCCACCTTAATGTATGAATAATTGAAGCAATAGTGTTGTTAACGAGAGTAAAAGCCAACCGAAATGAGGTTAAAAATAATCCCGGTAAAAATCTGTGAAATATTTAAAGAGATTGTCGCCGGTAACGCGATTTATTATATCTCGCGGGCTCATTCCGCTGAAATAAAATTATTTACCCCTTAACAAAGTCCCGAAGTTAAAATCACTAATAACATTGTCGGCAGTGTTTTATACCGTGTCGCCGTCAGCTCAACGATTTTAAAATGCAATAAAACTCCAACAAAAAATCATTGGAAATTTAGCTTCTCCGCGTCGCGCTCGCAGATGGAACATTTGCATTTTAAGTGTTTTCTGCTCGCATAGACACATATTGGATGCCAAGCTGGTCGTCACGACGCTCTTTCAGCCCCCCTCGCACCCCCAGCGACGCCGCGACGCCAGACCAGCGGCGCGCGGGGGTTTTTCCCCCAGGAATCATTACAAATTAACACTAATTAACAGATCGTTTATTAATTATCATATTTATATAAAAAATTAATTTTTAATACTACAATAAAATTTATTTCGGTATGTTATTTGTTTTAGCTATAATTCGAGGGTGCATTAATATCTAATTTGCATACTAATTTGCGTGCCATTATGAACATCATAATGGTATTTGATGTAAGATGTCCAAAATTCATGTTTTTATAATTTCATGTTTTCGGTAGAAAGTTTATATCCAATGGAATATTATTATGAGCTTTTTCGATAAAAAGTAGATACATAAATTAATTTTTGGCCTCCTAACCTAAAATAAATAGGTATGTCTGCCAAAAAATATAATACATAATGTGTGCGTTAGATATTTTTACAACGCTCGGTTTTATTAAAGCACTCCGCTTCGCGTCGTACTTTAATATAGATTATAGAACCTCGTGTTGTAAAATTAAGCCTTATAATGTAAATAACTATTTTATCTACTCCCTACTGGATATTGGCAACATATCTTCATACTATCATGTGTGGATAAATATGTTATATCCATACCAGATGTGGATATGAAATTAAAGGTCAAATATGTCAAAAACATATTAATGCGTGAAAATTATGTTTTATGACAAATAATTATTAAAAACTTTAAATCAACTGTTAGTTAATTAATTAATCAACTGTTAGTTAATTAATTATGTTTAAAAACATGATTTTATTGCAAAAAGAGCAAATAAAATTTAGAGTTTTTACGTTGGCAACAATTATTCAAATGTCATATGTCAAAAAATAATTGATGTAACCCTACTTTTAAATAATTTTTGGCATCATATTGAGTGCATTTTATTGCAAAAACTATATTTCGTTATTTGATCGTAGAAAAAATAGGCTGTACAACTCGAGTGGATTGCCTATATCGCACGCGAACGTTTGCAGACACTCCCCCTATGGGGTCGTGACTGCAAACTCGTTCTCGTACGATATAGGCATCACATCCACTATTATTGCAATCTAAAATTCAGTTGTTGATATTTTAAATTGATTAAATATAGAATATTTTAAGATTTGGAAATTTTGATTCGAAATACTAATTTAATATTGATTTACTTTTTTCACAATGATGATGGCTGATCAACTAGTATTGAAGACCAAGTTGAGTAAAAATAATAATAAATGGAATAGCTACTATCAGAGTCAGTTTAATTAAAAACGTATTAATAAAAAATAAAATAATAATTTACATACCTAAAATTATAAAAAATTAGACAAATGTAGGTAGGTATAGTTGCCATAGCAATAAATATTTGATTATGTTATGGTTCTCACATGTCCAATATCGTTGAAAAAATTTATTTAAGATGTACTTCTACTCTAAAACTTTACAGCAGAGTTACAGAGGTGTACGCCTGCCACGTTTACTTCAATTTTAATTGAAATATATGATGCTTTTACATATGAATGTACTTATAATACAAAGGATGTCTTAATGCTTCTATATTTTTATTTTTTGTCTTTGGCCTAGGAATTTGAAGTAAAAAAATAAAAATTTACGATTTTTGCGAATTTTTATCATTATTTGATATGATTTTTTTCGGTCACTACAAACGGCAAGAAAATTTTAAAAAGCAAGAAGCATGCAGCTAGCTAAGCTTCCTTTTTCGAATAATTTTTGTTTTGCATAATTTCTTTAAAAAATACAGAAGTTATTATGGGAATACTGAGCCATGTTTACAGTATTTTTCAACTTCAAAATAACATTGCATAGCTAGGATGCGGGAAAGTACGAGTTTCGGGCTGGTTTAGGATAGCCGTAGTAGTGGGGAATAGAGTGAAATAGAAAAAAAGTAATATCGAGATCTAGGAATTCGAAAAAAAGGTAGACGAGTCTCTTAAACGTCAAGGCTGTCTTAGATAAAATATTGAATGATACAACTATTATTTGATAATGCAAATTTCAGTAAAAGGTGCAAGAATCTAAGGAACACAAATATCTACTACCAGGATTGAAAAAAAACATGTTTTTTTCAATTTTAAACAAAACATTTGTTTTTTACTGTTTAAAACTGTTTTTTTGGTTTAAAACATGTTTTTAACTCTGCACAAAAAAACATGTTTTAAACAACAAAAATGCATGTTTAAAACATGTTTTAAACAGGATATCTGTTTTAAATAAATATTATTTCCATCGAAATATGTCGCCAATGCTACTTTTTGTGCGAGGACGGGGATTTACATCGCTCTAGCTGCGTAGCTAGGAGTCACCGATGGTCGGTAGTTGAATTTGTTTTGTTTGTGTTATGCTTCGTGAATGGATTTCGATATCATTTTTAAACACCTGATTTAAAACACAGTTTAAAACATGCATTAAAACATTAGGCCGTGTTTAAAACATGTTTAAAACAGTTTGTTTAAAACAAATTGTTTTAAACATAACAACCCTGTCTACTACCTACCTATCTTAAAATATTCCGTAAATACTATAGTCCATCAAAACCCTAAAACATATTCTCCATCGCACTCATTGTTCGTGCATTTAATATAGTCCGGTGCCCGGACTTAATCATTTTACAGTTATTTAAAGCTCGTTTAATATCTCCGGGTCCGCAACAATGGGGCGCGAAGCTCCCCTACAATCGATCCGGACAATGCGCCGCGCTCCGGTGTAGAGAAAGAAGTCCTCGCTTCCGGAGCGGAAAGTCCGGACCCCGGAGCAGATGTTTCCTAATACCACTTACGTCTCGCTGCGCCGGCGAGGCGACACTGTTGCGAGAGGGAGTGAATTGTTGGTATTAGGAGGTTTAAAAGACGGGTCGTGTCATTATTTTGTTTTTATTAAATGAAATAAAATATGTGTAGCTCATGAAACTGACAAAGATAATATTTTTTGTGACAATTATATGAAATATAAAAAATGTCAAATACCAGGAGTTTCTTGAAACAGGCGCACCCCCAAAAAATTTGTATTTTTAAGTCAATTACATTTATATAATAGGTTTATAAACTACTTACATTAAACTACATAAATAATAAATTTGTATTTCTTCCTCTTTTAGCCGGTGACATCAAGTTCCTTATTATAAATGGAATACTCCGTATATTTTTTAAGATTTTTATTCTACATAAAATATACAACCAAATTTTTCGTTGTAGATTTCTAAGTAAAATAATAATTAAAATAGTACAGAAACAAATCGAATCATTCCTAGTTAGCTATGAAATAAATGATAGGAAACAGATTTTAAGATAGTAAAAATGCAGGTTTATTAACAAAAATAAATAGTTTAATAAGGAATTGCAATTCAATTATATTATTTATAGTAAATTTTCAAAATAGTCTCCATTTTCTTGAATACATAGTAAAACTCTTTGTATAATTTAATTTATTATTTATTATTTTACTTAGCAATCTACAACGAAAAAGTAGCTTATTGTACATGGCTGTATTCAGAATTTCATGTAGAATCAAAACCTTAAAAAATATACGGGGTATTCCATTTAAAATAAAGAAGTTGAAGTCACTTCCGGCTAAACAGGAAGTTATAAAAATTTATTATTTATGTAGTTTAATGCGCCTTTGAATGTAGTTTATAAACCTATAATATAAATGTAATTGACTTAATAATACAATTTTTTCGGGAGTGCGCCTGTTTCAAGAAACATTCGGTATAACGTCAAAAAATCTGCTGTGGCCACCACACGACCTCTCGCCTAACTCTGCTTATTCTACTAATCTAATAAATAGTTTTACTTACATTTTAATAGTTTCATATTTATGTAAGTAATATGTAAACGATAATGTAAACCAAGATCCAAGCAAAAGATGTCAACTGTACTGTCACTGTCATAATCATTCAAATTTTATGTAGAAACAAATTTCATATCATGGACAACAAGATACTGGAATTTCAAAAAAATAGAATATTAATTGTACTTTATTTTATTGTTAAATACTACCAGATTCAGAAAATTGTATTTATAATTATCTGTACCCATAGATAATTATATTTTCTTTTATTTTTAATTGCAAAAATTGTCATAAATAAATAATATATCAATATATTTAAGGAAAACTTTATCAAGTTTCAAAAAGTACTACTTCCGGTTTGCGGATTTCTACCAAAATGTTATCCGTTCTTAAGATACTTATTAAAACCTAAAATATGAAATTTGATTATTAAAGGTTTGATACTTTTTCAGTTATCGTGGACGAAAAATCATCACATACGTCCATACGCACACACACACACACACACACACACACACAGACATCATCGTGAAAATATTAAATTCGTATTCTAGAGATCCTAAAACGTGCTTATCCACCAAAAACTCATACTCGAAAATTTTGACCCATTACAATACCTCTCTTATAGAATATGAGGCGAGAGGTAAAAATACAGTTATGTCAAAGCCTTAAGGTGGATTCATGCAGCCATTTACATTTACATTTAATTTTCATTTAATTTAATTTAAAAGATAACTATGGTAACAATGTCGCATTTGAAAACATAAATGAGAATGATGCATGAATGCCTCCATTGAGTTACACACATTTATCTTTTAAATTAAATTAAATTAAAATTAAATGAAAATTAAATGTAAATGTAAATGGCTGCATGAATCCACGTTTACTTAGGAACTAGAAAATAATGAATTTGTGAAACGAAAGAAACAAAAACAGGTTAGTACAAAAATTAAATGTCAAATAAACAAATGTTTCGTTACAAAAAATTAGTCTTGATTTAAGATTGTTGCTTATAGCAGCTTATAGGTAACATTCCTCGACAAATTGGATGATAAAATCACTCATAATGGTCCCTTGATATGTTATTATTGCTACTTCCATTTTCCATAGAATGGTGATGTTATTTTAGTGAATTTCATCCACTTCGAGCGATTCGTTTTGATGCAGTCAGAATCTCAATCCGTGCGACGATCTTAAAAACGATCAAGTGGTCAGCTCGAAACGTCCAACTGCGATTAATTTGCAAGATGATTTACAATTTAACGACAATCCCACACTGCCGGCCGAGACACTTGAACCACAAAACTCTGGGTTCGTACGTCATCACTCATGCAGAGAGCTGTGCTTCAATCCGCGCAGTTACTGTCTAGATAGATAAAAAAATTATAAAAACGTTTTTAAAGTTGTTCTAAATTTTGCAAGAATTAATTTATCTCATAAACAAATCATTTAACAATTCGAGAAAATCTAAATAAAATTTCTATTTTTCTTATAATAGGCTAGGCTAGGGTATCAAAAACGAAGCGAAAATGTTGTATCGATTATTTGATTATTAACACAAAATTTTGTGCTAATTACGCGAAAATTATTGTGAAAGGTATTTGAAATGAATTATTATTGCAACATTAAATTTTGCAGTAACTGTTTGTACGCGCAGATATTGTTAATAATTTAACAATAAACGCAGGTTTGTAAACATAATTCATGATTGATTAAATTGGATATTGCAACAATGTTTTAATGATGTGGAAGCGTGCAAAGCAATTACCATCATTTTCATTTAAACAATTATTTTCTATAAATAAATCCTAGCAATTTTCACACGTTTTCAAATATTAACAACTTGCTAACCCGCGTATAACAACGCCGGAAAAACAAATGAAAACACGCACTGCATTAATTCACCTGCAAACATCAATTTCGTTGAAAAAAATAAAATATTCATTTGTAAATAATGGAACACGGCATGGAAAATATAAATACGGCAGCTGTTAGAGATTGCATTTGCAACGGAAACAAACTGAATTCATTTGAGAGAGGGGGATTCGTGACGTAATACACCGGACGTGACGTACACGGAACTCGTGAGGTTTAATTTGTTAGTATGGTAAAGCTACCCGGGTGTTGAAACGCACGGTTTCAGACATTAGCAAATAATTTCTCTTTTTCTAATTCGAATGATCATGAAGGAAACGTCACAATTGTTGACCAAATTTCAAGAGACATTTCATGAAATTGAAATTAATGGAACATCAAACATCAATTCGAAAATTTAAAAGATTTTAAATTTGACATTAGGTGAAAAACCAGCAATGTCCAGACAATTACAAACACATAGACACACCACCTTTTTTGCTGGTATGATAGATGATATTGTAGTTGACTTCAACAATTTCGATTCGTCTTGAAATTCAAAGCGGCAGCGAAGATATTCTTATGCAACCACGATTACATTTAAGACTATCAATAATGCGAGTGCGATTTAATTGGAAGATGTTTTACAATTTAACGACAATCACACACTACCGGCCGAGAGACTTGAACCACGGAACTCCGGGTTCGTACGACATCACATGCAGAGAGCTGCACTGAGAAAAATGTGTATTAGGAACAGTGTTGTGACAGATTATTTTAAAATGGATCTAGATCAATGTCAAGATCTTCTCGTTTAATATGATCTAGATCAGATCATAGATCAATTTTTATGATAGGATCTTTTTACTTCCTTGTACGAAGTAAGGAAGTATTGTAATCGCGAAAAATTTCGGTTCTCAGATTTTGACGGAAATATCCGTTTTGACCTTTTCTGAATCCATTATGACTAGTTTCGACGTGACGTCTGTACGTACGTACGTACGTACGTACGTACGTACGTACGTACGTACGTACGTACGGACGTATGTGTGTCGCATAACTCAAATACGGTTAGACGTAGAAAGTTGAAATTTTGTATTTAGGACTGTTATAGCATCTAGTTGTGCACCTCCTATTTTTGGTTTCAGTCTACAAACCGGAAGTAGTACTTTTTAAAAATATTTCGATAAATATTTAATTTTAGACAATTTTTTTTATTTTAAATGAAAGATTATGTGATTATTACCTACAATCGGTATTTCATAAATATTTTTGTATCTGCTATCATTTAAAAATAATTAAAGTATATATTTATAATTTATAGTATTTCGGTATCTTGTAGTCCATGATCGATTAACATTTGTTACTACGTAAAATTTAAATGATTATGACATGACAGTGACAATAGTAAAATATGCTTTATATCTTCTTCTGCAGTTTAAATAAAATGACTAAAATATATTTGTGAGTATACTAGTATAATAAGTTAAAAGAATTTTTAATATTATTTTACATTTTAGTTATTAAGAAAAGTATGAACACACAAGGCGTACAAGGAAGTCATGTGGTGTCCACGTCAGATTTTTTAGATTAGATCAGAAATTAGTGATCTTTTTACTTCCTTGTACGAAGTAAGGAAGTATTGTAATCGCGAAAAATTTCGGTTCTCAGATTTTGACGGAAATATCCGTTTTGACCTTTTCTGAATCCATTATGACTAGTTTCGACGTGACGTCTGTACGTACGTACGTACGTACGTACGTACGGACGTATGTGTGTCGCATAACTCAAATACGGTTAGACGTAGAAGGTTGAAATTTTGTATTTAGGACTGTTATAGCATCTAGTTGTGCACCTCCTATTTTTGGTTTCATTCTACAAACCGGAAGTAGTAAATTTAAAAAAAAAATTGATAAATAATTAATTTTAGGCAATTTTTTTTATTTTAAATGAAAGATTATGTGATTATTATCTACAATCGGTATTTTATAAATTTTTCTGTATCTTCTATCATTTAAGAATAATTAAAGTATATACTTATAATTTAATATTTCGGTATCTTGTAGTCCATGATCGATTAACATTTGTTACTACGTAAAATTTAAATGATTATGACATGACAGTGACAGTAGCAGTGACAATAGTAAAATATCGTTTATATCTTCTTCTGCAGTTTAAATAAAATGACTAAAATATATTTGTGAGTATACTAGTATAATAAGTTAAAAGAATTTTTTATATTATTCTACATTTTAGTTATTAAGAAAAGTATGAACAAACAAGGCGTACAAGGAAGTCATGTGGTGTCCACGTCAGATTTTTTCTTTAGATCGTAAAAAGATCAATATTACAATATTAAACAAAATATTTAATTGTTGTATTACACATTACATAAAAAAAGAAGAATATTCGTAGTATTCGATCGATTTAATCTACAGTTTAAAATTAAAACATAATATTTATATTCCAAGTGAGATACATGAATGTTTATTCAAGAGAAGAAAGTTTAGCCCCCGAGCCCGAAGGGCGAGTGGGATAATTTCTTTTAAAAAAATCCAATTTATGCAAACTTTACAAGGTTATTATCTCATGATAGAAATTAATTTTCAAAATTTTAAAAAGGTACCTACCTACCTATCCATTCTTTCTCTATTAAATGTTTATAAAAATATTATCCTGAAGTCAATAATAATCTGACAGTTTACTCGCAACGAAAACATTTTTACAGTATTTTTCAACTTCACGATGATATTACATAACTACGATGCGGTAAAGTACGAGTTTCGGGTTAGTTTCAGGCAGCCGTAGTAATGGGAGAAAGAGTGGAACAGAAAAAATTTAAATCGAGAATATTATTGGAATTCGGAAAAAACGAAAAAATAGGTAAATAATACATTTTCTCAGTGAGTGCTTAAACCCGCGCAGTTACTTCTACTTTAAAACCAAACTAGTACATCAACCTTGTTTCTTCCTCGTGTTTATATTTCACGCCTGACTATTACAAGCCTCCTGAAAGGATAATAACAGGCTGTCAGTCTCGTTCACGCTACGTCGTGTCCCGCAGGACTCGCAGGACGTCACGTGTCACTGCAGCCGAGTCCTGCGAGCTCAGGACGCAGGACTACACAGCAAGGATTCAACGGCTTAGGCAGGATCATACGAAGCTATGTCACGACCACATGATGGGCCGAAAAGATGGCAGGATGCGAAGAGTGAAAGTCACTGGGGTGGACTATTAACCGAGCCAGGAATTCGGTGGCAGGATAATTGTTTGCATAGAATTTGTGTTAGTATAGCGTTAATACTTACATTATAGAAAATTATAGAGGTAGCTTATTATGATTTTATGGATGATGGATGTGCTACTAGAGCATACCAAATATGACGGGTATATTTATTCTGGTTTTATAGTGATATAGGCTGTAAACTATTATTTTGCAATTATTTTTATGTTTTATATTTTCTTTTTCTACAATTTCACGATTTGACAACTTAAATTTAATTTGGCATATTGGCTTCAATGAAACATTAAGGGTTCAGTGCAAAAGTGGTACAAGTGACATTTTTGTAAAAATCGAGATAAGTACAGAAATGAACACTAGAAGTTCTGTTTTTCTTAGAGCAAAAATGATACAAGTCACTTTTCAGCTTGCTAGAGCCATCTATTGAAGTTTTAAAAAATCCTGTTCAGAAACTATTGAATTGTTTAATTCGATAAATGGTATAAGTGCACTTGTACCATTTTTGAATTTTTAAGTTAGTAAAGTCTATGGTGTTTATTGAAACTTGTATTTATCATAAATATCCAAAACGTAATAAATTCGACAAAATACTATTATTATTATTTCAACTGTTATAACAGAAGGTAAGTTCAATTTCGAAATAAATATTACAGATATAAAAGAGGACAATGAACAAAACTATACGTCGAAAATGAAAGTTTATTTGATTTCCGATGAAAACGACGGAAATTAAAGTGTTTCTGTTACTTTTTTAATTTATTATTTTCTTGGTAACATTTTCAAACATACCTAAATACTACAATAGATTACATTTATGTTTTTTAAATCAAGTTCAATATACACTTACACCCGTTTTACATTTTAAAACCTTTTAAGTCAAAAGTGGTACAAGTAAGAAAAACTTATTTTTTCTGATAAATTACAGGAAAAAAATATTCATATATTTATTTATAAGACATATCATTACTAGGTGAGGCGTTATAAGCTTAAAGATTATCTCTAAATTAAAACATTTCTTTAATATTAACGTTTAAATTTGACATCAATTATCTCCAATATTAGTTTTTTTTAACTTGTACCACTTTGCACTGTACCCCTTATTTCATTGTTTTTAATTTCATTCTGGTAGATGGCAGTTATAACCTAACTTTTAGTTATGTGTTTCTTCTACATTTACAATGTTCTTAAATATGCCATAACACGAGAGAAAAGCTTTTTTTTTTCACTCTCGCTTGATTGCCTCACTCGCTTCGCTCGTGACACAAACTTCGGGCTCCAGCAGAAAAAATAACTGTTTTCATCTCTATTTGACAAATAACTATTTAATGCTTTTGAGCAAATATTTTATTCACAAATTTAGTATGTTCTATATTTAGTTGCAAACTGAAGTTTTATTTTGAAAATCGCATTTGCTCCTGGAAATATTGTCTAGTAGCTATATTTCTGTAGACATTTATAAACATCATTTAAAAAAAAGTAATAATGTAATTTTCTTTCCGGATACCCCTCGGTTTGGGTTAATATCCAGAAAATTTATTGTCGTGCATTGCTACAAAACAATTACACTCTTCTTTAATCTTCAACTCGTGAAATTGACTGTTGACAGCAATGCACTCGAAAAAACGGATAATAATCCATGCACTTGGAATATTACAGTGAATATATAATTCATGTATCACGTGGTACATATTTGACTAATTTGATTGGCTGAAATAGGGCAGTAAGAGGCTATCAAATCGAAGATATTTTTATCACCGCTGTTACATGTCAACTGTTTTGTTTATTAGTTACAAACTGTCAGTTTCTCAATTTGAAATTGCTGTTTGTCAAAATTCAAACTTAAAATGTGGCAGGATAGGGATAATAGAGAAGAACGCACCAAATTGAGAAAAGTAAGCATAATTCATTATGGGTGGGCCAACTAGTGGTTTCTTTTTAAATCATAGGTTATTTTGACACTGACAGCTTTTTCCCATTCGAAATCTTGATAGAAAGTAAGTATCATACCTCCGCGGTACGAAATGAGTCGCTTTACGCTTGAGCAACGTTGGGAAATATTGCAAATTTATTTCCAAAGTGAGTGCTGTGTAGCCCAAACAGTGCGTTTGTTGAAAAGAAGATTTGTACAGAGCCATGGTATCCGACTTTTTTTTTACTGAAATTGAAGACATGGATTTGGACTACCTCTGATTCATGCAGGATGGCGCGCCATGCCATACAGCCCATGCCACAATCGATCTTTTCGGCACAAAATTCCCAAATCATGTTATCATCCGTCTTGGCGATGTCAATTGGCTGCCTCGTACCTGCGATTTGACCCCTTTTTTGTGGGGAACCGTGAAGGACCGATGTTATGCTAACAATCCAGAAACGATTCAGGCCAATATCATCCAAGCAATCCGTGAGCTACAGCCCGAAACAATCAACCAGGTCTTGGAAAATTGGGTGACAGAATGCGCTACTGCGAAGCCAGCCAAGGCAACCACTTGAACGAAGTTGTGTTCTATAATAAATGGGAATGTTTGCTCTTACTAATGAAGCCATAATACATGGGAAAAAAATTAATTTTGTTCATTTTATTGCATTTTCAAAAAAAACTTGTATTTGGCCCACCCTATATATTCTCCCCATATATAACTCGGGCTATGATGCCTATGATTAATCATAGGTGATAGCATTCGTAAGTCTTCAGAAAATTGAAATCGTGCTGCGCACTTGGTCAATTTTCATCGACCAACTCATGCTATCACCGATTATAATCATAGCACTTGTTATATTACCCCCGAAAATATACAAATAGTTAATTTATTACTACCTTATTTTCCGTAGTTCCCACACCCTCCGCCGGCTGACGAGGGCGCAAGCGGCGCGCTAACTTCGTTAGCCTCGGTTCACGCCGAATCCTAATTACTCGTTTTACATGAAACGTTTTAACCACTGCTATAAGGTTACACAGTTACACGCTACGCAAAAATATATTAGCTACGCCAGCCGCACAGTAGGCGTTGCATTACGATGGTGCTGAAAAAACTAAAATAATTCTCTTACGATTAAATTTCAAATTAATTATTTTCTACAATAAATTGTTACAATAATTTAAAATGTATAATTAACTTTATATTTTACGAAAAATGTTTTGTTCGACTGATGGAATGTATGGAAAAGATTATGGAAAAGGAATGCAGTCTCAATTTTTTTATTACTCTAATTCACCGACGTTTCGGCACACTCTAGTGCCTTCCTCAGGGTTAATTAGAAATGGTTGGTAAATAAAAAGTACATGTAAAAATTATTTAAATCTACATAACAAAATTGTATAATTTGTAGATAAGTCAAGTTAGCAAGTAAAACACGTTGTACGTAGAAGATCATCAGAATACGTCTTTATTCCTCACTGATCGGTACAATAATAAATCTTACACTTATCTCAACTACCCAAGTAAACTAAAAATCACATAACACCCTGTAGTAAATAATTAATAAACCAATTATAAATAATTAATTGTGTACCAAAATTAATTATAATTGAATTATGTTATATAAAATAGAAAATCTTGTTTTATTGATATTATGAATGTCATTAAAGCAAAGATCGCGAAATTTAATAAACAATTTTTTCTCTCTAGCTGAAGAAAAAAGGGGATTGTTTCAATTATCCAAATAAGTAGGTATATAATGCGCCAAGGCGGAGTAGAATACTTTACATTATCTACAATTGTATAGAATAAATAATTATTATTTTAAAGTAAATTTGAAATTAAATAAGTCACCATTCTTTTGTTAATACCTATTTTTACTATTTCAGTAAATGCGTTTTTACTTTCCCGACCTATGTAATAGAGGCAAGTATTGTAATCGTGATTTTTTAACAGTTAGACCTTACTGAACCCAGAAATCATTATTTAAAAAAAGTCTGTGTGTGTATCGGTCTGTCAGAATGTTGGATATCTTAAATTGGCATTTTGGACTGAAATTTTATATTAAAGATCTTGAGCCAAAAACTGACTTCTATAGTTCGTTAATGAGCTTTATTCAACTAGTGGTACCAACTTTTTAAACTGAATTTTTTTTATTAGAATACTATCGGGTGTGGTATCAAATTACATCTTTTGGGAAAAAAAATCTAGTAGAAACATGAAAATAACATTTAAACGATCGTTTTTTTTTCTTCAAAGTTTGGTGTCAATTTAAAGCTCTCGGCGAGATAAGTTTAGTAAAATTGTATAAAATGACATTTATGCGATTTTCAATTGTTTTTCCAAAAATTATATTTCAAGTGTATTACCTATCAAATTAAAGCTATCTAGAAAAAATATCTAGTCGAAGAATCAAAAACAATTTTTAAACGATGGTCAATAGTTCGCGAAAAAAGATAAATTTATTTAAATTTTGCTGAATAAAGCATAAAATTAAAGCCTTACGAAAGCAAGTTATTAAATCTTATAGTCGGGGAAGTACCTACTGTGGTGGACACAGCAGATTTTTCAGTAGTTTTATTGATCACATAACTGATCATCTAAAGTCATACTCCGACATATAGTAATAATTTTACGTACTTCTATCTCGTTTAACTTTGATGTAAAATGACAACAACCCATCACCTTGAAAGTAGACAGTACGCATTTGTTGTGAAAACTAGCGCATAGGTTTTGTGTTTTTCTAATTTAGTGGAAATCCGTCCCTCAACGAAATTTCAGCGAACACAATTACGTCCACATTTCACAAAACTCATCAAAATCAAATCAATCCCCCCCTGCGCGGAACATCAAATAACCAATCTGATGGGTAATAAAATTCATATGAGTAGCGAGGTAGTTCAACCATCGACCGCCTAACAAGCAGCGCGTCGGTTATACTCGTACGCATCGAAATATGTATTATTCATGTTTAATTCATGGCGTCATGGGACCCCCCACCCTAGGCGGACGCCACTGTATGCCCCGGTCATTATCGCCGTCGTAATGACTACATTCTTGTGTTGTCACGTGACCCCCGGGCATAACAGTGGCGGGGAGTATTGCAAGGGGCTCTTCAAATATATTACTCATAATCGCTAATCAAATATCTTTTTATTAAGGCTAATTTGAGTGATGAGAACACTAATTGTGAAAATATTTGGGTGATTATTTTGCGGAACAAAAGAAAATTAGTTATTTCATTTCGTATATTGGGAATTTTATTTATTAATCATGTAATAATTAATATGCTATTTTTATCTTTCGTCATACCTGTAATGGAAGGTATTGGAATCATGCTAAAAATCGGGCAGCGAGTTTTTAGTGGATGAGCACGAATTAGGATCCTTACAACTCATTTTTGATAGTTTCACGATGATGTCTGTATGTGTGTGGTCAAGGCCGGATTTCTGGACTCAAATACGAATTACCCAAAAGTGTTGATATTTGGTATTTTACATATGTATACAAATTGGTAGAGCTCATAGATTTTGGTACAAATATCTTCACCGAAATGATATTTTCTGAAAAGTAAAAATATTAATTATTGTCAACAATTTCTATAAATTTGGATAAATATAGTATTTATTTGTAATAAGAATAAGAGAAAAATTTATTTGCAACTTGCGTTATAAAAAATTGTCTTTATCTGGTAGTACTTTAGTAAAATTTAAAAATTAAATTTATCAAATAAAACATTTTAAAAATCTTGTAATCCATGAACGGTTGATTTTTGTTTCTGCGTTAAAAATATTAACAGGTGACCAGGTGAGACGGATGACACATTGGCACTAAGTCTTGAGTAAGATATTAAATGTAGTAATTTAACGGAGGATGGCTTCAACACAAAAGACCAGAAATCGAGACTATTCAAACAGGAAAATAAAAAAGTCTAGAAAATTAATAAGTAATGAAAAACCTGCATCAAAAGCATGTCGAAATATTCATTCACCGAGTATGTGAGAGGCAAGAATGGTTCTGGGTTGTTCATTTAGTTCATTCGACCTTATTTTGCACTCGTTTTGCACCTTCTTATATGTTTAGATCTTTCTGCGTTTGCTATATCCTTGCATTTATACCAAATTTAAAATTCTTGATTTAAATTTTTCTTTGAATGAATCTTTTGATTCAGGTGATGCAGATTTCTGTGTTTGAATATTTTAGATTTTTATTTGTATGTGTCAAATGGGCACCGGATTGTAAGTATACATTTATGTTTGTAAGTCTAGATTATGGCGAGAGGTTGTGTGCTGGCCACATCAGATTTTTTAAATGTAGGACCTCCTCATTTTTTTATTTGATTTTGTTCAACGTAATTGGTGTGATTTAATGTGGTTGCTACAATGTAGAAATACAAAAAGAATTTAAACACAAAGAACGAATATTGATTCGAATACCGAAAGCTTTTCCCGTTGTATATTTAAAAAAATTAATTGTGCTTCCTCGAATTTAATTTAAAAAATACTTTAAAACATAAGTCTCGTTAATTTGAGAGTATTCCCGTCCAATTCCAATTTCATTTGCCGCCAGTAAATTTAGCAAAAATCACGAAACAAAATTAAAAATACTTCCTCAACCAAGTCTGAACTCAATGCATGAAGCATGTTTCCCCGGATCTTCTAGGGGAGTTTGAAATCCTCTCCCGAGTTGCCTCGGCACGTTCCAATGCGCGTCTAATAAGACCGTTGAAATATAACCCCCCCGCCTCCACCCAACCAGCCGTCGCTGTGGAAATTTCTTCGTCTGTTATGATTTCGACACGATTCTGGTTTTTGTATTACGACATTTTTTGTCTTTTATGCAGGGAAATTATTTTGGATTATGTGGTGATTTCGACGGGAATGTACTGGAGGGTTGTTAGCAGGGATATATTGTCCGATTTGATGCGGAAGTTGGTACTACTGGACACGTTTCAGCACCGGAAGTCCAAGTGAAGAGGGCGTCTGGGGAGATATTATTATTTCATCGAATTTTTAAACGCGGGGTGACTAACCTCGAATTTTATATTTTATTCTACTATAATGGGATCATATAGTATTATATCGACATATTAAATGGACGAACTGCATTGCTTTCATTTGATATTATAGGGTACGGCACAAAGGACGGATTGTTTTTAAAAAATCATAAAATCGGTAATTTTTACTCAAAAACAAATTTATTTACGGATTCGGGTTCGCAATGAAATAGCATTTGTGAAAATTAAGTGTGGAAATTCACATCAGTCATGTGGTGACCGTTTTTGACGATGCATTGCTGAAGGCGTTGTTGGAAGTTAGCGTAGACTCTCTCCAACATCGCTTCCTTCCCACTTGACAAAATAAAATCCCCAGAACATTTCAAGAATGTTACTTGCTATATTTGCCCATTAACATCCTAATAATATCTTTGCGATTGCTAATGTCCGCCCTTGGTAACATTATCTATGTTACATCCCAATGTTGTAACTTGGTAATAATATCACAATTATGCATCCCATGTAATTCTCTGAGATGTTTGTATTGAGTATGTAATTTGTGATCGTACTCAGGATGTGGCTAGGATAGACTTACGTAACATCACTTAAAGTACAAGAATAAGATATTTTTAAACATCCCATGGACGATTCATGTCAAGTGGGTTAACTTGGGCGACTTCCACGCGAATTGCCTCCTGCAACTCGTCCAGGGTTCGGGGCTTGTGAACGACGAGTATAGAGAGATTTTGTTAAACAGTTAACCCATTGACTGATAATTTATGTAAAACTCGCATTTTTAGTAATTTTTAGAAATTATTTAACAAAATACGCCAAGATAAATTTCATTCTATAGCCATGTAAGCACAACCTATAAGTACATTTTTATAAAATATGAGGTCTTCGATTTCAAAACCAAAGTCACAAAATTATTTATTGTAACAGGCTTTTTTGCTTTGCATTTGATAGCAAGAGATAGGCTTTAATATCAAATATTTTAAAATTGAACTTTTAGAGATGAATAACATGTGCACAAGCACAACTAAAACAAGCCCCGAACTCTGGACGAGTTGAAGGAGGCAATTCGCGTGGAAGTCGCCCAAGTTGAGGAAGCGATGTTGGAGAGAGTCTACGCTAACTTTCAAGAACGCCTCCAGCAATGCATCGTCAAAAACGGTCACCACATAACTGATGTGATTTTCCACACTTAATTGTCACAAATGCTATTTTATTGCGAACCCGAATCCGTAAATAAATTTGTTTTTGAGTAAAAATTACCGATTTTATGATTTTTTTAAAACCATCCGTCCTTTGTGCCACAGCCTGTATATAGTAGATTAATCCAATAACTCACAATTTATGAATAGGTAGTCGCTGAATAGTAATAAGACCAGATATTATTTTTTATTCTTATTTTACTGATAACCATTGAACAGGATTAACTCCCAATTATTACAGAATGATAGATGTTATTATAGTGAAATCCAACCACTTCCACCGATTTGTATTGGTGCAATCGGAATCTCAATACGTGCGACGATCTTTGAAATTCAAAGTGGCAATGGAGATATTCTTTTTGCAACTAGGACTACATGTAAGAAGAGCAAGTTGTTTATTTAATTGTACGATGCATTTAAAATTTAACTACAATCATACACAGTCGGTCGGGAGACTAACCACGGAACTCGTTCTACCTCTTAAAAGCCAGCACAAAACGTACTAACGTAGCGAGTGTTTTGTGGTCACTACAAGAATTGTAAAAGTGTATTTCAACAAGGATTATAAAGGATCAATTAACAGTTGTGCCTTTTTTAATTTTAATCAGAAAATTATACATGATTATAAAAATTCCGAAAAATTCATAAACATTTCCAATTTATGAAAACTTTGCACGGTTATATCTCATGATAGAAATTTATCTGTAGATCCATTTTTTCTCTATTAAATGTTTATAAAAACATTTCCTACCTTGAAGTCAAAAATAAACTAACTGTTTACTCGCAACGAAAACACTTTTACATTATGTCTCAAAATGCGGTAAAGTACGAATTTCGGGCTGGTTTCGGGCAGCTTTAGTAGTGGGGAAAAGAGTGGAATAGAAAAAGAAGTAAAATCGAGAGTATCTACGGGCCGCTTAACATTGAGATCTCAACCATCATCAATCTACAACCAGATTCCAGATGATTTTAAAGTACATCGTCCTAAAACATTTGCGCATAAAATTCAAAAATATTTCCTTGCAATTCAAACGTCACATAATTGAAAACATAGTTTTAACATAAAATTTATCTATACATATGTTTAAATGCTTCTAATGTTCATACTTATTATTATTATACAACTGTGTTACTGTTTATAAAATATTCTAAACTTATTTTTTGTACATTTAATGTAAAATGTATGGAAGGTTAAGTGGAAGAACAGCTTCGGCTGAACTTTGCCAATAAAGAGATATTATTATTATTATAAGTACTAGAAAATTTAACACTCTACGTTTATTGTGGGATTGTCAATAATGCTATTCTTAAGTGGATGTTTGCCAATGTTGCCAATTATCTCTCTTTGAATGTTGCAGTTAGTGAGTGCACTCATTGTATTCAAAGTAGTGAGATATTCGTGTACTCCATTAGTGCCCGCACTGTACCTAAAATGTGGAATTTACTACAGTACTGCCACACGACGTAATGGGTGTTTAAATATAGGTAACAATTTCTCAAATTTCTGACTAGAGTTGCTGTATCAGAATATTGTATTAGTTAGTAATGCTAGCAAACTGGAAATATATTCGGATATCTATACATGATTTTCAAACAGAAGAAAATATAAAACAATCTACAAATTAATCTTAAGGCTGTATTTGAAACCTTTTACATTTGTTATACAATTTACAATCTAGAATTGAACCTTCAATATCTTTAATCTATAGGATGATTCGCTACACACAAATACTTTAATTTCTCGTCTCATTCTCGTCTCATTCTCGTCTTATCCTCGTCTCGTCTCGAAATTACGAGAGGAGAACCAATAAATATCTCGTCTCGGATTTTCGAGATGAGACGAGAATTCAAAATTACGAAATAGTTCTCGAGAAATCGAGAATTCTCGAATCTATAACTTTGAAAAAATTTGATATTATTCTTTGTTCATAACATTCTTTGTTTTGATATAAGTATTTATATTTCTAAAACAAAAATTGTGTGCAAATTTAACAAAAATGTACAAAAAAAATCCTAAATTAATTTCTTGCTTTTCAAATAGATGGCAACAAAATATTTTCGAGAAATTGAGACGAAACGAGAATCGAGTTATTTGAGACGAGAATTGAACAGCCGATAAATAACCGAGACGAGAATATTTAAAATTATCATCTTTAAAATTTGAGACGAGACGAGAATTGACTATTTCTCGTCTCGTCTCGTCTCGTCTCGTCTCGTCTCACGGCATCACTAATTTTAACGGTAATATAGTGATAACTCACTTATCACGGAACTGTTTTTTTTTTGTCATAGAATTCATAATTTCAGCTTTCAGGTTTTTTAATGAAACAGTTTAGGGTCACTGGAATTTCATAAGTTTATTATTCTTGCCATTGCACAATTAATTAAAATTTAATTTTATCTCTTTCATAGTTAATCAAATATCCATTATACAATAAAAAATCCAGGAATTTTTAAAAAATATTCTTTTTTCATGATCAGCAAGTTGAGTACTTATGTCATTAAAATAAATGCATGAAGTTGTGACACAGCCTGTATAGTGTATAATCATATGTTAATTGTTTATCATCGGTATAGTTAATGTAAAGCGAATACCCGAAATCAGGCAAAACTAGTTTAAACTCGTTACCAAGGGTATTTGTGGAAACTAGTTTTGACTAGTTAAAACGCGAAGTTGCTAATCGCTTTTGTAAAAAGTCGAATTTGCATTAATACACGTTTTAATTGAAAACAATTGTAAGAATTAATTCTTATTAATTGCCTTTTTGACCGAACTAGTTTTAACTATTATTTGTTAGTAAAAAGCCAAATATTTTTGTAAAGTGATTCTCTTTGAAAACAAAATTTATTCATAAGTAATATAATAAGAGCCATAAATTTATCGGTAAAATTTACGAATAGTTGTTGCGTAGAAACGGACAAACGAGTGTCAAAATTGACATATTTAAATCACGACAGCGAAGCTGGAGTGATTTAAGACTCAATTTTGACCCGAGTTTTCGTTTCTACGCAGGAATTATGAGTAAATTTTACCAATTAAATTTATGACTCGAATTATATTTGCTTGATTATTTCACGAACGAATATCTTCTCTGTATTTATATTATTTTATTTTTGACGTTTGCAACATTAAAAACATTTAATAAACAAAATGTAACCATGGTTACCCTACTGTGGTTTTATCAAATTTTATCGCTGAAAAACTGCCCTCTTCGAAAAAGTTATGCATTCTTATTGGACAGAAATGACGTGTGTAAAATAATCGGGTTTCAAAAAAAAGCGTTTAGCAACTTCTCTTTTTGACTAGTCAATACTAGTTTCCACAAATACTCTTAGTAACTTCGAGTATTAACTAAGTAGGTAAAACTAGTTCGAGATTAAACGGTAACATCAAGCTTTTTACCAATTTGTCTCTTCAAAGTGATATGGCATAGTTAACCTATTTCGTGCAAAAGAATTAACTCCTGTCATAAAATAAAGAGACACATGTTTAGTACATCCCTACAGTTCACTAGTCCCCTCAGGAAAACAGTGGAAGGTGCTCTAGGCCCTCGCCGACGAAAGCGTCTATAAAACGAGAAGTTATTGATGGCGAACGAAGCGAAATAATAGAGGGAGACGAGGCAAGAAAACCGTAGAATCGTAGACGGCCCGGACGATTGGATTACGTAAGGCAGGACATTGTCTTTTATTTTATATATTACACATCGTATTCTTGTGTTTTATCAACTCTACGTCGACTGTGATACCCGAAACCCTCGGACGTTCACGTGATTTTCACAGGGCCGGAATCAGATATTTTCGTAGAGATATCATAATGAAGATCTGAATGTTTCTAAGGACTTCATCAGATAGTCAGTTACCACACTAACAAATTAATTAAGAAATTATCACTTTTTGAAGGTCCTGAATTTATCTATCTTTACTCAAAACTCTATTAACCAACTAGAATTTTCTTAATATATTAGATTTTAAATGGTTGATAGGTATAGTTTTTGATATGATAGACGTCTGATAGAAGTCATCCTGGAACAGTACGAAGTAAGATTAAAGGAGGTTGGGGACGCCTGCAGTGGCGTACCCAGACATTAGCCTTAGAGGGAAGATATGAAAATAAAAATATTTTTGATAATGTAAAACAAAATTCGCCCAACGCCTCAACGCATGTTGTCTGATGTCATTGCAATTTATTCAGTTGCTGTGATAATTATTTTTACAATAATTACTAATTCCCTAATCAAAAATGCTTGACATGCTTACATTTTTTAAATAACTTGCAAATGGTTTAGGAAAAGTACACAAAATCTTCAAGAACTAATTTTTAAAGGTTTATAGGAAATATTAATACAAGTTCTATGAATTTTTCATCATTTTATCATATAGTTTAAACAAAAATTTAGTGAATTGCCATAAGAGTTCATGTAAAACGAGCGTAATTTCAAAATTTAATTACTCAAAAACAGGAAAGACGAAATTTTTTTTTTTTTTTTAGAATCTTAATAGTGAAATGAAGGCACTGTATAAACAGCCTCTCGTCATCATTTTAATATACGGTCACCAACCTCCTTAAGTTCCGCTCGTATTGTCATATTCAGTTTCAATAACTGAACTTACGTTACAATAACAGTGTTGAGTAGAACGAGCAACGCTTTGCTATGCATGTCGTAACTTACTCTAATTTGTTAAAGACAAACGTGTTCAACTCATATTTATTGCATACCATTAGTACGACAAATATAAATATATACGCCGTTTGATTTTTTCTTCATAATACATAATGACCATGGCCACACTTCTTTAATCTCACAATAACAGAATTGATAAAACTTCCTAATAAAACAAATTTATTAAATCGCTTGAACAAACAAACTATACCGGCAATATTATCAACTAAAACTAACACAAGAGCTTCTAATTTCGCCGGATAAATTTCTGTTTGTATTGAAACCTTGTTGGCTAGCAATTTGAAAAGAAAAATTGTTTAAACAATTTTTCGAGTCAAATTGCTGTTAGGTGACAAGGTGACATGTCAAACAGAAATTTATTCGGAGGAAATAAAATGCTCGTGTGTAATTCAACGAGATAATAATTTAACGACTCTTTTGGTTCTTCTTCACAAATCACAAATATTCCCAAAATTGGATCATTTCACTGACAAATATTAGACATATGAAAATGACATTTTAGTGTTTTGTTTATTGTTTGATTGCTAAGAAAAAGGTAAATAAAGTTTTATCACTTGCAAAAAGTTACCTTCCTTTTTATCCGCAGTTAAAGCGATAAAATTGTGTTTTGTTTATGGCTTACTTTATTCAAGAATGGAATTATCACTATAATAATGAAGGCCCCATGCAAGAAAAACTGAACTCAATAGTAGGAGAATCTCTGATATCGATTTGCTCCATCTTGCCTGTAATAAGGCAGTGCAGAGCCGGAACACGTTTTCCGGTTTACAAATTGACCGGCAAGTCCGGCAGATCGTTCCGGGAGGAATTTAAACCCCGCAACTCACTGCAAAGAACTGCTTCTTTCACCGCACGTTCTGTACTTATATTATATAAAAGACACTGGTTCCGAAGATTTTAAAAATGGGATAATGGACCTACTTGCCAATTATATCTCTTTAGGAATCTACAGTACCTACGTGAAATAAGACATAACTGGGCTTAGGAATTTCAAATTGGTACTAATCCGCGTCGCTACCTTGAAATAGCGTATATAGAGTCGTCCAACATGGTTTTCCTCTTGGTTCAGTTGCGTTTAGGCGAGTAATAAATTGGCGAATTGTGACTTAGCTTGTATAGATCATAGGCACACAATTTCGGTTAGAGACGATTTAAATCCATATAGGAGTGATGTCAAAAAAACAAGCAAATTATTCGTATGAATCAAGATGTTACTTTTTAGTACAGCATGAGTTTGGTAGATGGTGCTGGCAGTATTTCTCTATACGCGAAATTTAAAAGCAATATTTTTTTTCTATTTTAGGGATTAATCATTATTTTACCATTTTATCGCTTTAACTGCGGATAAAAAGGAAGGTAACTTTTTGCAAGTGATAAAACTTTATTTACCTTTTTCTTAGCAATCAAACAATAAACAAAACACTAAAATGTCATTTTCATATGTCTAATATTTGTCAGTGAAATGATCCAATTTTGGGAATATTTGTGATTTGTGAAGAAGAACCAAAAGAGTCGTTAAATTATTATCTCGTTGAATTACACACGAGCATTTTATTTCCTCCGAATAAATTTCTGTTTGACATGTCACCTTGTCACCTGACAGCAATTTGACTCGTAAAATTGTTTAAACAATTTTTCGTTTCAAATTGCTAGCCAACAAGGTTTCAATACAAACAGAAATTTATCCGGCGAAATTTAAAGCTCTTGTGTAGTTATAGTTGATAATATTGCCGGTATAGTTTGTTTGTTCAAGCGAATTAATAAATTTGTTTTATTAGGAAGTTTTATCAATTCTGTTAGTATACTTTGTGAGATTAAAGAAGTGTGGTCATGGTCATATGTATTATGAAGAAATAATCGAACGGCGTATATATTTATATTTGTCGTACTAATGGTATGAACCTAGTGTGTGGAATTTACTTTACAAGAGTAAGAATGTTTACACTTTTCTGTATGAATAATTATTGCAGACTTTGTTGGACTGGTACGGTGGGCAACTGGGCAAATTCCGGTGGGTCAAACAATTTAACAAATGGGAGGAGCAAAATAAAATTAATAATTATACTTACTTTGTTTAATTAAAATTTCAAATGATGATAAATTTAAATCAACTACACTAAAATATATATATGAGAACCTATACCTGTGTTATATTATTTACTAATTATACCACGGAACTACGATACAGAGCGAATCCGCACGATGTAGTAATAAAATAAGAAAATAGTAATATCGAGAGTTTTCTAGGAATTTGAAAAAGATAGACGAGCACCTTAATCGTATGACACAACGCTGTTAACATTGTCAAGTAAATTTATCTTAAGAGTATTTTATCGCTCAGCGCTGCTACATCACAAATCCCCGTTATTTCAGGCGCTGACAGTCTATGTTTTATTAGCACATGTTATCTCTATATATCTAATTGCTATGTTTCGCTCCATTCTTGTTTAGAAAATATTCAATTTGATTGTCTAGCGCGCATGCAATTTTTAAACAAATTACTCGACTACTATTTGAAAATTTTATATAATAATGTGATACAAACATTTAAATTTACAATGCAATCATAGTTACGAGAGTTTTTCTCAGAATTATTATTATTTAATTGTTTATAAATAATAATAATTTTAAAAATTCGACAACGTAGCTAGATTTTTACTGCCATTATCTTTGCACGCTATTTTTTTTTTTAATTTATAGGCTTAAAAGGTTGGGAGTAATATGTTAAATACTATTTTTACTGTGATAAAAGCCCCTTAAACAAATACTAGATTAATATATTTGTAATATTTTCCTCTGTCCACCCCCTACCCTCTTGTAATAATTTCTCGGCGTTGTCAGTGAACTTCGACGCCTCATTCTTCACTTGTGAGCGCGTTATCAGCGGCTCACACCACCGCCCTCGAGCGAGTGAACATCGAACGACGCCGAGTTATCGCGATGTGTCAACAACGAGCCAATGAGCCATGCAACTGAATTTATCGCTCAACACTGAAACGAAACCAATACAGAGAATCAAACAAGCTTCTGCTCTCTTGAGCCAAAGAGAGTGGAAAGAATTAGGAGGGAGAATGATGAATGATACGCACATGTTGTTTTGATTATAAATGTCTGGCGGTTTATTTACTCGGTTTATAATTTTTATTTTGCTCTTGCGTACTGGTCACTAATGACCTCTCACTTGACAAAATAATATCCCCAGAACATTTCAAGAATACCTACTCATTATCATCCTAAAATATCCTAGCGATTGCTAATGTCCGTCATTAGGAACATTATCTATGTTACATCTCAATGTTAATAATTTGATAATATTATTTTACTTTGGCTTTTTTTTCTCTGTATTTAATATACAGGCCACAACCTAGCTATGCAATGTCATTCTGAAGTTAAATACTGTAAAAGTGTTTTCGTTGCCAGTAAACTGTCAGATTATTATTGATTTCAGAATAATTTAATTTAATAAATAATGAATGGATCTACAGATGTGTCTTTTAAAAAATTAATTTCTATCATGAGATATAACCGTGTAAAGTTGCCATAAATAGCTTTTTTTTTGGAATTTTTCGGAATTTTTATATTCATGTACAATTTTTAATCAAAATTTTAAAAAGGTAGGTACATCTGTAGATCCATTCTTTCTCTATTAAATCCTTGTTAAAATAAAATTGTACCATTATTGTACTGGCCACAAAACACTCGCTACGTTTTTAGGAGGTAGCCCGGTCACCCGATTTGGCTCCTTGTGATTTTTTGTGGGGTTTTTTGAAATCCCGCGTTTACGTCAACCGTCCGAGGAACCTAGAAGATCTGAAGGCCAACATCCGGGCCGTAATTGCCAACATACCCGCTGCCATGCTGGAAAGGGTTATGACAAACGCCAGAAATCGGCTTATTCAGTGTATAGACAATGGGGGGCGTCACCTTTCTGATATGATTTTGAAAACTAGATGAAACAAAACTTTAGATATGTACCTACATTATAAAATAAAAATAAAAAGTTTCTGATTCATAAAATGGGCATTTGCGTTTTGAAATAAGTAAGTTACGATGAATCACCCGTTATTTACTGCAAATCTTCAAAAATTACCCGTTCTATTTCCTTGCACATTTTTCTTATTAATTTGCCAGCATTTCACAGTCGTAAATACCAATTAAACAAGCAAAAATCTTCCTCAATAAATCTCCATCTCGTTATAAGTACATAAGTAATCTTATCAAATTTATGCATTGGGTCCATTAAGTTCACTGCATGGTGCTTGGAGCTTGGAGGCGCCGCGTTCATATTGCTCGTATAACACCTTCTGCTATAACCGCAAGTCATAAGATTTACTAACGCCCCCGGAAACGACGAACTAATGAATTTATTGTAAGATTCCGGTCGCCACCTTCGCGCGCGAACCGGAAATGAAAGATGGCCCGCAAAACGACAGAAAACAGAACGGGGTACTGGGAATTAGATTCTCACTATGCAGACCACAAGGATCATAAAGATGCTGCTATGATTGTAGGAAGTTGTTCACCTAGTGGTAATGCCGAAACTTAATCAAATGTGCAGAATAAATATATGTATAATCTTCTAAAACATAGAACATATCACAATAATTTCAAAAATCTGCTGTACACAAAATAGTTTATAAAACAAATCAAATAATATATTTTTTCTACGACCAGGTGTGTTCACTTACGGCCGTATGCACCATGCACCGCTTCCACTTAAATTTTAAGTGTCACATAAATGAAAAATATCGAATCGAACTCATGACAGATGACAGCAATGTTATGTCTACGTTTGACAATTTGATTTTGAGTCGATATTGTTTGTTTAAGGAAAACTTGAAATTTAAGTGGAAGCGGTGTAAGTGGCTATTTATACATGACAGTTTAATTCCGAGACTAGAGAAAATTTTTAAAAATGACATACGCTTATTTTATTACTATGTCATTTTTTACCGATTAAACAAAATCACCCTTACAGAAATCTTTAATTTATTATCTCTATAGGTGGCTAACTCAAAACTCAATTGTATTTAAAAATTTTAAACAAAACAACTGTTGCAATAATTGTTTCAATTTTGATACTACACTCGATAATTCCAAAACTTTTGGAATTAAAACATAAAATTGTATAAATAGTGTGGTATGCCGAGATTTTTACATTTTTTCTTATTGAATATTTTTGAAGAAGAGATAAAAACTTGGGACCCGTATTTTCTATTTTTACAAAAATTTTATTAACAAGCCCAAAAATAATTAATGAAAATGTGGTGTGACTAGAAAGTTGCCATAATGTTCAATGCAACATTCTCAATTTACTAAAAAACATATAATTTTTTTTAAATAAAATTTGTATTTTTACAAATGTTTTAGACCTAACATTATGTTCATAGTGTTACAAATCTAATTTTCAGTACTATGCAAGTATCTACCCCATTTTAAGAAAATTAAAAAACGTTCAAAATTTTGTTTTTTGTTTAAATATGACTAATTCCAAGTAAGCGGAAAACATTAAGAGACCCGTCTACCTCCAAAATCCAGCACAAAACGTACTTACGTAGCGTATGATTTGTGGAAAGTATACAAGAATGGTAAAATTGTATTTCAACAAGGATTATATACTTAAAGGATCAATTAACAGTGGTGCCATTTTAAAATTCTAATTAAAAAATTGTACATTATTATAAAAATTCCGAATTTCCAATTTATGCAAACTATATAACACGGTTATATCTCATGACAGAAATTTATTTTTTAAATTTTAAAAAGACACATCTGTCTATTAAATGCTTATAAAAACATCATCTTGAAGACAGTAATAAATTAATAGTTTAGTCGCAACGAAAACACTTTTACAGTATTTTTCAACTTCAAATTGATATTTCATTGCTAGGATGCGGCAAAGTACGGCAAAGTACGGTTTCAGGCAGCCGTTGTAGCAGGGAAAAGAGTGGAATAGAAAAATAATTAAAATCGAGAGTATTCTAGGAATACGTAGAAGGGCCGCTTAAACTAATTTAATATTACCGGGTAAAACTATTTTCCATATTTGACGTTTGCTCCACAAATATAATCACCTTTATAAAGTCCATAACTAATCAAACATGTCTCTCAATATCTAATTTCGTTCTTTCTTGCAGAATCCGGGCACTTGTTCAGCCTCTGTGACCTCGGGCCACCTCCGACCTCCAGGTGAGTTATTTTCCACTACCGAAGCTACAACCCCCCTCCCCCGCCCAGTCCGCTTCAGCTCAAATGAAGATCTGTGGCGGCTGTAGTTTCTTCAGCGCACCGCCGCGCGTTTAAGCACGGAATCATGTTCGCTTTAATTTCTTTTCTCTTTTTTATTCGAGGTGGCTTTGCGAACCACAGGGGCGGAGAAGGAAGAATTATTGGGGGAATTGGACAGTTATTTAATAAAGCGGGAGACGGGCAAAGAATTCAGGGAATATGAGACAATAAACTCGGTAAATTGTTCGTTTCTTATAAAATATTTTAAGAGGAATGGTCAGCGAATTGATAATATTAATTTATATTTGAGAGAGAGAAATTCGGAAAAATTCTTGTTATTACTAATGCTTGTTTTAAACTAGGAGGAGTTTTAACAAAGCAATTATTGTATGGTGCTTTCTATTATTGTTATATTTTTTCCATAGCTGATGTTAAAGTGCTACTTTATAGACTATTTTGAGATTGAGTCAACACATTAATACTTTAACCGCAAAAATAGATAAAGTAAAATTTGAGTAGACAAAATAAAATAAGAGTTTTTTTTCTACCTTTTTGCTTCAAATGTGTTTACACACTTCTGCATCCCATGTGAAAAAAGTAGGATGATGAAAAACTTTACAAACTCCAAAATTGCGTTTTAATAATAATTTAATTTAAAATTGGGTTTCTTATATTTTTTCTTTAACATCAGCTATAGAAAAAAATAGAATTTTATCCTACTGTTTTCACGAAATGTGTGAAACGAATTTGAAATAAATAAGTAAAAAATTAAAGTACTTCACCTACCCGTGCTGTTGAAGTTTTACTTTATTTACCTAGTTTTACTTTATCTACCCTTGCGGTTAAAATGTTACTTTATCTACTAAAAATAGTCAATAAAGTAGCACTTTAACATCAGCTATGGAAAAAATTATATAATCGACTCAAGAATAATAATTAACTTGCTCCTTCGTTGCTTATGAATTAATACTTTTCCGTAGATAAAATATTTTCCCACAGCCATATACGAAACAATAGTTTCCATGCAGGTATCTATCTACGAAAATAAACAATATCATATATCTGTTCAACCCCTTCGATATGATATCGTACAGGTCATATAACCACAGTTTAAATATTTGTTTCAGCTATTAGTAGGCGTGTGTCATTAAGTATTTCACGGTCTTAAAAAAATGCATGTATCAAATACATTCGTTAGCAAACATTCAGTTAGCAAACTTCGTACATACATAACTAAAGCATAAAACATACACATCCAATTAAATACGGAATTAAACCGGGAACAACTTGTGAACCAGATTCTGGAAGATTCCGCGATGATGTTATAGGAATGTACTATAATATATTTAATAACTAATCGGACAAATCTGAAGTTAGAATGCTAAAACTCATCGTTTTTGATTTGCTTATGTAACACCAGTTTTACACCACACAAACTTTGTAATGTAAACAAACGAATGTTCTCCATCTTGTCGTATCAGCTGTTGTCAGTGACTGTATCGAGTTTTCACGCTGATACGTCAAATATAATTTTGCCACAAAAAAATCTAGTGATATTTCTCTCGTATTTACATATGTAAATATGGCTCAGCGAGACAACTTCAAGTTTGTCCGATTAGTTATTAAATTAAGTACTTGACCAATCAGGAAGCAGAGAAAAGATTATAATAAATCAGTTTTGACAGAAATTCGCTTCCTCCTTTTCGAATTTTTCCAAAACAACAAAATACACGTTGCTCGAAAAGGTCTATGCCCTTTTTATTTGGTTATGCTTATAAACAAGTGCAATTTACAAAATTGTACATTTAAAAACAATCTTCCAGAAACAAATAACCATAACAATTTTAATATCCCTGCAAAGCAATGCAATTCCAGCATTCAATAACAATTCCGGAATATTGGAAACAATTTTCACAGAAATCTGTGCGCAGATAGGGTTTGAGAACGCGCAGCCGAGCTTGTGGCCACCCGGAGCGCGCCGTGATTGCAGTTTCCTGCCGCCTGCCCTCCTGCCCCCACTCCTGCCGCAGGACGCCGGCAGGACGTGTCACACGATATTTGAATCTACGAAATTACGAAATACGGTCTCCTGCTTCCCTTTTTAATTATGTGTTTTAATTCGATCCGCTCGCAATATTATAAATTCATTTCGGGGGTTAAATGATCTGTACCTACAGTGGAGAAACGTAAGAAGGATAATTTGTTTTTGACTTCTAGTTATTAATTTTGTAATTTTAGATCTTTGAAGGTTGAAAAATATAAGTTTTGTACAGAAAAGACAGTATCTAAAATAATACTACAATTTAAATTCAGGTCCGGTCCGGATTCACTAAATAGCTGCGTTCGTTCCGGTTTTCTTTCTAGTTCCGATCTGGTTCGAGTTCCTGATTATAATTATTACCTAATGATTGCTGCTGGATGGGCTTTATCATATCCATGGTTACGAATTTGACAGCAATGTATTAGAGCGTTCTTTACGTTACAGCTATACCTGGAAATACGATTTATGATTATACTGTGAACAATTAAAAGTTTATGTTGAAAGCGTTCCTTGCAACTATTGCAGCTGCCCAAATATCTTATATTGTTCAAGTTCAAGTATAATACAGTTAAATTTATTCCCTATGTTTCATTTTAAAAAGAACGCTCTAATACATTGCTGTCAAAGTCGTAACCATGGATATGAAAAATCCCATGTTTCACGTTAAAATAAACTTTATTTACGTAGTTTATGTTAAATTTTATTTAATTTTGACATACAAATAACATTATATTTCGCGGGTCTGAAACGTCAAAATAATTTTAAAATTATCTAGTGCACAAGTGAATAAGTCTTTATTTAAAATTGATGTTAGTTTTGAAAAAAATAGTTTGAAACTTCAACATGAATAAATAAACTTATTATAAAATACAAGTTTAATTTAAATTTTCATTCATTTGCTTCTAACTTCAGACTATGTGGCCCCCTCCTTTCTCCAATTTAGTTGTTTGGGGATTAAAAATATGTGGCATTGTCAAAAATCGAGTGTCATTTCCTATCTTTTTTTATACTTCGTGCTGTCAAGATACCGTATGTGGGATTTGTTTGTGATCGTAATATATCCGAGAGAGAAGACATTCGAGGTCGGATCTTGAGGTGTATTGCGAGTTGCATTTAGTTCATAACCTTGGACACGCTTTGACAGCTTTGACATAAATCGGAATTTGGTTAACCTGTAATGTCAGTGCTGTCTGACGTTTAGTAAATAACAAATTATTTTGTTCTTAGACTTTAAGTTTTGATGTTTGACTAATTAAAACGAACAAAATAATGTATTATTAACCAGCTGTTATTATGACGTTACATACGCGTTTTTTCCATCAGAATGCAACCCGTAATACACTTCAAGCTGCCCTCTCACTCTTATATTGTTGCGATCACTGCTAAGGATACGGACAGTTATATGTGGTATCTAGACAGTAAATGATCTAAGACTTCTTCTAGTTCTTCTAGTAATCCATATTGTACCAAAAGAATAAATTCGGTTAAATATCCTATTAGACACAATCTGAACATTTCATCACCTAGTCTCCCCATCACCAATCCCCCTCCCCCCTGATTCCGTCTCTGTCTCCGGCCCACGTAATCGAGTTAAGGTTAGATAATGGGCAAGCGTTGTTCAGCTTCCGAACACCAGGTGGTAATAGTGCGCCAATAACATTCGAACCTCGTCAAATTGATATGCATTCTGAGGCTCGTTACTTCGGGTCTCTATGCTCCGTGTACTGAAAGGGGGAGCGGCGGTGGAGACATCTGCTGGGAGAAAAAGGGACGAAAAAGAGGGGTAGGCTGCAAGCGTGAGGTGATTTGGAATGAGAGAGTTAGTGGTAATTATTTTATATAGTTGCTGATCGTTGCTGACTACTTTGTGTTATGGACCTAAATGGTGTATTAGGTATTTTATAGTGAGTGGGTAATAGGATTATCAATAAATTTTATATTCCTTTTTAAGTCAAAAATAATATAATACAAATTGTATTTATTTTGTTCGTTCAAGGACTCGAACGAAAACCGGAACGAACCGCTGCTACTTTAGTGAGTCCAGGACCAAACCTGAACCGTTAAAAAATATTCACTTCAAAATAAAATCTTTCTTATGTGCAATTTAAATGAAATTTTACAAACATAATATATTTTTAAACTCAATGTTGGTATCTGTTATGACGTCATTTATGACATGATTTAACTGTTTCTTTGCCCCAACTATAGATATAAATATTTTTTTCAATACCCGCACCGAAAACGCTACTTTTCGTCCCTATTATTAGGGACGAAAGTGAGGTATTTCTGACCGGTCCTCCCGCTTTATGCGGAAATCACTTTATTTTTTCCTCCCCTGGAAGCAACAGTATTTTTCCTCCCGCTTTATGCGGGATTCCAATATTGCTTATTTAGATAATTTTTATTTATTTTATGGAATTATTGTACATTTTTCCAATGTTATCATCAACCGGTTCATTCATTTCTTTAACTTCTAATTGCTTTTCAGTGCAGGTATTGAAAATAACATCGTGTGCATCTCGGTACAAAAAAAACGCCACTTTCGTCCCTAGTTGCACAATATTATACTATTATTTGTGTGTGGCCATCTCACGGTATTCATAGCTATTAATGGAAAAGATTTTTGTGCAGTTAACAGTTTTTGTGCAGTTTTCCTGACTGGGCTCGAACCAGATTGTCAAAACTACAGTTAATAAAAATAAAATATTATGACTTATTTTACATACAAAATGACACATGGTACTAACCCACTTGACAAGAACCTTATTCTTGTATTTTAACTGATATTACATAAGTTTATCCTTGTCACATCTTGATATGATAAAAAATTACATAGGTACTCAATACAAACATCTCAGAAAATTACATGGGATGCCTAATTTATTGGGATATTATTACCAAATTACTAACTTGGGGATGTTACATACATAATGTTACTAAGGGCGGACAGTAGCAAACGCTAGGTTATTAATATGATGTTAATAGGCAAATATAGCAAGTATAAGCCGGGATGTTCACAGTCTTGAACTGTTATGGGGATTTTATTTTGTCAAGTGAGAAGCTCTTGCATTGAATTTCAACTAGAGATGCAACTCCCTCTAAAATCCACTGTTTTTCATAAGTCTTTACGACTCCTCA
This sequence comes from Agonum fuliginosum, assembly GCA_947534325.1. NCBI lineage: Eukaryota > Metazoa > Arthropoda > Insecta > Coleoptera > Carabidae > Agonum > Agonum fuliginosum. The sequence continues at coordinate 32,577,463 of OX384037.1, forward strand.
TTTTAGTGAATAAATTCCTGGGGTTCATAATTCGCGGCGCCTACTTTCCCAGTATTTGCTGCCACGTCCCGGCAGTTTAAAACTGTGTGAAATAACTCGGAGACAATTGCGGCACCGCGTGGCCGCCGCCCTCATATTAAAGTGCTTTATAGTGCTCACTGGATGCACGGCACACTTTATACGGGAAGATTATTTTTATTTATGGCGTTTGTTGCCGGAGGAATGCCGGAAAGACGAGGAGGCAGAAGGTTGCTTTCCCGGAACTGGTTTGTAAATTGTAAGAAAGGTTGTTTTTTTATTTGTTTAATTTGCAATATGCAGATCTGGATTTTAGTTTTAAATAATTACGATCAAAGATTATGAATATAAAACGAACTTACAATGAATGGTAAATGTTCTTCAAATTAAATCTGAATTATTAAATAATTTTCTCGTTGTATTTCAAATCCTAAAATGAATACTATGTAGGTATACTATAGAGGTGTCCCAAAAAACTGGCTCACCCCCAAAAATTAATTCATTTTAATAGCAATTATATTCATTTTATATATTTAGAAAGTAGGTACATCAAAGAACGCATTAAACTACATAAAGAGGAAAAATATTATATTTCTAACAAAGAACGCATTAAACTACATAAAGAGGAAAAATATTATATTTCTAACAAAGAACGCATTAAACTACATAAAGAGTGAAAATATTATATTTCCGGTTTATCTTGAAGTGATTTTAAATGGAAGAGCCTGTATATTTTTCAAAATTTGAATTCTACGCAATATTCTGTGAATTCAACCGTATTTTTCATGCAGAATTTTCTATCATTGTTAGTGCCATTAATTTATACTACAGAACATAAAATTAGAATAATATTGTTTTAAAAGTAATCAGTTTCGTGAATCTAAATTCTAATTATGTACTTGATACTTTATATTTTAAGTGTACTAATTAAAAATAATGATTATTTTACAGGCTTATATATTTTAATATTTCATGTAAAAAATTAAAAATTAATTTTAAGATAAATAGACAGATTACAATACTTTTGTTTAATATACGGAAACTTTTCTAATAAAACTTTAATACGGCAAGTTTGTTCAATTGCTATTGAACTTTTCATAAATAGGTATTTACCTTTATCATGTAGAAAACCTTTTTTTTGCACTTCCGGGACTAAAACTCTTCTTTATTTTTAGGGACTAAGGTTCTTAATTTCCTCCCCAGGGATTGTTTTTCATATTTTATCCCGTTGTCAAGTAATTGAATTTATTAATCCCGTTGTCAAGTAAATACGTGCTATTTGTTACAGAGTACCTATGGTAAAAATATAAATATGTGTCATAAAGTTTACTGTCAAAATTGCATTGTATTCGTTTGAGGATGAAGTGCAAAAAATATCGTATATACCACAGGACTATATTACTTTTAATCCCTCAGGTGATTATTTCCCTCACCTTCGGCTCGTGAAATAAAATTCACCCTCAGGATTAAATTATGCACTTTAGTAAAAAAAGATTTGCTATAACATAATATTTATTAACCCACTTAAGGCCGAAATATATTTTTTTCTAATTCACAAAAATTTCATCATAAAATATGTCCAAAATGATAAAAAAACGAGAAATTAAGAAAAAAAAAGTTTTTAAATACTTAATTTTTATCAAAAATGGGTGTCCTTTTAAAAGGACAGTGGCGTTATAAGCGATCTGTCTCGTACATTATTCAAAAATGTTGTAATAATTTTAGTGCACATATGTAAATAATAAAGCATTGTAATTTGGATTTAATAATTATTTATGAATACTGATAAGATTTCTTAACAATTACAAAATGTATCTTATATGGTAAGCTGCCAAATATTCTTTATGGTGTAGTGCAATGCAGCATTAGTTTTTTTTATGGCATAAACAGCAACTTGTTTGCTTATCTTGATAAATTATAAGATGGTCAGTTCCATCAAATCTGGAATAATCATGTAATTTGCCGCTGATCTACTTGGGCCCCTTTTTGTAATTTTTCTAAACGATTCTAATATATCAAGATCAACTAATCGCCGAAAATGCTGGAAATACTTGAATATTATTAGACGCACTATTTTCTTGCCTTTTATATTTCCGGAATTTCGATATCAACGTCAAATCTTTCGTGTAACGTTAGTAACCGTTTCCTATATCTAATATGTTTAGACATATATTTTGCCACTGTCCTTTATAAAGGACAGCCAATTTGTTGTAATAATAACTCAAGATAATAAAAAAAAATTAAGGTAATGTTCACTAATATGTAAAATTTGAACCATTTTTATCTTTTATTTGTACAATAATCTAAATTTACAATATTGATAAACACTATACAATCACGTCCAATTATCCATGTTTCTGATCTTCCCAAATTTAAAAATATAGACAAACAATTGTCATATAAAAAATACAACTACATGTCCAACATCTGTTGATTCCAGTGAAGTAAATATTGTTATTTAAAAAATATATAGCGCCATCTTGAAAACAAAAGCCTAACTATGTAAGTTTTAGATATTTAAATAGTGTCCTTTTAAAAGGACGGTGGCTTTATCTGGGTTAAGGAAGTCAAAATTTATGACCATAAATTCAACACACTAAACCAAACGTTTTTCTTTCAACACATGTTCCCACAATTTCACTTATCATTCATATCTCTTTGAGCTTTGTAAACAGTGCAACACTCCCTGGAAACAATCGTAAAGCTCTCTCACCAGTGCATAAAACATAATTAACAGCCCTCTTGAATGCGGAAACAATCTGCACAAGTTCCAGAGAGCAAGTTTTCGTTTCCTCTGCAACTCCGCCAACTCACACATACATTTCCTTGACTCCGACGCCGCCTCACCTGCGTCCCAGCGGGGGGAGGGGGGGGTCTATAATAAACTGGCGTCGTTTTAGCACAAGCACGTTCTAAAACGAGAATGGAAAGATGCTGATAAAGAAGAGATTTCGCGGAGGGTGCCGAAATTTCATGTCTCAATTCTTTTCATAGTTCTGGTTTTTTCACATTCTGTGAGTCAACGGTATATTATTTTACCGCGTATTTTGTTACCATTCGTGGTTGTATAAGTCGTTGGGTTTATTATTTAACTCAGTGTGTAATCAGAGTGTCTATCAAAATCGAGGCTCTAGGATTGGATTGTATAAATTTAGTACAGTTCAGAGTTTTTATCTAAAGCAGGGTTGGCCTGATTTAAATCATGATTTAAATAATGATTTAAATAAAAGTGATTTTTTCACAAATATCATTAATTTAAATCATTTTTTGATTTTTTAAATTTTTTTTGTATTAATTCAATTATATGTCTGGTACAGAACAAAACAAGTGTCTTAATTCAATTTTAATATTTATTTAATAAATGAAATAATATTCAACAAACAAAATCCATTCAATGGAATCATAAGTCGAGCGTATAGTTTAAGAAATTCGTGTTAAAACTTGAAATGTGCAATAATAATCCAAACTACATATTTTTTAAAGAAATTTTTCATATAAATGGTTAAATAATAATTACTTTAACTATATTTAGTGTTATAATTAAAGGAAATTAAAAAAAATCTGCTGTGGCCACCACACGACCTCTCGCCTAATTCTGCTTATTCTACTAATCTAGTAAATAATTTTACTTACATTTTAATAGTTTCATGTTTACCTATGTAATTTATGTAAACGATAATGTAAACCAAGATGCAAGCAAAAGATGACAACTATACCTACTGTCAGTGTCATAATAATTCAAATTTTGAGTAGAAACAAATTTCATATCATGGACAACAAGATACTGGTATTTCAAAAAAGTAGAATATTAGTTGCACTTTATTTTATTGCTACATACTACCAGATTCAGCAAATTGTATTTAAAATTAACTGTACCCATAGATAATTATATTATCTTTTATTTTTAATTGCCAAAATTGTCATAAATAAATAATGTATCAATTTATTTAAGAAAAACTATATCAAGTTTCCAAAACTACTACTTCCGGTTTGCGGATTTCTACCAAAATCTTATCCGGTGTTAAGATCCTTATTAAAACCTTAAATATGAAATTTGGTTATTAAAGGCTTAATACTTGTTAAGTTATCGTGGACGAAAAATCGTCACATACGTCCATACATACATACGCACACACACACACACACAGACATCATCGGGAAAATATTAAATTCGTATTCTAGAGACCCTGAAACGTGCTTATCTACTAAAAACTCATACTCGAAAATTTTGACCCATTACAATACCTCTCTTATAGAATATGAGGCGAGAGGTAAAAATCAAAAAATCATGATTAATTCAAAAAAAAATTTATATTTTTTTAATCATGATTTTTGCCAATCCTGATCAAAAGCCTCGGCATATTGTGTAATAAAATGATATAACATTATATGCGGAGTCATTTTATAAAACGGAATGACTTTAGAATTAGCATGCGACATACCGGGAGTTTCCTGAAATAGGCGCACTCCATAAAAAATTGTATTTTTAAGTCAATTACATTTATATTATAGGTTTATAAACTACATTCAAAGGCACATTAAACTACATAAATAATGAATTTTATGTCTTCCTGTTCAGCCGGAAGTGACATCAACTTCCTTATTTTAAATGGAACACCCCGTATATTTTTTAAGTTTTGGATTCTACATAAAATACTGAATACAACCATGTACGAGTATAATAAACTACTTTTTTTCAAAATCGGCATGAAAATCTTCATTTCCTGACTAATTTGAGTCATGAAAGTAAGATTTCCATGACTAGGCATGAAAATAAATAAGTAAAAATGACTAGGCATGAAAATTTTATTTATATGCCTCCGGTCGGCATCGCTAGTTTTCCATATCTCAAAATCCGTCCAGAAACTCTTTGTTGCCAGCCTAGGCCGGCAAACAACCGGAAGTTATAGGTGGGCATCTTGACATTACTACAGTTGTCAAGCAGATGTCAATTTTATGCGTTGAATATTTGTTATACAAGAATTAACAAGATTTTGACAAATTTTAGACATAAATCGTTAATAGAAACTGAAATAAATATATTTTAAGCTCAAATGCAAGTATTCAGTGCACAATTTTTTTGGTTATGTATAATTATTTTATATTTTTGTAATGAAATCGGTACATAAAATATTGTGTATTACACGTCCAAAAACTGTTATGCTAGTGCTCGTAATTTGCAAGCCTCGCCTGTGGCTCGGCGTGTCAAAAATACTCGCTCTTGCAAAAGGTCAGTTTCTGGCCTTGTGATACAAATAACTATTTCATGCCTAGTCATTTTTACTTTCCACTGTCTGTAGGTACAAACACTTGTCATGAGTCATGACAACGTTTTCTAAAATTTGTCACAGCTCTGATGATTTATGCAAACCTAATTTTTTTCAATAATGTTAAGCTTCTATAATTGGCGATTTAAAAAAAAAATAGAATACATCACGCGTCATAAAAATGTCTTTGCTTGACTCGGAGGCTTTAAAGAAATGCTCGGACGCTGCGCATCCTCGCATTCTTCAAACAAGCCTCCTCGTCTGCAATGAAACATTTTCATGACTTGTAATGTAATATACTATTTCGCTATAGATTATAATAAATTTTGTATGTACTATCTCAGACAAAAAGTGTCATTACGGTACCTACTTACAAGTAATTCCAACCTCGGCTAGATGCCTCGGCCGTAAACAACTTGCTTGTACCTTAATGTTTCACTTTTTGTCCTAGATACATAAATACTATTTGTGACTCATAAATAATTATAATAAATATCTTGGCTGCAAAGATATATGTGGTTAATTTTCTCGGCTAGTACCTACCTTGAAATATAATATATTAAAAAAACCTTTTTATAAACTATAAATAATAATAACATAAAATTGAATATCCGAATGCAGATTTATTAACAAATTCTGTGTAGAATTTCACAATACTGCCCTGTAAAATTTGATTATTTCATTATCCTTTTAGAAAACGAATGACACGTTTTTTGCTATTAAACGAATGAATATTTTTGAAAGTTAATTATTTGAATGGATCTGGGGGCAATGATTATAATGACTCGAGGTTTTTTAGTCGTTAATCATATTCGTAGTGGTCGGTGGTCATTTGCTTCTGTCCGGGCGTCCAGGACCGGACAGCGAGTTTTTAAACTTTTAATCTTGTTTGCGAAATGGAAATACCACGTAGTGGAATTTAATTTTGAGAGTAGATTGAATGAAGTTAAAATTATTTACGTTGTTTACTTAACAGTGACACTACTATCCACTCAAGATAATTCACAGAGGAAATTTGTAAAGTACTTGGAAACGTATAAAAACTGTTCGTTTTATCAAAATGTTTTGGATAGTTTTGAAGAAATTTTTGTATATTTGTCAAACGGGTGAGAATCAGTGATGCAACGGATAGTGAATCGGCCGGTTTCCGAATACCGGATACTCGGTTTGTTCTTCGACCGGACTGTTATATTTTTACCTCCAGCCTTATATTCTATAAAGGGACGTATTGTAACGGGTCAAAAATTTCGAGTGTAAGATTTTAGTGAATAAGCACGTTTTTGGGTCCCTAATACGAATTTAACTTTTTCTAAATGATGTATGTGCGTGTGTAAAAAGTATTAAATTAAATTAAATTTTATATTTAAGTTTTTAATACGAATCTTAAGAATCATAAGTAGTAGGTACTTTTATTAATTATCTCGATTCATAATAAAATGAACAAATGACTAAAATATTTTTGTAAGTATAACTTAATTTATATTAGTAGTGAGGTTTAGTTTAGGTTTATATTAGATTTTTAAAATTTATTTCATATTTTATGGTTTTTAGGAGAATAAACTAAATTTTTTAAATGCTGATAGCAATTTTCAATTTTAATTTAAAAACAACAAATAATTTATGTTTGAGGGGAAAAAATAATTTTGCTACCCATATATGTAAAAAAAAACTGCAATATTCGTCACTGTACAGTTTTTATTTATAGGTAAGTGATTTAACGTCAAATTTTAATATATTGTCAACAAAGCTTGGATCTGCGAAATTAGCGATCTCATTTTTTTTTAAATTCGTTTTAAAATAGAAGACATTTGTGTTCAAAAAATAACAAAAATTGTCAAAATTCAAATTAACATAATATTTCGATTTTAAAGCAAAATTTTAAAATTCTGCATCTTGCATTTTGTAGATTGATCTCTTATCTTCAACAATATCTTCATATTATTATATTTATCAAAACAATAAACGCAATGGAGTGCAGTGGCCAAGGAAATCCATGTTTTGGCTGTTTTCAATTTGTCTTCATAGTACGAACAACCAGAATTTAGTTATGGTTCCCTCATTTTTGCTTCATCCGTTTCACATCACATCGGCGCAACCGTGCATACTGCAACTTCATGCGTAATAAATTTGCATTTGTCTATTTGTATTGAACCGCGCATTTAATAAAGTAAAGCATTTATGCCCTGCCTCGCGCGCTATCGTGCCGTGTGGTCCTACGTACAACGTACAACACACGTACTTAGCTAATTGGGTTGGGCAGCAGTGAGCCAAGTCCCAAGCGGGGTTGGCGTGATGACCACCGCGTTGATGTTTATAATACCTTTAAAATCAATTAGCCTGATAAATCTAACCCCCCCCCCCCTCCCCCTAGGCACCGTGCTCGAGGGATGGTGTTTCTATCGATCCGGAGATGCTAAATTGTTCAATTAATTAATAGAGGAAATGATGAGTGTGTAATGGTTATTATACATTACACCGTCAAATATACACCACTTTTTACACGGAGTAATGGAAGTATTGTAATCGCGAAAAATGTCGCTTCTCAGATTTTGATGGAAATATCCGTTATAACCTTTTCGGAATCCATTATGACTAGTTTCGTCGTGACGTCTGTACGTACGGACGGACGGACGTATGTATGTCGCATAACTCAAATACGGTTAGACGTAGAAAGTTGAAATTTTGTATTTAGGACTGTTATAGCATCTAGTTGTGCACCTCCTATTTTTGGTTTCAATCTATAAACCGGAAGTAGTACTTTTTTCAAATATTTCGATAAATATTTAATTTAAGACAATTTTTTTTATATTAAATGAAAGAATATGTGATTATTACCTACAATCGGTATTTTATAAATATTTTTGTATCTGGTATCATTTAAGAATAATTAAAGTATATATATAATTTAGTATTTCGGTATCTTGTAGTCCATGATCGATTAACATTTGTTACTACGTAAAATTTAAATGATTATGACATGACAGTGACAGTGGCAGGGACAATAGTAAAATATCGTTTATGTCTTCTTCTGCAGTTTAAAAAAATATATTTGTGAGTATAGTAGCAGTAGTAGTAGTACTTATATATTAATATATTTGTATAATAAGTTAAAAGAATAAAGTAGGTACGCCGGCAGGTCTTGTGGAGGCTACGTCAGATTTTTTTATATTATTATATATTTTAGTTATGAAGAAAAGTATGAACAGTTTAATAGGCGTACAAGGAAGTCATGTGGTGTCCACGTCAGATTTTTTTATTTATTTTGTTTAGGAATAACTCATTTGTAGGACATACATACAATAATATCCCAGTAAACACATTATATTCAATGCATATACGTTTTGTTCTAAAATATATACTGTATATTAAATACATGTCACATGTATATTGTAGATTTCATATGATATTCTTAACATATATAATATATGAAATACATATCAATGTATATTACGACAGATACATTATATTTCCCTGGTTGTAAATGCTATAGATATACATGGCACATATTTTATGTACATACATTATTTTAAAAATACATACTTCAATATACATGGTACATACTTGCATGTACATGAAATGGATATACATGGCACATATTTTATTTACATACATTATTTTATATTTCTTTCAATAGCTTGAATGTCGATCATATTTTTATTTAAAAGGTAGAATGTTATGCTAGTGACAATTGACAAGTATTATTACAAATTTAGAAATTATTACTAATTTATTATAATAATTGAAAATAATTATTATTATTCTAGTATGGCTCTAAGGAATTACTTTTTAAATAATTCAAAACCATTTAGAATTATAATGATTATTATAATATTTTTGCAAAATTGCAATGTTTAATGGTGTAACTATGGTGATAGAGAACTGACATTTGCGTATTGGTATTTATTTTATTAAAAAGTTATAATTTAGTCGTAGATAAAGTACTGTATACAACTCGCTATAATGGTTATTATTCCTTCAATGACTAAAAACCTCGCTCGCTTTGCTCGCTCGTGTTGTAAACTTCATCTTCAGGTTTTCAGGAATAATAGCATTCATTATAGCGTCGTTGTATAATATACTATTGTTCAATACCAAATAATTTATTCTACTTTTTGACTAACGCTAGCAGATAAAAATTTCCTATTACTATCGTAACGTCAACAATATGATACACGTCGTGTTATCAACCTCGGCTTCGCCTCGTCTGATAATGTTCACGACTAGTACCATTATGATTGACGTTACGATCCTTATAATATAAATAACTAAGTATTTAAATGTTCTAGAAAAAGATAACATACTAAAAAATTTACTTCCTATTTATAGGTTTCATTTAAGATGTTTTAGCAGTTTTATTGTGCATTTAATTCAATTTATTATTTCATGATTGCCTGCAATACATTTTCATCCTTCACACCCAGCAGCAAATTCGACCATACAGGACATTTGAACCAAACCACCCAACTAAACACAAACACAACTACACCCCGACCATGTAGAACCTTTGTCCGCAACGTTGCCGCATGTATGCTATATCCGCAGCTGACGTCACGCTACAAGTACAACACTAACACCGGCAACAATGCAGACAATGGTCCGCACATGTGCGCGCACGCTTGAACTACTCGTACCTTGTGGCGAGAGGACGGGAATCCGACGCAGTGGTAATTTGAAGCTAGTGGAGGTAGCGAGCCTGCAGATATGGTGATATGACGCGAGCTTTGAACCGCAGCTTTCAGAGGGAGGAGGGGTTCATTAGGTCTCATTCAGCTGGATGTCGACGAATGTAGCGCGTTTAGTAAGGCAGGTTGTGAAGTTTGTTTCATCAAAGTAAGCTCAATTACTACTCGTATTTTTTTAGACCGCCATAACTCGATTGAATTTCGTCGAAAATGGATGACTCTTCAAGTTCTAACAAGTTTGAAGATTCCTCTTTAAGGGCATGCAAGTTAATCTGACGCCAAGTTAATTTCACGCCCTGCCACTCCCCTGAGAAAAAAAATGTTTTTGATGTCAAAAAATGTACGATGATTTGGCGCGAAATTGCATTTTTTTACCTATGAAAATTTATTGAAATTGTCTACAAATGTACGCCTAACCTTAAATTGAAGTGCTTTTTCGTTTAATGTTCTCGTGTTCGCTTTAGCAATGTTATGCAAAACTCACAAAATGCAGAGTAAATTTCAAAAGCCCATAGCTGCATAGCTTCGGATAAAATCATCGTAGGTAATTGAAATATTTAAAATTTACCAAAAAATGAATAAATTTTAACGCCATGTTATTCAATTGGGTCGAAAACATTTTTTGGTACACCATCCATCCATTTTTGTGTCAAAAACATTGTTTTTTCTTAGGGGGTGCCTGGGGTGAATTAGGTGACAATTCAAAGAATCATTGATATCTGTGCAAAATTAGCCGAGTTATGACCGAAAAGGGACAACATGCAATTATATTTCAAGACTTCAAAACTTCGCACAAAATCATCACAAGAATTTTTTCCCGAAAGGAAAATGAATGAACTTTATCGCCTTGGTAGTGGATTGAGTCCACAATTTTTTTGCAACCGGTACAAGTTGTTAAAGTTTGACATTTTTGACATCATGAACTTTTTTTCTTAGGAGGGTGGCAGAGGGTAAAAGGAGCTTGACGTTAGATTAACTTACATGACCTTAAAGAGGAAACATCAATCTTATCCATTTTCGAGCCAATTCAACCGAGGTATGGTGGTCTAAAAATTCGGAATTTTTGGTGCATTGTCAAGTGGTGCGTTTTTTTAAAATCTTGACTGTTGAAATTTTGATGTTGGAAGGTCGAAAATTGGGTATACTAGTCGCAATTGTTGTAATTTTGTTAAATATTCATACAGTCGCCGTTTGGATATTTATTTAGCCTTCATCAGGACAAATGAATTTTACAAAATCGAGTCAAAAATGGCTCAAAGCGTAACATGATCAATATGACGATGACTATTTGACAAGAAATGAAGAACTTAATAACTTGGCAAATACTTAACGACTGATTATTTTAATAGGCTCATGCAGAAAAATCCTAGTAACATTTCAGAGTACTACCACCCTGTTTACCTCCTCCTTCTAAAATATTCCTGCAGCTTTCCTGCTTAGCCGGGACCCAAACCCGAAATAAATAATAAAACAAAGGCGTGCGACGTTGGCGCCGCGGCGGCGTCGTCGCGAAGCTCGCGCCTAGCGCCGTCAAGTGACGGAACAATGTGGTAATTACGAGCAGAGGGTTAATTGTGTTTTCTAATTGGGGAATTGCAGCTGGAGCAATTAACTCAAGGGTCGCGTGAGACAGCGACCTAGAGGGGTGGAGGGGGGAAATGAGGAAAGAGTGAAATTGTCTAGAGTGCTGACGCGGAAAAATATAAGAGATAGTTAGTGACTTAATCAGAGATTTGAATAAATTTGCTTGCTTTTTGAAGGTGTTCGCCAACACAATTATTTTAATTTTTGTTAGGTATGCTGGTGTGAGTACTCGGATTTTTGTACAAAGAGGATTTCAAAGTCTACTACACTGAATAGAAAAAATGGGGGTTTCCACGATTTTTTGGTTTTTTAATATGTTAATATGTTAATCTACACATTAAAATATTGCACCCGTGTTTTTTCTTTTTTCCAAAAAGTTGCTAATAAGCCAGAAAATAATTCATAAAGTTAAAAAAAAAAATAGGTAGACGTCGTCGGCACTGAGAACATAATATGTTCATAATCAACACAGGTCCGTCGTCCATTCCGTAGTCAAAACGACAAAAACGAACTTACACAAACAGGTGTAAAAAAATACAAACCATGACGTGAAAAAAAAATTCCTGTACTTACATTGGTGGAACAACGGTGTTTCCTGCTTGTAGACCATGTGGAATCTGTAACAAAAAACTTTTTTAAAGCTACATGAAACATGAGATAAAAAAAATCAAGAGGCAAACGAATTTGAAACAAAAGATAATTGAGTTTTATTCAATAAATTATAATTTATAATTAAATAAATAAATTGCAAACATAAAAAATGCTAAAATTTTTAAATTTATCATTTTACTTTCGTATTACAAAGATTATACGAAGTATTTTTATATGCGACATATACACAATACGTGACGTTTGTGAGATCTTTATTTAGGCAGTTATTTTACCAACTATGGAAAATGAAACTACTGGAATTCAGCCACACAGTTTATTCACATCAACCTCGACCGGTTTTTACGCCAAATGCGTCTTCATCAGGGAGTGATTAAAATTTAAAAACTTTAGGTACTTATATGTTGTCCTTACATGACTATAGAATGAAATTTACAAAAAACCTTACCGTATATTGTTAAATAATTTCTAAAAATAACTAAAAATGCGTGTTTTACAGTCAATGTCAACTGTTTGCGAGGTGGCGAAAATGCGAGTTCCCTAACAGTGCCCACAATACTTTACAAATGTTAACCTACCCATGTTCAAAAGATGCTCCGAAAGTGAGAAAATCTAATGAATCAGTTGCAGTAGTTAATTTAGCTTTCCAACTGAAATATTTGCAAAACTGCAAATGTCAGTAACCACACCATCGACTTCACCTTAACACATGAACACGAAGTTATGATGAACCATAGCAATGTTGGTAGTTTAGTTATTAACCCATTAGCAAAGATGCAGTATTCTCCTAATTCTTAATATTAGGATCAGTGTGTATGTAGTGTAATTACACTGCGCACGGTTCTGTTTGCGCGATATTAGACATCATTATAATACGCAAAGTGGAGGCAACAGCTTCAGAACAACACAGCAACACAAACAACATCGCCGAAAGAGAGAAGAGAATTATATTCGCGGCAGCGTCGCCCCAGGCCCTGTTAAAATATTTACCATACAGCGTTTAGAGGCACTTTCAGCTACCGGAAAACTGAAGGAAATTGAATATGCTTGCGATGGAGGAAGCCAAACTGCACGACGTCGGTGCGCAAAACGCCGAGTAAGAGTTGAAAGCAGGTGGAAATAAATGACGCTCGGTGATTGATGTGCAGATGTGCTTTTGTTTTATTTCGCCCAAGTTTGCTTTTATCGTTATGAGCTGAATAAGCATACGCATGCATCGAATTTTATAAACGAAATATCTACTTCTCAAATCGCAATACTTGTACCAAGAAAATTTTTTACCTTCCGTCAAACCTGTATTGGAATCATGCTAAAAAGCGGGTAGTTTTTAGTGGATGAGCACGAATTATTATCCTTACAACTCATTTTTGATAATTTCACGATGATGTCTGTATGTAGGTATGTGTGTGTATGTAAGTCAGATAATACGAATTACCCAAAAATTTTGATATTTTGGTATTTAACATTTGTATATAAATGGGAGCTTTCACGCAAAACTATTCTAGATGGCAGTTTTGTGCCACCCACTTATGTTTCGAAGATTTACAGTTAGTGTTGCCGTCTAGACAAGACAAAACAAGACTTTGCAAATCTTGTCTTGTCTTGAAATTTCAAGTCAAGACTTTAGTAAGTCTAAGTCTAGATTAAAAAGTCTTGTTCTTGTCTTGTCTTGATAAAAGACTCTAGATAGGTTTTCAAGACTCTAGATTGACCTGCGCATGCGCGTTATTATGTTTAAATTCTCGGATTACTTGCCGTCTTTATCAAGCTATTCAAGCTCAAGTGGCATGAGCTTCGTATTATATACTTATTTTATATTGTTGAAAGATATGTTTATTTTTTACCGCTATTTTCCCCTGTATTTTGGTGATATGAGCCTATATCAAAACTGTTTGAGCTATACCTATATACGCATTTACGAATACCAATAATGGGCTTTTCTTTTCAAATTTTATACATTATTATATTTTTCTTATACCTAAAGTCTATCACTACATCTATAGTTTCTTAGTTTTTGTTCACATTGATTTTGAAAGGATTTTGTTACCTCTTTTGAATGGTACCTAGGTACTTCATATATTTTATCAAAATTGCAATATATTATTTAATATAACAATTTTCTCGAATTATAGAAATATTGCTAGAATTTATTCTGTTGTATCTATTATCAATACATTTATTGATTTATTGAGTAGGTAAGTACAAGTAAACTTTCTTAATTCAAATTGACAGCAATACTTTCAATTTTGGTTGAAACTTTGTACTTATAATGTACATACTATATAGGAGTAAAAAAATCATATTACCTACAACTTTCTCGTTAATCTAGAGTCTTGAAAGTTGTCTAGAATTTTGGCAATAGTCTTGATCTAGAATAAGAAAGTTTTGTCTTGTCTTGAAATTTCAAGACAAGACTTTTGCCAGTCTAGTCTTGATAATCTAGACAAGACAAGACAAGAGTCTAGAAAGTCTTGATCTAGACGGCAACACTATTTACAGTGTAGACACTGTTATGGAAAATTACTAATATATGTGATATTTTGATACTGCGCAAGACATTTTAGGATTATAAAATTTGAAAAAAGTACGAAATTGATTACGGCCAATACACTTTATGCAATTTATTTTATGCATCTTAAAACACAACACTTCGGCATGATTTTCAATCGTATATTTTAGGAAGTTAGAGCTCACTAGATTTTGGTACAAATATCTTGACCGGAAGTGATATTTTTTGAAGATTGAAAACGTTAATTGTCAAAATTTTATATAAATTTGGATAAATATAGTAGGTATGTATTTGTAATAAGAATAAGAGGAAAAGTTACTTGCAACTTACGTTATAAAACATTGTCTTTATCTGGTAGCATTAAAGAACTGTAGTAAAATTTAAAAAAAAATTATTTATCGTATAAAACGTTGAAATCTTGTAATCCATTATCGGTTGATTTTTGTTTCTGCGTAAAAAATATTGACAAGTGTGACAGGTGACACTGTCTGTGGGTGATACGTTGGCATACTAACGCCATAATACGGCGGCTATATAAGTCATAAGGAAGATATTTAATTTAGTAATTGAACGGAGGATGGCTTCAACAGAGAAGAGTTTTCCTGTGAATGAATCTTTTCATTCAGGTGATTCAAATTTCTGTGTTTGAATATTTTAAATTTTAATTGCTACCTATATTTTAAATGGGCACCGGATTGTACGTATACATTTATGTTTATAAGTCTAGATATGGCGGAAAGATGTGTGCTGGCCACATCAGATCAGACATTAATGTGTTAGGGTTTCGTCATAATTTTCTTTGGGGATATAGCAAGATTTTGTTGGTATGTATGGTAAATGGAAAAAAATGTGAAAATGAAAATGTTTTTTATTTTTAATTAATTTTGCTTCAAGATACTATCAAATTCATACTACCTAAAATGAATTCGAGTGGTACAGTTACAATACAATATTCTATAAAATTGCGAGAAGAGATGAAACCAAACAATTATTTTATAATTCAATGAACGTTTATGTAGTTATTGTTTAGCGATATTCCTATAATTGGTTACCCAAGCGTATAAATAATAACAACCACTAAGGAAAGAGTGTAATTTAGAAAATGGATTTTAAAAGAATCTAATGTTGAATGTTTTTATTTGCACTTGTGACCACTTTGCACTTGTGTGGCTACACTTTTAGTGTATTTAGCTCTTTGTTACTGGAACTTGCAACAAGGAAATGCTTTTATCACCTAACATTACCCACAATCGAATAAGTATATTTACTTCTGTTCTGGAGTATGGTCTACTACAATTATTGCAGAGATGAAATTGATATTGTTTATAACGCGCTGGCGTGGCGTGATGTTGGAAAGAAGGGAAGCACTTTTGATATGAAATAGTAATTATTAAAAAATGCTCTTATGTCAAAAATATATTATTTTCAGGGACCCATAATCACTATAAATGAATATATTTATCCAACACCTCTTAATAAAAGCATCATATAACTATGGTGATTTTAAACAAGCAAA
The DNA here is from genome assembly GCA_947534325.1 of Agonum fuliginosum. NCBI lineage: Eukaryota > Metazoa > Arthropoda > Insecta > Coleoptera > Carabidae > Agonum > Agonum fuliginosum. The sequence continues at coordinate 32,593,648 of OX384037.1, forward strand.
GTAAAAGATTGCCCACTAGTGGCTTTGATCAAAATTATACCCATTTGTGGGTAAATTGTTACTTTGCTAGTTGAAAGTCACCATAGAAACTAAATAACTATTACTAACAGCGACAATGAATAATACTACAATGATTACGAGTATATAATTAATAAATAACAAAAGGTCATTATACTCGAACAGGCAAAAAAACCGCGAATTTATATCTCCTGTGCACAGAAACGCACCAACTTTGACCTATTTTCAAATCCATGCTTCAAACTTTGGCGCTCAGTCATTTCTTTATATATTTTTATACTTTGAATAATATTGACTAAATTTGTTAAATTTATTTCCTTTATTTATTTAATTTTATATTTAATATTACACGTTATTGCATTCATAGAATTTGGAGTCCGTAAGCCAATATTTGCTTTATTCTACAGAAAAATCGTAAGAAACGCACAAACTGATTGTGCATCCATTAGCCAAGTGAGCACGTATCATATCTAGCCCGAACTATTGAACGAAGAACTACGGATAAACCCGAGCGCATTAAATTCTTGCTTGCAAGGATGCACAGTTTGAAAGTGCGTCGAACGCTGACTTTGCAGTTTACGTTATTTTACACTGGAACGGCCAATGGTTAGTTTAGCGATAGAGAGTCCGCCTAGCATGCTAGCGGTCCCTAGTTCGATTTCCAGCACAACCGACAATAATACCACTGGGTTCGAGTGGTTGGATTCCACTATAATAACATCTACCATCCTGTAATTGGGAGGTAATCCTATAGGTTGGTTACCATCAAAAATAAAAAATAACTTATGTGTAACGTGTGTTGTTTAAAATATGAATATTTATATAAATTAAGAAACTTTTACTGTTTTAAAAGAAAATTTCTTATATAAATTTATATATTTGAACAAAAAATAGACTAGGGAAGCAGTGCTTCCCTTGCTTCCATAGACGCAAAGAGCGTTTTGTTATTTTCGATATTAAATAATACAATTTGTCACGAAATACAATGATAGAAAAAATTATCAAATGTCAGAAAGACAATAAATGCCTTCTAAAAGATGAAACATGAAACAAAACTTTAAACTGGCGATAAGACCTGTTCAATAACATACCGAACAGTTGAACGTTGAATGGATGTGTGATATTGTTTATTTCCTTAGCTACGTAACTGTATGGAAATTGTTAGTTTCGTATATGGTCGTGGGAATATATATTTTTGTAGAGTGTTTCTTTGTTGTCTCTAACTTTGGCACGCTCTCGAGATAGACAACAACAATTCAACAATGCATAATTCGTATGACATTATGACGTCACAGTAGCTTGAATGGGAGTGAATCTTGCACGATATTGCGCGTTTGTCCTGTGGCCATTAGCCGGAACTAATTAAATGAGCAGCTAATTTCACACAAATTGGACGTGATCTCTGCTTTAGTGGGGCATGTTGTCACACCGTTCGTAAACCACTGTATATGCAAGTGCCAAGCGGTGCAGTTGTAAAGGACATTGATTTTGTAATAATATAACTTTTTATTGAGAAATGGGCTAGTGAAACATCTAGAGCAGCACTTGATTTTCCTCGTGTGAACTGGGAATTACCCACCACGAGTACCGATATTCTTTAAAATGGATATATTCGACCAAACGAAATACAAGATCAAATAAGTACGTGTACGTATAATTCGGTTCAATTTGATATTCCTGACTATATAATTAGTAGAGAGCTCCGCGCTTCAAAAGGCGTCAAAAAATGCGTTATGTGGGGGAATCAGTGTTACAAGTTAAAATTTTCACACATGAAAGTTATTAACCTAGAAAATAGTATAAATTTCAAATTTGTTAAGAAACAAACCCGGCAAAAGGGCACTAGAATCAATCGAGTTATGTACATAATGGTAAAGAGGAGAAAATTCTGTAAAAATTGTCAACTTTTGTGGTCGGTATATTTTTTATTATTTTTTGAATTATACTCGATTCATTGTGGCCTACGAGCTTCAGAAACTTTAAATTGAATTTGCTCGAAAAGAACGATGGAAAAAATCAACCAAAATTAACCAAATTTTATGTTTACATTTTGGTAAAAATCTGCCAACCGGAAGTGATATTTACTTGAAGCATTCTAACATTTTTTGCAAAAAATATATAGAAATACTGCGATAGTTACAATTTGTCATACGATATTTGAAAGAACAAATTACCTCTTACAATATTTATTTAACTCCTTTTCTATACCTATCTCTTACCAATAAAGGAATATAAATCAAAGTAAAAATTTTATCTACAAACACCTAATTTGATTTAATGCCAATAGGAATCGGTAGGTCTTTTGCTTGAAGAACTATAATATATTTCCATAAAGTAGCCTAACTAAAACCAAATATTACAGTGTCACAGCGAGAGGTTATGTGCTGACCACATTAGATTTTTTATGGTGGGTTTCTGCGGGAGCCGTATTATCCACGTGTCAAAATTTTAAGTTAATATTATCCTACAAGCAATTATATATCTTAGCTCTTAGGTGTTTGTAAATAAGGACCATTTTCCTTTGCTATTTATTCTGCCATATCTGTGGCTTTGACTATTGTTGCCTGCTGTAGCTATAGAATTATAAAGTCAGGAATATGAACCAAACTATAAGTAGCAGAGGAAGCTAATTTCCAAATATTGTCGAAAACCGTTGACCACTCATCCAGATACGAAGCATCGCGCCTCGGGGTAAATTTCCCATATAACGTAAACTGGACGAGCGCGGAAGCCCACTCTAATTAATTACAATCCGCAACACAAATCTTTTTGTTTCATTTGAGTTTGGGTGAAAAGTTGCAGCAGTCGCGTCGCCTCGCCACAAACTCCGGCCACTCTTCACGTCGCTGAAGCCAAGCGAGTTATGTGAAATTCTAAATTAATAGAAATTTCGTGCATCGCATATTTAGAGCTCGCTTGTGTAATTTGATGATGGTTTGTTTCACGTGGAGAAACAACTAATTAAATGTTGGAGTTCAACCGAATTATTTTCACTTAACGAAACACGAATTTTAACAGGACAAAGTTACTATGTTCAAAAATAAAACTAAAAGCTCTGGTTCAGGTTTCATATTCTCACCTGCTGACAACTGCAGGCAAATATTATTTTATGTTTAATAAACTTGTAACAGTATATTGTAATACAAGTGTGGAAAGGGCGTCATTGTAAAACTAATATGATTGTTGCAGCACGAGCATTGGCGAGTTTTCCTATTATACTAGTTTTTAATTACCCTTTCCGCAAGTGTGTTAGGTACATACTATTTTTTCAATGAAAGTGAAAAATATTCAAAATTAATGATTTTCAGTTTTTGAGAATACAATTCTTTAAAAAATCAGCCAATCACCACGTTCAAAATGTCTGTACTGATAAGTGACAATATAGTATGTATCCACGACTATTTCCCACATATTATGTAAACCATTTGCTTCACTTTTGTAAATTCTGACCAATGACGTACATAATATAACGACAAAAATTGTAAAAATGCACTAGGGGTTGTTCAAAAAAATTACAATTCTCCCGTTACATTCCTATGATTACCATGCTTGACACATTTTTTTATTTTGTATTGTTTTCAATAAATTTTAGTAAATTGATATTAAAAGTGTCAAAATGAATCTTTTGTGACATCTTCTTACGATGAAATATAAAAATAGTTATCTAACTATCTAATGTGTTAATGAGAGCGACTAATAATTGAGACATTTAAAATTGTCGAGATTATTAATCGCCTATTAACACATGAGTTACAATATTATTCCGTTGAACATAACTTTTTAATCTGGGATTAAACTAATTTTATTTCATGACAAATATGTTAGGTTAGTAACAATTGATATTGCTGAGCATCAATATTTCGTGTATATTATTAGCAAGAATTGTCAAAATCATTTAGTTTTATTCTATTTACCATTTTTTACAACTTACGGCTAGCTAATATAACAACTATTACGTGTATTGAACATATTCAACAAAAAATCGTTGATTTATAAAAATCATGCATTAATAGGAGTTATTAATGTAAGATTTCTTTACATTAATGATATCATTAATAAACGATCAACGGAAAAATATATTAGCAAATACAATGCCAAAAAATACATTTACGTCAAAATACTTAGTTTGGAATTTGTGAAATGAAAGAAACAACAATATAATATAATATTGTCACTCAGATTAGTAAAAAAGAAATTAGTCTTGATTTAAAAACACCAATAACTATTTCTTAAGATTGTTGCTTATAGGTAACATTTCTCTACAATTATTGAATGATCCCTCGTCTTCAGTTCGGGATTTTGATAATGTTATTTGTCTCGAAATGTTGCCAAGCAACAATCTTTGAATTACATTTTTCCAGCAAAATAATGGTGCCTTGATATATTACTATTGACAACATTTATTTATATATTTATTTCCGCTTGTTATATTATCCATGAGAATATAATAATTTTCATGCAGAAAGTAGTATTGATAATGAATGATATTTTTACAACAAATTATTTTTTTCAGATTTCACCAGTAACAGCACAATTTATAGTTCAGTGAAATTAATGATGTCTCAAATTTAGTGAAAATGAATCATTTGAATACTTATTACAGATATTACTGCAAATAAAGTGTTGGAACTATGAAAAATGCACTATTTAAAAAACTTGCATTCAGAGGATAAAGCTTGTGTGGGAATTGTTTTCTGCATTCAATGTTTCAAAAGCCTACTTTCACCATAACTTTAAATATCAGAAAACATTTCAATTCGCTCTTTCGTAGAAAAAAGTATTTTATAAATTGCGGATCCATTACCTAGTTAAATAAATGAAGAACAATCAACTAAATTAAAATCACAGTAAAAATATTTGCGTGTCCATGTAAAAACACTTTTAAGCAAAGAATAAAAAAGGAATTAAAAAGAAACAGTCCGAGCTCAAGCAAAACACAGTGCAATTAAAACTAAACGCCAACCGCCCATTCCTTAATAAAAACAAATCCGTATCTCATCCTTCCTTCTCCGTCCGACCCACGGGGCGCACATTAAGTGCGACAAAGAGAAGAGACGCATTAATTCCACAGCAGGATAAATTCATCCTGAAATATAAATTTAAATATTCATGATGAAAGTGCATATTATGAAATTATAATGTACACGGAGGGCAATCAAGCTCTGCTATGATAATAAAGTACCGCTCTGTCGCCATGGCAACGGAGGGACGAATTAGCCCCTAGCCTACAGCAAAAAACACTCTACATCTTTCATTTATTACTACTTGTTGTCGAAAACATCTGAATATACAGGTGTATCACAATTTCGAGTAGGTAGGTACCTACATACGTTAAGGTGTTCGTCTACCCTAAAATTTTACAGCGTTACAGAAATGTACGCCTCCTACATTTACTTTAATTATAATTAAAATATAATGACGGTTTTACATATGAGTGTATTAACAAAGGATGTCTTAATGCTTCTATATTTTTATTTTTTGGTCTTTGGCCTAGGAATTTGAAGTAAAAAAAATTACTTTTTTGCGGTTTTTGTCATTATTTGATTTTTTCGGTCACTATAAATGGCAACAAAAATTTAAAAAGCAAGAAGCTAAGCTTCCCTTTACGAATAATTTTTGTTTTACTTGTGGTGGGATTCTGTTCAAATCTGTAGTTGCTAAAGATCTATAAAACTGTAAAAATTAACAAAATCGCAATGAAATTTATAACCATATGAACATTTTTATATATGTCAACAAAAATTGATGTGATTTTGTTCAATATTTAAAGATTTACAAATTTGTAAAACTTACAGATTTGACAGAATCCCACCATTAATTTATTTATAAAATACTGAAGTTATTATGGGAATCTGGAGCCATAAACAGTATTTTTAGTAATTTTTAGAAATTATTTAACAAAATACGGCAAGGTTTTTTATAAATTTTATTCGATAGCCATGTAAGCACAACATATAAGTACATCATTGTAAAATATGAGGTCATCGATTTTAAAACCAAAAATCCGCCAAAGTCACATTGTAACATGCTTTTTTGCTTTGCATTTGATAGCAAGACATGTGCCTTAAGGGCTCGGTTAAGGGTATTGATTATGCTGATTTGATTACGAATTAAAAATCATAATTGACCAAGCACTTTTGCGCTGGTCACATAATCAAAATTGACCGAGTTAAATTATTCTGACTATATTATAGTGGTAGTGGATATAATGAATTCTCGAGTCTGTACTATTTGATATTCGATGTCAAAATATTTTTTTATTTGTCTTTGTTCAGAGCATTTTGTGATAAATCTTTTTTTTTAAACAATAATTTAACAGAAATTTACAAAGAAGTTTCCTAAATTCAATTAAGTTTTCAGTTAAATGGCAATAAAATTATTTCGAGAAAATGAGACGAGACAAGAAATTATTTATTTGAGACGAGATTTAAACAGTCGATAAATGATCGAGACGAGAATAATTAAATACCACTAACCATATCTCTATATTTAGATCAAAAAATTCCAACCATACTTATTATAACCAATTTACAGAACAATATTTTATCCGTAAGTTTTCAGGAAGTAAAATACAAAGTTCATAAGAGCTTCAGTGGCTTAAATACAAGAAGTCTACCACGGGCACCCTTGTAGAAACATTCGTTTATACCTGGCGTGAAAATGAGTATAAAGTCAGAAACTATACAACAAAATGATGAAAATGTTCCTTTTACGGCTATAAAGGAAAACTTCCTACAGAAATATTGTTCGCGTTTTCCATTGTGTTTCTTTCATATTTTTCCACAAAGAACAGTAATGTTTTCCTCGTCGTACGAGACTACGTTTGATTGTAAACGGTGCCCCAAGCGACTTCGATATAATTTTTATGATCAAACATTTGTTTACATTTATATAACATAGCAAAATTAATTTAAAAAACAATAAGGATGCGGAGGGAATTAGATTATTTCGTAGTACAAAAGATAAACATGTAGAACAATGAACAAAACAGGTTTTCAATCACCTGTAACCTGCATTGAATTTCTATACTCTTTTATTTGTTCGCCCATTTGACAAGAATCGTCCATGGGATGTTCAAAAATATCTTATTCTTGTATTTTAAGTGATATTACGTAAGTCTATCCTAGCAACATCCTGAGTACGATCAAAATTACATACTCGACAGAAACATCTCTGACATGGGATGCATAATTGAGATATTATTATCAAATTACTAACATTGGGAAGTTACATAGATAATCTAAAATACTATTTTATCTTAAATACCTATAAAGAGTGAGAAAAAAATCATAAAACTAAAAGTAAAGTCAAAGTCAATGTAAAAATATTACGTAAGTTATACCCTAGCCACATTCTGAGTACGATCAAAAATTACATACTCAACACAAACTTCTCAGAGAATAACATGGGATGCATAATTGAGATATTATTACCAAATTACTAACATTGGGATGTTACATAGAAAATTTTTAGGTAAACTAAATATCCAATGAAATTCTTTCATTTATGATCACGTCACGTGTACGAAATTGACCAATGAATACAACATTTAACTGATAGCCACCCATGGGACATTATCACTTATGTCAAATATGTTGCTAGGTTACAATTATTTATGTTCATTTTTATGTTTATAATAATAATTGAATAAAAATGTCATTTGCACGTTTTGGTAATGAAAATGATACTTCAATTGATAAAATTTTCTGTCCGAATAACCCTCGGCCATTGATAAATACTTATAATTTTGTGACAGCTACCTCAAGCGCGTTGCTTTTAGGTTAACAGACCTCCGCCTGCGGCGTCGGGCGGTTACCAAGCAACGTGTTTTCGGAATGTCACAAAATTATTTCGTAATTATCAATGTCCTTGGGTTATTATAGCTGATAATCTTACCAAGGGCGGATATTAGCAATCGCTAGGATATTAATAGGATAAGGATGTTAATAAGTAAATATAGCAAGTAACAAGGCGGGATGTTCACATTCTTGAAATGTTCTGGGGATTTTACTTTGTCAAGTACTGTCCACTTGACGACTTTTACATTTTTTTAATACTATTTTATCTTAAATACCTACAAAGAGTTTAAAAATAATAATAAACTAAAAGTAAAGTTTGAATAAACTATATTAATTTTTAAATAATTAATTTTATCATTTTATTTTTTAATGATACAGCTATAAAATAAAGCATCTATATTGTAGTCTATTAAAATGACTATCCAGTAAGCACCTTGCGTGCTGTAGGTTCATATTTCAGCTCATAAACTGAAAACCATACGGGATACTGAAAATTATCTACACTTTATTTTATGTTTTAAGGCATCTACAGCTAAATATACTTTCAAAAACTAAGTAGTACGTATTAGTGAGAATCGAGTGAGAATGTCATTCAAAAGATTATTAGTTTATTTAAAAAAATCTGAAACAAGTGTATCAAGAATGTTAAAACAATATTCAGAATTTGCTGTGTGTAATCAAAATGAATTTGGAGTAGGTATTAGAAGAAGAAGTGTCATGTTTTGTTTACTGTCAAAATGTATTTTGAGAATTTATTCTTGAACGTGTTTATTGTTTTAAAATTATTCATTATAATTTCATTTCAGAATTATTAAAGAACTTGTGAATTAAAGTTTAGGTGATTAATTTAAGACATAAAAATTAATAAGGAGCTGTCATAAAAAATACTGTCAATATCGTATATACGGGAAAACTAATTATTTTTATCAAATTATATTAGGGTTAGTGATATAATAGTTATTTACTTTACAAGTGGGCAAAGTAAGGAATTACCCACGAGGAAAATCTTAACTCATGAGGCCGAAGGCTAAGTGAGATAATTTTCTCGAGTGGATCATTCCTTTTTGCCCACGTGTGAAGTATAACTTTTATCCAACACCTCGTAATAACTGCTTAAATAGGTATTTAAAAAATATTAAGTTCCAACCTAAAACATATTGACTACCTACGGTGACTTCCAACAACCAAAGTAACAATTATTTACTATAATTTTGATCAAAGACACTAGTAGGCAATCTTTTACTTTGTTTGTTTAAATTCACCATTTGTGATGTTTTATTAAGAGGTGTTGGATAATAGATATTTACTCTACAAGAGGGCAAAGTAAGGAATTACTCACGAATTACTTACGAGGCCGAAGGCTGTGTCAGATAATTTTCTCGAGTGGGTCATTCCTTTTTGCCAAAGTGTTAAGTATAACGTTTTATCCAACACCTCCTAATAACTGCTTAAATATTTAAAAAATATTAAGTCCCGACGTAAAACATTTACTATGGTGACTTCCAACAAGCAAAGTAAAAATTTACCCGCACCACAAATTTTGATCAAAGTCACTAGTGGGAAATCTATTACTTTGTTTGTTTAAAATCATCATAGTTATAATGCTTTTAGTAAGAAGTGTTGGATAAAATATATTTAAAGAAATAATTAGTTTACCCGTATGAACGGTATTGACAGTTTTTTTTATGACACCTTCTAGCATTTGTTTTACTTTCAAGTAACTTTTTAGGAAAACCTCCTCCTCGTGTGAACTGGGCATAAAAGGTTTAAACTGACTTATGTTTTCAATTTTACTCCTCTTAATTAAAACATTAAAAATGTTATTGCACTTATTTATTTATTATTATTATTTCAAATTAGAATAATTCAATAGAAGCTACCGTAGGTATTTCTAATTTTAAAACATCCCTTTTTGGCTTCTCCACTGTAACATTATAACTATTCCGTTTGGAAGAGCGAAGAGAATATCTTTTGCGTTATCATCGGGTGGTATTTAGATTACAGCAATGTTAATTACGTATTTAACATTCAAATTTCAGCCTCATTCACATGTGAATGAACACACAAACAACCCGGAGACCCGAACTCTTTGCTCGTCTCTATTTCACGCAAATAATTCCCTGTTTGTTTTCGCCAACTTTTTGTTGAGAAAACAAAGCTCGAAATTTCGCGGAAATTCGGGTTTCATATTTCGAATTTTTCGTGTTTAACAGCAGATGTAATTTATACCAAAGTTGATTTAATGTATTGTTATGTTATTTTATTACCGAGAGGATATTCTCTGGTTTTACAAATATTTGAGACTCGCTTTTCATTTAAAATTAGCGAAAAAGCTCAACATTTCACTGAGTTGTTCCATAATTAATACACAATATTAAATTATGTACATGTGTTTGTTAACTTTCAGAATGCCGGCCACGATGGCCGCGCGGACTAACGTGACTAGACTCACTGTGGTCCGAGCGGGCAGCGAGGTTGTGGGTTCAAATCCCACTAAAGAGCATGGAAGTTGTGATTGTCCAAACATTGATTTATATAATAATATGTACAATCCAATTCACATTGTTACTGGCTAATAGGCAAAGTACCTAAAGCCATAGGGGTTTCCTCTTTTTTTAAAAAAAAAAAACTTTCAGAATAATACTACAAGAATTTTCGATAATTTAAAATTCTATTTTGGTACTTTTGCACATTTGGAATACTAATTATTTATAACAATAGAATTATTGCAATCAAACTTGATCTAATTATAATAATATTTTTTTACTCTTTATCGGTAGGTACCTACAAGCTCTGATTTGAAAATGAATATTTTTGTACAAAATCATCATTCTCGCGTTACATGGTATACTCAACTATGTTTCGGGAAATTGTCAGATGATGTTTTGTGTCGTGAAATTTGGCGCAGTGGCGGATCCAGTATCAGTAAGGAGGATGGAATTCTTATAAAAAATAATTTTACCCTCTTTCACGAGTAGAAATTAAAATAAATAACAAAAATTAGAAAACAAACAAAATTAAAATTGGGAAATTTTGTTATCTGTAATTTGTCAGGCAACGATTTCTTAAACTTTTAAAGAACAAAGTCTCCCATCGCTAACCCCGCCCACCCCTGGATCCGCCACTAATTTGGCGTAAAATTAGTTTGTTACAATTATTATTGTAACTCACTCCTATTAATTGAGTATAAATTATTAGGGATAAGTGTACCCATTGCGAAAAAAGAAAAATATAAATATAAATTAACTTTCCTTTCTTCTCATCTGGTATTTCCTCAGAATTAAAAAAAATCTTTTAGAATCAGTTGACCACTTGGTTGTTCAATAGGCCGAGACATTTTTTTAATTTACCTAGTTCACACTCACAGTTCAGTTTGTACAAATGAGTCTACAAGGCATGTGCATGTGCACCTACGTCACATATCAACTGTTTGATAAGCAAGCATGATAGAACAGTGCAAAATACAAAGTACTAACCTATGATTTATGCTGTTAAACGAGTTATACTACCATTTTATTTAATATTTTCATAAAAATAAATAAAAAATTTGAAAATAAACTCTTGTTTACAAAAATCAAATTGCACCTCTCTGTCATGCTTGCCTATCAAACTATTGTTGTTTGAGATTGTGACGTAAGCTGTACATGCCTTATACACAGATATCGTTTGTTGTGAAATGCTCTTTGTAATAATTTAAATTTAAGTAGGTTGTTTTCTTTAAAACTTAACTTTAAATAAAGTTAATTAACTCCACCTCCATGGGTGCGCCCACTGACTATAACAAAAGCACACCTACCATTCTGTCATTGGGAGTTAATTCTTTGAATGGTCTCTCATAAGAATATGTCTCACCAATGTCTCATCTAACAAGCAACCAAATATCGTCACTTGATCTCATCGCCACGACTGCCTCGGCATCACAGAGGCCGAGAACGGAATCCGAGTTATGTGGTCGTTGCCTGGCAACCGCGCGTCTCGTATCCTGGAGCCCGAACCCTCTGTCACGGGGAAACAGCCGCCCCACATTGTCGCTAGCCTCATTACACGTACACAGCACTAGTAGTGACGAGGAATCATCGTAAGTGTGTACAATCGGAAAGAGTATGTTTTTAAGGCTGTTCTACAATAAATGTCGTAGTTGGATGTCGGTAGTCGTAAGTCGTTTGTCTATATTCGTTGCCTACAATGGCAACGTTCACGTAATGCGCGAAAGTGTTTAAAATAGTTCAAAACTAAGGTTATGAAAATGAACACGATGTCAGGGAAGATATATACCGTGTCATACAAACATTAGTCCAGTCAGGAGAGTCAAAAATTGATTGAAACCCAAGACTAATACATAACCAAGTGAAATTTGGCATGTGAGTAGTTATGAACATACAGAAACAGAAAAAAATTCGCTCCACCTTGGTATGCTCCGCTTCCCAAAAACTAAATTTTTTCTTCTAGCGCATTTTTCTCAAAAACTATCAAAGATTTTGGAAAACGGTTTTGACAGGATGAAAGCTGAGGAAATTTGCTACCAAAATGGTCGTTGAAAATTTTTCATAAGTTTAGGCACTAGCCGTTTAATAATCGAATGGATTTGAGAATTTTCTGTATAGTAGGCGCCACATTGCGAATGACGTAATAAATTAACCGCTACAGAATAAATGTGGTATAACTTTGTTAAAGAACATCATTTTGTAAAGATAAAAATTGCATTTTATTCGTCGAGGCTTCCATCCACTTTCAGTTGCACTAATAACATTGGAATTTCCGACCCCGTTATACCGAGAAAATTGCTTTTTAAAGAATCCTAACTCAGTACTAGAAGATGTTCAAAGAATTCTCAATATTTTCAATATCTATGAATGAAATTGTAAATTCGTTGAGGATTATCTTCACCAAATCATAAGTCAATCAAGTAATAAATTATTATTTCATCGACCGTTATTTCTGTCATCATGTTTATTATTTTAGGTTATATTTCACTTTGACGTTTGTCATGTCGCAAAAGATGGTCATCTTCCGTTCCAACAACGACACGACACCGACAGCCGACTAACGACAGCCCCTTCCAATATTTTTTTTACGTAGTCCGACAACGACTGATTATAGAATGGGCTTAAGAGATGCAACGAATAGTAAATGTACCAATTACCGAATATTATGCAGGACTGTCTGCCGAATAATCGAATATTCGGCGAATGTTCTGCACCCTTTTGGTACCAAGTGATAAACTTCTAAGGATTGACGCTGCATTGAATGCAGAGAAACTTAATTTTGTCCATAATTTGCCGCTTTTAAATTTAAAAAACGAACAGTTTATCACTTTGATTTTTTTATAGATAACAAAATAAAAATTTTGACATTATTTTTCTTTTTACCTCTCGCCTCATATTCTATAAGAGAGGTATTGTAATGGATCAAAATTTGCGAGTATGAGTTTTTGGTGGATAAGCACTAAGCACGTTTCATGGTCTCTAGAATACGAATTTACTATTTTCACGATGATGTCTGTGTGTGTACGTATGGATGTATGGACTTACGTGACGATTTTTCGTCTGCGATAACTTAAAAGTATCAAACCTTTAATAATCAAATTTCATATTTTTGGGAACGAGCGCAGCGAGTGTACAGAAAACGATTATCTAGAGAGTTTATGAACGAGTCTCATGCTATACTTTTTCTACGACCACAAATTAAGCAACAAATATGTAAAATTTCATTAAAAATAATTTGAACATTTAGGTTAAATCATAATGATTATTATACAGCTACAAAATTCTACTGAGGCAAGTGTATTTAACTGTTATATTGAAAAAAATTGACAATGATTTAAAGAAATCATTAATTTCATCCAATTTTTCACGTAAATTAAATGTTAAATATAGCAGCCACTTCACCCCGTGATTTTGAATTAGTATTACTTTCAAATTTATTTCCATAGGAATAAATAATATAATAATGATAACAATCGTAATAAACGTGCAAAAAACATTACCTAAAACATTTTATTTTCCATTTGGTAGTCAACCTTCATAATATTCTTGAAAGAATTATGAAATCGGGTTTTGGTTTATGGGGGATGTGTTTCTTTTTTCATTACCTTGTAAAACTCGACAGGGCTTGCTATTTCAAAATATTAGAGTTGTCATCCTTTAAAAAAACTCCACGTTGCGTATAAGTTCTAAACCATCTAAGAATGTAGTTTTTATGACTCTTTAGTGATCCCCAAATTTTAAAGTTTTATTCTTCACTTGTTCAAAACTTATAGCTCCGTCCCGGAACTTTTTGGATATCCTGTGTATTGTATAAAATAGGCAATTAAAATTTGTGTCAATTTAGACAGAGTTACATATTTAAAGATGCATTTTAATACCACAAATAGTGTTTATATTTAAGCCAATATCCAGCATACGAGTACTTACATTGTTCTATAGGTACTTACTACAAAATCATAACGACAAAACCCCTCTTGAAAATTACAAGCACTTGAAGTAAACTAAGGATCACAAACTCATCGCGTGGTCCTGATTTCCGAGTCCTGAGTCCTGAACATCGAAAGGATTACAGTATCCGTTTACAGGAATAACAAGCGAGCAACAACACCGCCTGACACACGCCATTAGCGGCTCGTTAAAACGGGGGCGGTAGCAGAACTTCTCTAATATTAACAATTAAAATAAGGCGAAGTGGTTGGCGAATCAAACTTTCACTAAGTTGGCGCTGCAATTAAGAGTTGATGACGACAATGAAGATATTGCAAGCTTTTGTAGAGAAATTTGAGGTTAAACGCTATATACAAATGTTTATAAACTTTTGATGTTCTGCGGATATGTGCGATAAGGACATTGGGGGGCTCTGCAGTGGCGTACCCAGACATCAGCCATAGGGGCGGATATGAAAATAATGTAAAACAAAATTTGATCAACGCGCGTTGGCTGATACCATTGCAATTAGTTCAGTTGCGTTGATATATTTTTACAATAATTATTACTAATTCACTAATCAAAAAATGCTTGGCATGCTTGCATTTTTTTAAATAACTTGAATTTCCATAAGAGTCCATGTAAAACGAGCGTAATTTCAACATTCAATTACTCAAAAACTTTATAGGTGAAATTTTTTTTTAAAGTTATGGTCATCAGTCATCAACCTCCTTAAATATAATGAAGGTTTGCTGTCAGAGCTGAAAACAATAACAATTTCCTCGACAATATCTAAAAACTGACAGATCAGTTTGTATAATAATATAGTTGGCAACATTGTTTATAAAATATATTTAAAGTAATAAATGTTATGTTGGCTACTTGGTTAGCCGGATGAGTGGAAATTATTTTCACCACTCAATGTTTCAAAAGCCTACTTTCACTATCAATAATTTTAATATCCTTAAAATATGTGAATTCGCACTTTTGTAGAAAAACGTATTTGTATTTATTTTCTTATTACATTTTATAATTCACATAACAAATGCATTTACTAAAAAAATATGCATTTGTAATCTCGAAATGTAAATGTTATGAAATGACAGTTGTCAAACTAATTAATTTTTCTATAAAACGATTTGTTTTTCAAAAGTGCTTTGATTATAAAATTTAAAAAAAATTCGTGTTATTTATAAAACTTGAACCTCTTGTATTTTGTTAACCAGAAGAAAATAGGCCTATGTTCAATGACAATTTTTGCTTAAAATAACCTCAGGGTTAAGCTGTTAAAGTTAAGAGGAACGGATACTGGTGCAACGTACAAGTGAAAACAAGGTTTCGTTTTCACCATCATATCTAATCTAAATATTAACATTTTAAAATATTTATTTTTTTAATTTGTAGAGGAAGGTTGTTTGTATGACATTTGTGTATTAAAATTTTAAATTTTTGCTTGATTTGTTATTATAGGCGTTATAAACATTGGCTATTTTGTAATTCATTTTAAAGTGTATTATGTTTTGTATTTTAAAATTTCAATACAGAAATGTCACAGAACCAACTTTCTTCTACAAATTAAAAAAAAATTGTTAATTTTTTTAAATATTTAGACTAAATTTTAGGTTGAAAACTAAACCCCTTTTTGGCACAAAAATAAGGTCAGGCAGTGTAAATATTCGAATAAATATTCGAATTTCAATTTAGCTCCACCTCCAAACTAGAGTCATATTGGATACACTTATTAAAATTCTAGGAAATTGACTCTTTTGATAATAACCGACCCGGACCGATAAATTTTGGTAGTGCAGTAACCGTTCCTCTTAAATACCTTAAACACCCTGTATATTAGAAATGGCAATTTTTTTATTTTATCTATTTTTGAAAGATACAATTTCATTATAATAAGCTGATTTTATGTGTAACGAGTAACGAAACTAACTTTTGTTTACAGATTAACATTGCCGAAAAATTTCTTTACAGTGTCTCCCTATTTTCTGATGATAGATTACAAAGTCGCGTCTGGGGTTTAGTTTTGAGACACTGGCGATTTAATTTTCTAATCTGCGGTATCGCTAGCGAAAAATTAATTAAGGACAGTCGCTGATAAGTTTAACGAGCAATTTTAATGAAGAATAAAATAATCTGTTTACTCTTATTGTCCCGGAAAGGACAAAAGATTCTCCAACAGTAACAGTTAGTCTGCAGATTTTAAAATAGATGTAAAAGTTGTATACATATAATAGGGTTTGTTAAGAAAATTTTTAATTAATTTTAAACTCATGACTACATTAAGTATAATTAGATTAATTATTACATGCTCATGCAGTACTAGTAATATTTTAACTTTTCAGTTATTATTATATTCACAATTCAGGGAACTAAAACCTTAGCATTAAAAACAGTTTTTCGCACTACTAGTCTAATGACTAGTGCACACGGGGAAACATTTTGACATGTTTCCGGAAACTTCAAAGTTTTAACGGCGCCTATAAAAATTAGGCGTTTTCAGGAAACGTTGTAAAGTGCAACTAACTTCTTATTTGTCAAATCGTCAAAAGTGACATGTGATCATAAACATATTTATTGTTTTTCAAAAAAAATCTCCATTTTCTGGAAACTGTTTTCAGGAAACTTATCAAAATGTTTCTCCGTGTGCACTGGGCATAAGAACACATCTTTATTGACATTCATTTTGTCTCGTGAAGTTGTTTTTCACTAACGATTGCTTAGTGACGGTTACTATTTATAAAAAAATAAGCTTTCAAGTTATATTTACGCAAGAAATATAGTATATTAAGTATCAAGAACGGTAAGGACAGTAAGGCTCAGTCTCCAATTTTGTCTGACATCGGTAACTCCTAAACGTTCGTGATGCTTATATCATTTTTTGCACGATTGGCCTTTTTTTATCCATACGTACCTACATATTAATTTCTTCAAATTTAATATTAAATTTACTTACCGTTCAGTGAACGGACGATGTTATAAACATTTGCAATCGGACGGGTAACATCTGCACAATTGCGTTTCTTACGAATAGACAGTTTTATAAAAAAAAAGAAATATAATTCAATGCATTTCTTTGTTTTAATTGTGATTATGAGTTTTTCTTAATAAAATATTAATGAAATTCTATTTGTTTCAGATTTCTTAAAACGAAAGGAATGCACCAACCCATTCAAGAAGACGATATTAATTCTTTCTTCAACTCAAAGGTATGTAAGTATCTTTTAAATCATTCCACTCGAATGGTAAGCAAGAATTTTGATTAATATTTCATTATTCCACTCTTTAATTCCCCTTCATAATGATTAAACTTTCATGAAAAATATAATGAGAGCCAAACAAAAATTTCAGTCCATGCCCTGTAATTTGGAAAGGGCGACCTCTCAGGGGTGTCATAAAGTGGAATTATCAACCGGATACAAAATTACGAATAGTAATTTCTCTACACACCCTCGATCCATTTAATTTTCAGTCATATCATTTTTTTAAATCATACCGTGGCTTACAATTCCCAGTAGAAAAACATACTCTGCATACTTGGGCACGCTATGCTACCAAGAATTTGTTCTGGGAAACTGATAGTATTAATACAAAAATTACACTATTTTATTTAATCTCGGATAATTAAATTAAATTAATTAAAATATCTACTTGATATAAAACTACTATAACCCTACTTTATGGTTGTTAGTGGCGAATAGGTACACCACAGGAGAAATTTTTTTGCAGTTGAATTTAAATGTGTAGGTACCCGGCTAGATTTGAATCTAAGTAGGCAGTAATACTACAAGTTATTGCAGTTTCAAAATAGTATATTATAAAGAACTTCTTTGTACTATTTTTTCTATTTCGTGTCTTTTAATATTAAAATATAATTAAAACTGTCACAATATACAAAATCTGACGTGGACACCACATGACTTCCTTGTACGCCTTATTTGTTCATACTTTTCTTAATAACTAAAATGTAAAATAATATTAAAAATTCTTTTAACTTATTATACTAGTATACTCACAAATATATTTTAGTCATTTTATTTAAACTGCAGAAGAAGATATAAAGCATATTTTACTATTGTCACTGTCATGTCATAATCATTTAAATTTTACGTAGTAACAAATGTTAATCGATCATGGACTACAAGATACCGAAATACTATAAATTATAAATATATACTTTAATTATTTTTAAATGATAGCAGATACAAAAATATTTATAAAATACCGATTGTTGGTAATAATCACATAATCTTTCATTTAAAATAAAAAAAATTGTCTAAAATTAAATATTTATCGAAATATTTTTAAAAAGTACTACTTCCGGTTTGTAGACTGAAACCAAAAATAGGAGGTGCACAACTAGATGCTATAACAGTCCTAAATACAAAATTTCAACTTTCTACGTCTAACCGTATTTGAGTTATGGAGTTATGCGACACACATACGTCCGTCCGTACGTACGTACGTACAGACGTCACGTCGAAACTAGTCATAATGGATTCAGAAAAGGTCAAAACGGATATTTCCGTCAAAATCTGAGAACCGAAATTTTTCGCGATTACAATACTTCCTTACTTCGTACAAGGAAGTAACTAGTTGATTTAGGGAAATTTATGTGTGTAACGTTTTTGTTAGTGACATTAATATTGCCATTTATTTAACTGTCGCTGACACTGTAAATGTAATTAATCTACTATTTCGGGTCATAACTGCAGCCATAATATAAAATATTGAACTTATATGGTTTCTATTACCAGATTAATTAATTTTATTGAATAAAAAGTAGTACCTAATTAAGCAAAATAGATTTAGTGGTTATACTGAAATTTGTCAGTTCTGAAGTTTGATGTTTGACATTTGAAGTAAATGTCATCTGATACTGCCAATACCAACCTTCTAAACAAATATGTTGCGTGTCACAAAGTGAACCATGGCGACATTCAGTTGTGTTTCACAAAGTTTTAACTTTGTGAACGCCAAATAGAAAAACTAGGTTAGGTATAATAATTCTAAAATGATACTAGATATAATATAATAATTATATCTTATATTTCTAAAAAAAACTAAATATTGTAAATTTATTCAAATTCGGCAATAAAGCAGTTTCCATATGATTTCAAGTGTTTTTGCCCAATGGGTCCTGCTAGCTTAAGCCCTGTTCAGTGTTCACACATGGACACACAGAAGATACACACATGCGACACACGGGCAACAAAAGCTAAATTAGGAACGTGTGGAACGTTTCTGGCGTCAAAATATATATTTTTTCTTTACTTACATAGAAGGCACAAAATAGCGACGTTTCTATTTCAGAAGCAACACCCACAGTATTTTTTACGTGTGTGTCTTCTATGTGTCCATGTGTGAACAGGGCATTAAGGTGCGTCAATATTTTAAAATATAAATACAAATTCTAACCTTTGACGATGGTGCATCCTAGGTGTCCCAGAGAGTCTTTAAATTGTTTATGGCACTACACTTTTAATTTAAAACAGTCGTTATTATTTTTATATCATTCTACGCATTAAAAAGTTCAATAACACATAATTTATGAACAGTTCTGTATTAAAACACATCAAAATATATACACAAGATTATTAATTTTACCTTATAATAGTATATTATTTAACGAGTAAATAATGTAGGCTATAATTAATGAGGATGAAAGTTTGTTCACGAGCCGAAGGCGAGTGTATAAATCATCCGAGTTAATTATAGCCATTATTTTCGAGTCAAATACGACGTTTTATCTACAACTTTTTAAATAAAGCAACATTTTCTTACTACAAATTTGTATTGATATTAACCTAACCTCAAACTTTGGTGTGATGACAATTTATCCGAGTAATTTAGAACTATTATGTGCTAGTCATATACAGCGTTTTACAAATTTTTATTATTTTTATTGTTTCTGCTTACAACGTCATAAAATGATAACTTGATGTAACACTAATATTAAAACAGATGTGATGGCAGTTTGACAGTTCGAGAGAATAAAGTACTCATTATTTAACAGTGTGAAATAATGAATTCATTATTTCGTAATGTGTCCTTATGGAGGGGTTTATTATACTACTTTCACGTATATAATCAATACATTATTCTATTGTTGTAGATAAACATTGATACATGCACTACGACAATCCACGGTATACTGAGCTTGCAAACATCGGTTCCTAGTTCAGCGCAGAAAGGTTTCAGCAGGTTTAGTTTACATTCCTCTATAAGAATATTATGCTCAAAATATTACTTGATTTTAGTAAGTAAATCAGTGATACCCAAACTGTTTTTTTATGAATATGGTATTGATATTGAAAATATGAATGCGAAATATGTATGTAATGAGAGTTCGAGGTGGTATGAAATAAAATGCGAATATGTGTCTCAATTAGGTATATTTATTAATTTCAGATCTTGCCTGTTCCGCGTCTCTCATATTAAACTAACTTCTACAACTTTGTTTTTCTATTTAAATCAACACATTATTCATTACTTAATAGATTCATTCGTAATTGCATAAATAAATTCTTATAAAATAAACTAATAAATATTATAATATATATTTTTTTTATAAAGGGGAAACCCCTATGGCTTTAGGTACTTTGCCTATCAGCCAGTAACATATGTGAATGAGATTTTTACAAATTATATATAAATCAATGTTTAGACAATCACAACGTCCATGCTCTTCCGTGGGATTTGAACCCACAACCTCGCTGCCCGCTCGGACCACAGTGAGTCTAGTCACGTTAGTCCGTGTGGCCATCGTGGCCGGCATATTATAATAATTTAACTTTCATAACCCAATCATGTCTATTGTTTTTGCCTGTGTCGTAATTCTAGTTCTCATGTAAATATATCGAATGTACGGAAGTAGGTATTTATTTTTAAATCCTTTATATTAAATTCACCGTCCGTCATCTCTGTCTACGTACGGCAAAAAAAAAAACAAAAGTAAAAAATGACCCACTTCCCGGAATTCTATCGGGCTGAAATTTTGCAAATAGACTTTTGTCACCTAACAATGCACTTTGGCAAAATTTCAGATTATACGCCATCTTGAAACGAAATGGCGGCTAGCAATCTCAAAATTCGCATAATGGCTATTATTCCTTCAGATGGTTAAAACCCTCGCTCCCTTTGCTCGCTCGTGTTGTAAACTTCATCTTCAGGAATAATAGCATTCATTATAGCATCGTTGTATAATATATTATTATAGACAACGGGATTAAAAACGACAATGAATCCTTTTGGCACCAAATTTATAATTTAATTTCCTTAAAATAAAGACTAAAGAAGAGTTTTACTCCCGGAAAAAATTACATTCTTACTATATAATTTTTGTAGTCTTTATTCATATATGCCACATTATAAAATATAAAATCCAACTTCACGTGACCACGTTTTGCTTTCTGATTCGTATTTTTCGCATAACAATTCCTTATTAACTGCTACTATTGTCAACCAGTCCAAGATTAAATTCCAGGCTCTATGCAAATTTGGACAGCGTATCAATGGCTCATAATTATTGCTGCCCATGGCACGTTCCCATACATGCATAAACAGGTCAGTTGACCCCTCGCACATTGTCTTTCCATCCCTAGTGTTGATAAACAAGTCACGTCGACGTATGAAGCCACTATAATGAGCAGCAGGATTTTTAGTCAAGGAGAAACAATTGGGTTGTTAGAATTTGTTGGAATTTGGAGCAGCAGAGGAGAATAATTGAAAAATTTTCAACCACACATGTGTAACAGTAATGAGATTATAGTGTTCTATTTTATGCAGAAATAAGAGGAGTAAACAAATTTTATCTACAACAATAGAATAATGTATTCATTATATACGTGAAATTAGTATAATAAACCCCTCCATAAGGACACATTATGAAATAATGAATTCATTATTTCACACTGTTAAATAATGAGTACTTTATTCTCTCGAACTGTCAAACTGCCATCACATCTGTTACATCAAGTTATCATTTTATGACGTTGTAAGCAGAAACAGTAAAAAAAAATTGTAAAACGCTGTATATGACTAGCCTAATAGTTCTAAATTACTCGTATAAATTGTCATGTCATCACACCAAAGTTTGAGGTTAGGTTAATATCAATACAAATTTGTAGTAAGAAAATGTTGTTTTATTTAAAAAGTTGTAGATAAAACGTCGTATTTGACTCGAAAATAATGGCTATAATTAACTCGGATGATTTATACACTCGCCTTCGGCTCGTGAACAAACTTTCATCCTCATTAATTATAGCCTACATTATTTACTCGTTAAATAATATACTATTATTATAGTGTACTCCACAAAGTATATAGTCTAGGCTCTATGTCCAAATAATCGCCCTGAACTGTTCTGTTTTTGCTCTTTCTTGTTTTAATCGTTGGGGAGGTCACTGGTAGTCTTCAAACCAAAAGTCGACCAAATCGGCCGGTCGCGTATGTCCGCCATCTTGAATTTTATGAAAATTGCCCCGATCTATGTAATAGAGGGAAGTATTGTAATCATGATTTTTTGACAGTTCGAGATTTTGATGAATCTTCACGTTTTAGACCAAAAAACATAATTTAAAAATATTCGGTCTGTCTGTTAGTCTGTCGGTCTGTCTGGATGTTGCATAACTTAAAAACGCGTTGGAATTTTCGACTGAAATTTTATATTTAAGGTCTTGACCCAAAATTTGACTTCAAGTTCGTTAATGAGCTTTATTTAACCAGTGGTACTAACTTTATAAACATAAATCTTTATTTTTATCAAAATACCATCGTGTGTGGTATCAAATTAAAGCTCTCGTTAATAGAATTCTATTAGAAAAATAAAAAAAAAACATTTAAACGATCTTCTATTGTTTTTTAAAATAAATTATTCAAAATATACCGATTTTGGTGTCAATTTAAAGCTCACGAGGAGATAAGTTTAGTAAAAATGTAAAAAATGACATTTATTTCAACCACGCATGTGTAACAATACTGAGATTATAGTATCCTATTTTATATGCAGAAATAAGAGGAGTAAACAAATTATATTATGTTGTACACCACGAAGTATAAAACAGGAGTGGGCACTCCGTATCTTAGTAATACTGTAGGTTCGTGGCTTTTCTGTTTACCCTGTGCGAGAGAGAAAGATCACTACTGGGCCCGGACGTTGCTCTCTAAAAGGTAAACAGAAAGACCACACTTAATCCGCCTTAGTGTCCACTCCTGTCATATACAGGTTGCTCCACAACTTAGGACAATAAATTAAGGTGTATGTACCACGTGTTGATCATGAAACAAAAATAAGTTTTTTAATTCGCTTAAAATTGCATCGTATTTCAATTTTTTGCTACTGGTCGGTAGCTATTTTTAGATTTTCTACAATGAAATTAATGGTTTACATAATATCTAATAGTAATAAATACTTAATGATACTTAAAATGTACACACGTCAATTAAACTACCCTGAACTTTGCGAATTTGAAAAAATTCTTTTTGATTCATGATCAGTGCGTCCAATACTATGTATTTATACACCTTTATATTTTGTTACATCATGTATAGAACAATGATCAATGATAATAACAGACTATCTAATTGGTGGATATTTTTCTGCAATTAAACTGGATTCAAACCTGAGCTATCAGATCCAATGTCGGTCATACGTCACAAACGCGCAATTCTCCTTATAATAAATTGTTACTAATAAATTTAATATTTGGTAGATCTAAACGCAATTAAAGCTATTTCATTATTGCATGTTTTGCATAATTAATTACATCAATCCATTTAATTTAATACGAATTTGCAATGTGCATATTCACGCAATCGCCGTCACCACATACCCTCTTCTTTTCACCTCTCGCCACGCAGATCTGTACAAGAGAGGTATTAATTATTGTAATAATGCTAAAATTTCGATAGAGTTTTCAATGGATAGGCACGTTTTGAAATCCCTACAACACGATTTTGATAGTGATGTTTGTGTGGATAGGTGGATGGATGTTGGAGGTACGATAACTCAATACCACTGAATAAAAAAATTTGAATTTTGAACATAATATTCTGACACCCTAGATTAGATCTGATTAGATTTTTGGCGTTGATTGTGCAACCGGAAGTAGTAGTTTCTTGAAGATCTGAAGAGATTTTCTGGAATATCCTCAAAATTTATTGATTAAGAGTAATTTTTTTAATAACATTGTATACTAAATGTTACTATCTATAATTTGTATTCAAAACGTTGTTTCTATCTAGTACCATTTTCCAATTACAAGAAGTTAAAAATTATACAAATTTGTTACAATTTTGATTTATCTGCCTACCAAAACAAGAAATAAAATATTTGAGTGTTAAGCCTGCGCTAACTGTAATTAACGCAGCGCAACGCGGAGCTAATTTCGTTATTGTGAACGCTACAAGTTAAATGCATTATGTCAAATCACTAACGTTAACTATACCAACTGACTATAATTACTAAATTTCGTATTGTGAATGAGGCTTTAATGTTAAATAAATTTTTACAAATTGAAATTGAAACTATGAAATATCATTTATTATTTATAAGCAGGGTTGGCACGTTTAAAACATTTCGTTTTAAACAAATGTTTAAAACTTGTTTAAAACAAAGCAAGTTTTTAAAACACGTTTTAAACATGTTTAAAACACGTTTTAAACATATATTTGAAACACGTTCTAAACATTTTTAATACTTTATCTACGTAACAAAACAAAGTTCATATTGCTAATAATAGTGTACCTATAACATATACTGTTTCTCACTATTGTTGTCACCCATAGCCATAATAATAAGTATAGGTAGGGGAATCCCCAGCATATTTATCGCCATAGTGCGTAATGATGCATATTTCAAAAGTCCTTGCTGATTAAAACATTGTTTTTTGTGTGTTTAAAACATGTTTTTTTAAATCAGTAAAAAACACGTTTTATACAAATAAAACAGTTTTAAACAAAAAAAACAGTTTTTTTGTTTAAAATAAAAAAAACATGTTTTTTGCCAACTCTGTTTATAAGGTTATGATAAACTTTAATAAAATTATAACAATTCCCGAATTCCCTTACAATGGTATATTTGGGAGTAAGTACCTTCATTTATATAGGGTGTAACAGCGAAACCAACCAACGCCTATATTTTCTTTATTATTATAGTTACATAAAAATGTTAAATAGCAAAGTTGAAGCTGACCAAGGGGGACATCTGATTAAAGAATAAAATAATTTTTTAAACCAGTGGTTCTCAAGTTACAACACAAAGTTAAATTTTTTCAAATGGGAATATACATATTTTTTAGGCCTATTCGGTAGAGTATTTTTTTCTGAATTCAACCATGTATTCATTTTATATCTTTACATAATAAAAATTTTGAGAAAAATTCAATTGAAATTTAAATAATTTTTAACTTTTAACATTAATGTGCAGTAATCTATGGATGAAAAACAAGTGATAAATTAAAAAAAATAAATAAAAATACCATACAAGCTTGCGATATTTATGCCACGAGATATCCATAGAAACCACGTCCATATTTAATTTATCACTTGATTTTCATCCATAGATTTATATTAAAAATTAGAAATTATTTAAATTTCAACTGAATTTTTCTCAATATTTTTATTATGTAAGGATATAAAACGAATACATGGTTGAATTCAGAAAAAAATACTCTATTGGATAAGCCTAAAAAATATGTATATTCTCATTTAAAAAAATATAACTTTGTGTTTTAACTTGAGATCCACTGGTTTAAAAAATTATTTTATTCTTTAATCAGATGTCCCCCTTGGTCTCCTACAACTTTGCTATTTAACATTTTTTTGTAACTATAATAATAAAGAAAATATAGGCGTTGGTTGGTTTTGCTGTTACACCCTATATACATTTATATTAGTAAAATTAAAATAGTAGAGTATGGCCAGAGTTTATGTGTTAGCCACACCAGATTTTTAATATAAAGCTCATGGAATGATTCGTTTGTGAACGCTTTGTAGTGAAAATACGAGTATGTTCAGCTTGTCCTGTTTGGCCCCTGGTTTCCAGTTTGGTTTAAAACACCTTTTGCTGTTTGCTGCTACAAACAGTCCCAAAGGATTGTGGAAAACAGGACAGGGGATGCGATACAAACTAGCAGTTGACACGCAATTGTTTTCAATATAGCGATCCGTGGCAGCGTTGGCGAGCGAAGGGGGGGGGGGGGGGTAATTTTACATATGGAATTAATTCAGTACTGACCGGGGTTGTTCACGTAGTCTACGCGAGTACGTGTAATTTTACGCGTAGACAAACACGTAGTCTACGCGTGCAGTGTAAGTGTAAACAATATAACCGGTGAGCGAAATGTAGACAAAGCTAAATCGCACCGGAAACGAATAAACATATGGGTTAGGTTAGATTTTCTGACAATTGAATTATTTACATACTTTTCACAAAGTCAACATTGTCTACATTTACATAGTTTACGCAAACTTTACGTGTAGACGTAGAAAATAATACTTTACGCGTAGATGAACAACCTACATTACACTGGACAATTATAACTGGAATATAAAGCTTGAATATAATAAAAAGACTTAATTTAAATCGATAAAAATTAACAAATTCCACATGCAAATGATTTATAAATACATACGTACATAGGTACATATTATTATCTATCACGCCTTTTACTCAAATTAATTGAGGAATTCTCATCTTTCATCTACTTAGATTGTGAGTTAAGATAAGGCTGGTTTAAGAGACCCGTCTACCACCTAAAACCCAGCATAAAATGTACGAACGCAGCGAGTTTGTGGCCAGTACAAGAATTAAAATTTTATTTCAACCAGGATTTAATAGGGAAAGAATGGATCTACAGATGTACCTTTTTAAATTTAATTTAACTTTACACGATTATATGTCATGATAGAAATTAAATTTTAAAATTTTTAAAAGGCACATCTGTAGATCTATTTTTTCTCTATTTAATGTTTATAAAAACATTATCCTGAAGCCAATAATAGTCTGACAGTTTACTCGTAACGAAAATACTTTTGCATTATTTTTCAACTTTAAAATGACATTGCATAGCTAGGATACGGCGAAGTTACGAGTTTCGGGCTGGTTTCAGGCAGCCGTAGTAGTGGGGAAAAGAATGGAATAAATAAATAATAAAATTGAGAGTATTCTAGGAATGCAAAAATTGGATGTAACCGGTTA
The DNA here is from genome assembly GCA_947534325.1 of Agonum fuliginosum. NCBI lineage: Eukaryota > Metazoa > Arthropoda > Insecta > Coleoptera > Carabidae > Agonum > Agonum fuliginosum. The sequence continues at coordinate 32,621,085 of OX384037.1, forward strand.
TTTATCCTGTAGTCTATATAGTTGAATATATGATTTCAATTTTACGGATCCGTGTCATTAAACCGTACACCGAAACTCCTATTGTTAAACTTTACAGAATAAAGACTCAGTAATTGTTTACATCCATTGTAAACCCAGCCTTATCGGTACAGATATACTTAAAGTATTTTTCTACTCAACCTTAATCTTTAAAGATTTTTAAATAAATGAGAAAGTAGCTACTTTACTTCGTTATAACAATCGTATACACGTGTCACTTTGAACTTTTTTGCAGTCGTTTATAAATTAATTAAATAATAATCTGATTTACATAAATATTAACGCCCAACAATATGTTTTATAATTATCATAAATACTAGCACAATCTTTTTATAAATCGGTGTAGTTGTGTATTTCACTCCTAGTCGCAAAATGGCGAAAATTTTGTTTAATATTTTTAAACAGAATTTAAATTGCAAACTTTTATAAATTTGTAAATGATTTCAGAATAACAAATACAAATTTTCTATACCTGATGTAAAGAGCTATATTTTATCTACCTACTGTTTTGACTCGATAAAGTAGCACTATAACCGAAAGCACACATAAAATTAATGATGTTATATGTCTGGTGATTTATTTTTTGGTAAATCTGCTAATAAAAAATGACCGGTAATTTTTGAAATTTTTTAAAATTTATTTGAAATCACATTGCTGACAATTCTACGAATAAAATGAGATATTATATCCTATATCAGCTATTACATACACCTCGAATCTTAACAATTGTACATTGTAAACAAAATTCTGCAAAATTACTATAATAAATTATTGTTCCTGGAATTAAATTAACTTGTTTTTACTTTTTACTTAAATTATGAACTAAATTTTATATGACAATTATTATCAGTATGTAATTTGACACAGTTAGACAAAATTACATTTTTTATTTTTCACTAGGCAATTTTCTTTTATTTTCTCTTGTCAATAAATAAAATAGTATCGTCGTGTATAAAAAATAAATATAATTGCGAGTTTAGTCCTATGTTTTGAATTTATACAGATAAATTGAATAGTTTTAGAACGCAGTTTTGATGCTCTATTGTCACTTTTTTTTAAATTGCCTTCATTTTTTTATACAGTCAGTTTATTTTAACGTGAAACATGAGATTTATCATATCCATGGTTAGGTACGAATTTGACAGCAATGTATTAGAGCGATCTTTTTAAAATGAAACATAGAGAACAAATTTGAATTTGTTAATTGGTATCACACTGCTGCTACCTGGAAATACGATTTATACTTTGAACAATTAAAAGTTTATGTTGAAAGCGTCCATTGGAACTATTGCAGCTGCCCAAATACCTTATATTGTTTAAGAATAATACAGTTAAAATTATTCCCTATGTTTCATTTTAAAAATAACGCTCTAATACATTGCTGTCAAAGTCGTAACCACGGATATGAAAAATCCCATGTTTCACGTTAAAATAAAGTGATTTATTATACAGGTTGGTGGAGGTGAAATGCGAACATAGGGAAATATATGACAATGGAGTTATCATGCTAGGCATCTTGATATACGTGGAATAAGTACTGTCAATGTCAAAGTAGCTGTCATATTATTGAAATTTTTATTTTCATTAAAATATTTTCTTTGCATAATAATGTATGTGTACGAGAAGAATGAGAAAGTTTACATGCACTTTTAGATTTTATTATTATTTCTGTTATTGATTACTCTTTTTGCCACACAAATTTACATTCTTCGTTTTGAGAAACACTACTACCAAATATATCAAGATACCTGGCATGAAAGTTCGATTGCCATGTATGTTCCCTATGTTCGCATTTCACCTCCACCAACCTGTATATTTTTTAAAATAGTTATAGAGGTGCACAGGTTAAAACTTTGTTCATTTATCTCGAAATTTACATTAAAAAAAATTTTAAAGGCACTGGGATGGAACACCTTAAGGTTTAGCCAGGTTTTTAATAATTTTTTAAAAGTATTTAGCCATTACATTGGGTATTACCTACTTATGATGATCTAATTCAGAATTTAGGCAATAGTCAAATCAAAATAAGCGGAGTCAAAATTTTAAATTAGCGTAAAACTATTATAAAACTAAAACTAAAACTATTATAAAACTATTATAAAACATAAGTCCACATAATTTCACCCTTTACAACCAACAAATCGATAAAATCTTCAATTTTACAAAATACAAATACATTTATTCTAGTAACAACCCCTAAAAAATCTCTCTCCGCCGCCCATGTCCCCGTCACTGTGAAGCGTCCACTTTGAATTCAATATTGGCGGACAGTTTTATGGCGTCCACGTATATTTATTGTGTGGTCGGACGCCAGTTCCTGCCGTGTTAATACTCTACTCCGCACTAGGGCGGTAATAGTGCTGGCGTGGTGCGGTTTCACTCTATGTGTGTGTGAGTGTGTGGCGTAGACCACTATGCACCAGATCAAATCATTTTTATGGCGCTGTAAAAACCATATATCACCTGCTTTATCTCCGACATGATTTTTATAAGTTTTTTCAACTTCATTTGAATTTAAAACGGTGAGAATTAATTAATCTTTTACGGGGTTTTCTACGATTTGAGTTTAATGAAATTTAAGTTGAAGTTAATACAATGTTTTAATCTAAACGTGAGTCCTGTTTGAAATTTAATGGTAACAAATTAAGAGTGTCCTGTGTCCTGGTTTTAAACTGCAATTATCAAAAAACGAAATAATAGACACCAAAATTTTTGTTGAGCATTGTAGAGTAAAATAACAAGTTAAGTGCTTAACCCTAAATTAAACATTAATACTTAAAATTACATCGATCAGATGACCTCCGTTTGCTTCGATGAATAATGCAGTTCGTTCTAATAAAATACAAGCAAACCTTTGATCAATCGGCCACCGCTCAATTTAAAAAAAATCTGCTGTGGCCAGCACAAGACCTCCCGCCATACTTTCTTTATTCGTTTTACTTATTATACAAATATATTAATATAGGTACTACTCACAAAAATATATTTTAGTCATTTTATTTAAACTGCAGAAGAAGATATAAACGCTATTTTACTATTGTCACTATCACTGTCATGTCATAATCATTTAAATTTTACGTAGTAACAAATATTGTTAAACGATTAAGGACTACAAGATACCGAAATACTAAATTTTAAGTATATTCTTTAATTATTCTTAAATGATACCAGATACAAAAAAATATATAAAATACCGATTGTAGGTAATAATAACCACATAACCTGTCTTAAAATAAAAAAATTTGTCTTAAATTAATTATTTATCGAAATATAAGTAGGTACCTACTACTTCCGGTTTGTATATTGAAACCAAAATTATATTGGGCTTTTAAGAATCGTATTAAAGCCTGAAATACAAAATTTGAAATTTTAATATTTGATATTTTCTCTAGCGACCCTAAAACGTGCTTATCCACTAAAAACTCACACTTGAAAATTCTGACCCACCACAATACCTGCCTTATAGAATATGAGGCGGGAGGTAGAAAGTCTGAGTTGAAATCGCAGCAGAATTTAATCAGCTAAAACAGTAAACTCAATCAAAATAACATTAAAAGATCTCGTACTAATGCATGTACACGTAAATGTAACAATTAATCTTTCCAAATGCTATTATGTTCAACTACAATACACAGGTAAACTGTTCTAGTCCAGACTCGCCTGCAATATCAAATCAGTTTTCACGAATGCAGAGACGGACTGAGTAAAAATCATGGTTGCGGTTTTATTATCCTACTGCACAAAGGAATTAATTTTCATTTATGAATATTAATTATTGGTAGTTTTCGACAAAGGATAATTAATGAAACCTTTTAACAGGGATATTGAAATTTTGTTGATTGTAGTAAAGTTAAATTAAATTTGAGTACTGATTTATTAAATATTAAACATTGGAGCAGGAATTCCAATAGTTGAAATACTCGTTTATTTGAATTCCAGAAATTTGGGTCCAAATTAAGTGACAGTAAATTTAATAACCATAAAGGCTCATTCCCACTGCTTATCATAGTCATAGTTTTTGTTAGTTGTCATAGTTTTACACAGTTTGGTATACCGAATTACGTGTAAACATTCCCAGTGCTTGTTTTAGTCTTAGTTTTTAGGCTTTATCATAAACACAATCACAAAACTATGCAAACTTCAAATTTTTGTTATAATCAGGGGTAATACCATAAGAGATGATAATTTTTTGAGAATTGTTTTGTCGTTCCCACGGCAACTTATTTCTAACAATTTCACGACACAAAACATCATCTATCAATTTCCCGAAACGAAGTTGAGGGGAATTGTCAGATGATGTTTTGTGTGTGAAATTGCAATAAGTTGCCGTGGAATAGACAAAAATTCTCTCAAAAAATTATTATCTCGAATGGTATTTAGGAAGAATATTTTTCTTGTTAAAAATACTACCAAAACGACTCATTTTGCTAAACATTTTTGACGTTTCATGTGACAAATTAATTAATTTTTTGTTACTGACGTAACAAAATAAAACCTAATCTACAAAATTATGTTGTCAGATACATCATTTTACATTTTCAATTCTATTGGTTGCATTACGTCATTTGACGTCATCATTACGAAATATGATTGGTTAAACCATCTGTCAAAAAATATTCATAGTAATTATTTTATGAGATAGCGATATATTTATATACCTGTCTCTTTTTAATGCAGTTGTCAAACAGGTTATGATCTTCTTATGTCAAAAAATTATATTAATATTGCTACAGAAAAATTAAAGCAAGGTAAATATAAATAAAAATGTTTCTTCATTAATTAAAAATAGGTTTAAGCCGAGTTTGAGGTACAAATTATAAATAAAATATATTTACAGGTATATTGAATTAACTGTCATGACATTGTCATAAACATAATTTATATTGTGATGGGAATGGTCAGCGCATGTTTATGATTAAGACAAAAACTTATGTTAAAAACTATGACTATGATAAGCAGTGGGAATGAGCCTTAAGTCCTGCATTACACTATAAAAGTTCTTTGACAGGTCTTTTATAAAAGGTGTTTGACGAGAAATGTGACATTGTTATAGCAATTTTTTAAATAAAAGTTAGCCTAACTTCTATAAAAGAAGAGCTATTACACTATCATATTTCTCGTCTAATATCTTTTGTAAAATATTTTTGTCAAAGGACTTTTATAGTGTAATGCCGGCCTAAATAAATACAAAAACAAACATTGAATACGATAAACCACAGAGGAACTAAACTTACAGAGGGCATGTGTCAAATCGGCGTGCAGCCACTTTAGTTTATCAGTCGCCGTCTTGGTTCGCCCCGCATATGATTTGACATTTGAATATTTTTAGTTTTATTAAAATCTAAATTATTAATTTTGATTAATATTTTAAACAATGGTAACGTGTGCAGCGTTTGGTTTGCCAATAGGACAGCAATCCAGTTTACATTTACTCTGTATCATATATTATATTAATTTACTCTGTGCGCTAAACCAATTATCTTTTGCTTAATTAAAAATTTTGTATTAGTGGATTGTTCCAACCTTTTTAAGAAATTTGCGTGAATTTATGTTGGTTCGTATGAATGTCACAAAGTAGTAATAGGTAGGTATATTATAATTTTTTTTTCAAAACCAATATGGGTGCTACTAGAATAAGAATATACTAGAAGAATAAAATCTACAGAATTTATAAGTAATATATTAAATTAATTCTTATTTTCTCTAATTGTTGTCGCAACAATGTACCTATTGTATGAATTTTTCGATCAATTAATGTTTCGTAATTACTCTTGGTTTTCAGATTTTTATTTTGAGTAATATAGCCAGAATCGTGAATTCTGATTCTATTGCAGCAATATTGCGTTCAACAAGTGTAGAGCCTTAGCTAAATTGCAAATAATAAACTATTATATCAAAACTCAATATCTACGACGCCAATAATAAACAACACAACAAATCAAAAAGGTTAAGTGGACAACGGTTGACAAGTAACAAAATGGCAAATTTACATTAAAATAAAAAAATGTCTCCTGCAATTTTTTTAGCGCAACTGAGACTTGATTATTATAGTTGAGCGCAACTCTTGCTCAATGTAAAATGGGCTTTAAATTTTCTAGCATCTTCTAGTGTTGCATTTTCCTGTATTACATTTTCCAAGTACCCCACTGAAACCACCCCTCATTCCGGTTCTGCCCCGCATCCCATCGCCTTTTCCGCGGCATATGTTTGTGATCCAAGTGAGCGTAGTTGATGATACTCAGCATTGAACGATTCAACCTTTCAGCGGTTCTGTGATCGGCGGCGTCGCCGCGGCGGCGGCGTCTCTCGCAGCGCCACGAACAACGCGCGGCGCCTCGGCAAATTAACTGTCGACGCCGCTGATCGCAGCGCGAATGCAGCCAATTCATTCAATTAATTCAATGTGTAATTATTGATCTCTTTGTACAAGGTACTGTTGAGATCCTGAGATTGAGACTGTTGGCGATTAAGATGTGTTTGTTTATTTTCTGTTATTATCTTCGACCATATACAGGTTGGTGGAGGTGAAATGAGACCATAGGGAACATACATGACAATCGAACTTTCAAGCCAGGTATCTTGATATATTTTGTAATAGTGTCACAAAACGAAGTAATATGAATTTGTGTGGCAAAAAGAGTAATCAATAACAGAAATAATAATAAAATCTAAAAGTGCATGTAAACTTTCTTGTTCTGCTCGTACACATACATTATTATGCAAAGAAAATTATTTTAAAGAAAAAAAAAATTTCAATAATATGACAGCTACTTTGACATTGACAGTACTTATTCCACGTATATCAAGATGCCTAGCATGATAACTCCATTGTCATATTTCCCTATGTTCGCATTTCACCTCCACCAACCTGTATGTACAGGTTGGTGGAAGTGAAATGCAAATATAGGGAACATACATGACAATCGAACTTTTATGCCAGGTATCTTGATATATTTTGTAGTAGTGTCACAAAACGAAGGAATGTGAATTTGTGTGGCAAAAAGAGTAATCAATAACACATATAATAATACAATCTAAAAGTGCAAGTAAATTTTCTCGTTCTTCTTGTACACCTACATTATTATGCAAAGAAAATATTTTAATGAAAATAAAAATTTCAATAATATGACAGCTACTTTGACATTGGCAGTACTTATTCTACGTATATCAAGATGCCTAGCATGATAACTCCATTGTCATATATTTCCCCATGTTCGCATTTCACCTCCACCAACCTGTATACTATAGGAATAGACAAACAACGCAAGCCTTTGTTGTGAAGCAAAGGACTAGCGTAGCGGTGTGAAGAGGAGTATGACCTGCAGACACCTTGAAGTGTTGCAGTTGCCAATTTTCATTCTCAGTTCCATGATAACAACCCAGAAGTCAGCAATGTGCAACACTCTAACGTGTCCTCACCTCCTTTCCCCGCCTAAAGCTGCTGCTCCCCGCTGCCGTACTTCTTGGCTTAACAACATTGTATACTACAACATTGAGTGTTATTTGTCTATACCTATATATGATCGAAGGTTATTATGGTGTCATGCTGTTGAGTGTTTGTACTAGGAATTAGATGTTAGATGGAATTGCGTTTGAGTTTAAAGCATTATTATTCTGATGTTAAGAGGATATGCTTGTAACTACTACAGCATAAGATATTAATGATCTAATTATAGGTAACATTGAGAATAATAAAATATATTTTGCAGAAATATAGTCAAGAGCTTCGAAAATAATCGAAAATACCGCCGACTGATGAGACGTATTTCCATGGAAACAACTCGAGATCGGAGGTCAAGAGGTGTTTCTAGATACTCTCGATTTTACTTTTTCTTCTATTCCACTGCCTTCCCCACTACTGCGGCTGCCCGAAACCAGCCCGAAACTCGTACTTTACCGCATCCTAGCTATGCAGTATCATTTAGAAGTTTAAAAATACTGTAGTAGTACATTATGACCAAGGGAGGAAAACTCGATTTTGCTCCCGCGGGTGAATTGTCAGCACAAGACTGAATCGAGGGCTACCGAAGGCAGCCCGAGAATCAGTCAAATACTGTCAATTCACCCGAGAGAGCAAAAGCGTTCCTCCCGAAGTGCATACGGTAATTTTTGTCACGCAAAATAAGCTGAAATGTGCTTGTTTAGAGGGAACCAAATATCTCAAGGGAGCAAAAATGCGTTTTGCTCCCTCTAAACAGGCACGTTTAAGCTCATTTTGCGTGCACATGTGATAAAAATAAGTGTTTTCGTTGCGAGTAAACTGTCAGTTTATTATTGACTTCAAGATAATGAATTTTTATACATTTAATAAGAAACGAGAAACGATTGGATCTACTTATTAAAATTTTAAAAATAAATTTTTATTATCAGATATACCCGTCTAAAGTTTGCATAAATTGGAAATTTTTATGAATTTTTCGGTATTTTTATAATAATGTACAATTTTTTAATCAAAATTTTAAAAAGGTACATCTGTAAATCCATTCTTTCTCTATTAAATCCTTGTTGAAATGAAATTTTACCATTCTTGTACTAGCCACAAAACACTCGCTACGTGAGTAAATTTTTTGCTGGACTTTAGGAGGTAGACGGGCCCCTTAACTCAAAATGTAGTCTGTAGCCGTACGAATGGTAAAATTGCGACAAAAATAATTCCTATTAAATGGGAATTTATGTTGTTAAAGAGAATATTCTCAAGTAAATTCCCTCCCGAGGAAATATTTCCACCTGTCTCGTGTCATCACTACTAACAACCATAAGTGAGTTGACTGATAACCGCACACACACGGTATAATACAAAATACAATATAGAAAGAGAAACATGGTACGCTGCTTCCAATTTACAATTTTCACAAATAAACCAAAAATAAAATACATTTTAAACCACCCGGAAGACAGTCTTAAAAACACCATTTTAATTTCCATTTTCTCCACATAAAAATAATATGCTTTCTTAAATCCTGCAAATGTCCCCACTCTCCCCTACTTCTCGTGACGTAACCCTGGCAATGCCAGTGACGTGCGCAAGGGCGGGCAAGGGGGCCGTCTCTTTTGATCTCGGTTAATTTGCAGAGACTGTGTGCGAACCCAGCCCCAGGCCTGGGGAATTATTCGCGACAGCATGCCCAGTGGCGTAGAGGATTTGGATTGCGAAGGGGCAGAATAAAATGAGAATATTGAGTTTTACTTGGGCCTTGGGGTGTTTTAATTTTGTAGGATAAAAATGTTTATGAATATTTTGTTGATGTTGTTATTGGGTTCTTGTCCTCTGGCGTATTTGGGATAATGTTAGAAGCAAATTTTGTTCTCTTGAAGTAATATTAATATTTAATCATGAAATATAATGTTATTATTCGAGTGGGTAGCTGAGTGTGTTATACTGTTATATGTTATATTATGTGACCGACGGAATTCAGGTACTTACATGATATTGAAAATGAAATTTCTATTACTATGCAGGTACCTAATATTAGGTCGAAAATATAAATAAGTATTATGTAAAAATGAAATTATATTTAAAAGTTATTATTACGTTTTTTAGTAAGTTGAGAAAGAAAATTTTATTGTACGTCGTTATCTTGAACAGGAGGAGGGAAGCATTAAGTGTAACCTATGCTTGGTCGTTTTAGCTTACAGCACTAGTTTGTGTCGGTACTATGGCTTACGGCTAGTCATTGGTTCCAGCCGTCTGTACGTCACTATTATTATTAAATTCATTATGCTATTTTAGCCTTGCTAGTTTTGTCAAAATAAAAAATACGTGTCCTAAGTTTTAATCTCTTCTTTAAAAATATTTAATAAAAAAATTCATGCAAGTAGCTCATTAGGGAAAAATGACAATGCCACTTATTCGACGAGGCTGTCCGAGTTAAATAAGTTATTCGAACGCACTAAAACAGTTCGCGATCGAAATACAAACATTTTTAGATATAAACTCTAATTTAAAAATTTAAATCATTTTCAATTACTGTGAAAAAATATTTTTTTCATGGTTTTGTATGGTTTTCAAGGCTAACAAAAAGAAGATTGTGAAAAAATACCAACTTCGCGCTTTGTTAAACATTCAAAATAGTCCACGTTTTTGAAAATTGTAGAAGAAGTTATTTGATTTTCGAATCATAGTATTGCAAAGCATGATTCAAAATGTATATACCTAAGTAGGTACGAAAAAGTTTTGTACAATTTATTTTTTCTTAAATAATTTATTGAAAATGTTTTAATTTTTTTGACCCGCTAGGGCTTGGATTTAACAGGGCCCTGGACTGCAACCCTTAAAAACCATGCCTAAATCCGCCCCTGATATAACAACTAACTTAATCTAGGACCATTGAATAATACACTCATTATGTACGTAACTGTAGTAAGATAAACCCCTCCATAAGACACACTATTGTATTATGAATTCATAATTCAACACTACAGTACAGTCACCGTCATCCCAAGTGTGAGGTTAGATTAATATTTTAATAAACAAAAATTTGTTAAGAAATGTTTTATTTAAAAAATTGTTGATAAAACGTTGTTTGACTCGCACATAATGGCTATAATTACTCGGATGATTATACATTCGCCTTCAGCTCTTGAATTATAGCCTGCATTATGTTCTCGTTAAATAATAAGAGTATGTCAACAATATAGTACTATTATTTTGAATATGTTAACAAAATTCTTATTTATTCCTTACCTTTCTCCTGGCATTGCAATCCTATAACAAAAAATGCAATAATTAATAAACAATCATTACTTATTTTTTTGTAGGGTAATATAACAAGTAGTGCTATGATTATCATCGGTGATAGCATGAAAATTGACCGAGTGCGCAGCACGAGTTCAATTTTCTGAAGACTTAACGAATTCTAGCACCTATGCTAATGAGTTATATTTGGGGAGAATTATAATGAACGAGTTCAAATGTTGGGTTATGTTTTTTCAATAGCTGTAAAAAACGTTTTTGCACTTCCGGGACTAAAACTCTTCTTTAGTCTTTATTTTTAGAGACTAAGGTTTGATCCCAAGGGATTGTTTTTCATATTTAATCCCGTTGTCAAGGAATTGAATTAATTAATCCCGTTGTCAAGTAAATACGTGTTATTTGTTACAGAGTATCTATGGTAACAATATAAATATTTGTCATAAAATTTACTGTCAAAATTACAAAATGTGTATTCTTTTAAACTATTTTGCATTCGTTTGAGGATGAAGTGCAAAAAATAGCGTATATACCACAGGACTAAAGTACCTTTAATCCCTCAGGTGATTATTTCCCTCACCTTCGGCTCGTGAAATAAACTTCACCCTCAGTATTAAATCACGCACTTTAGTCCCTCAATATATAATATACTATTTAAACCCTGTTTTCCTTTCTCAATTTGGCGTTTTCTTCCCTATTATCTCTATCTTGATACATTTTAAGTCTTATTTTTGACAAACACCAATTTCTGATTGAGAATTTTACAGTATGTAACTAATAAACAAAAACAGTAGACATGCAACATACGGTGATAAAAGTATCATCGATTGGATAGCCTCTTGCTACCCTATTTCAGTCAATGAAATTAGTCAAATATATACCACGTGATACATGAATTATATATTCTAGCTAATAATTAATGTTATTACAATAAACTCGGAAATATAATACTCCATCAAATTATGAATTCGCTCTCATTAAAATAACCCCTAATTTGCTCAAATCTTTTCGAATACATCATCCCTTTAAATTGTGCCTCGCTACTTGTTATCTCAATTGGGAATATTTTTGCTCTCATATTTACTTCGTCTTGTTAGGTGTAATCGCTATTCAAAATACAATTTGGACAGCAATTCGCTGAGCTGAGAAATATGCAGACTTGTGTGTATTCGACTGTGAACTTAGATATTACGAGCCCCGATTAAAAAAATAATAATAAAATTTAATTTCGGAATGCGGACGAGATAAGATGCGTCGGAAAGAGGAATTTGAAACAAGAATGTTTCAGAGTAAAATTACGTTTCTTTCTGCAATTAAATCTTAGATTCTTATAGATTGAAATAAAATCTCAGAACTTATAAATTAATTCTGCATTGTGATCGATTGTGCTTCTGACAAATTAGGTCCGAATTCAGTCAGGTACATTTCAGTGTAAACCTCATTCATGGTATCAATTTCTAGATTCCTATATTGAATTAAATTTTCAGAACTTTATAGTCTATTATGATCTTAGAGTAAAGAACTCCTACTCTCCTGGTATGAAAACAGAATTTAACGAACTGGTTTGCATGGCGCTAAATAACATTTGAAACACACCTCGACAAGCCGTGGCTTTGGCCGTTTTTAGTCACGAGCTGAACATATAACAACTGATTTATTAAGAAAGGGTGACTCCTATATTTTTGTCAATTTATTATTGTGAAAAAATGAGGGAAGTTAATGATTTCTTTCAATCATTGTCAATTTGTTCCCCAAATAATAGTTAAATACACTTTTGTCTATGATTTAACGTAAAATTTTCATAGGTAATTGAAATATACATATTTATGAATAATTTATGTTGTGTATTTTGTGGTCGTAAAAAAAGTATATAACTCGTTTATAAACTCTCTAGATACTCGTCTTTTATACACTCGATGCGCTCGTACCTAAAAAACTCGTGGCTAAAATGACGTTTATAAAACTTGATACATAATATATTATTACCAATAATTGTAATAGGTACGTTTTAAAAAATATATATTTAATTTTGACAGTTATTTATAAGACAATCGAGCAAAATTTTATAGATGACGGGGGAATGCCCTATTTTGATAAATTGTTATAAAATAAAATCAAATAAATAAAAAAAAGTCACACAAAAAAAATATTGTTAGTATGTTTGAAACATTTTTGTTGGGGTTGTCAAATAAAAAATAAATATTTGACATTCGGATTATCTGCGGCACATACCGGGTGCTTGACAACAATTCGCAAAATTTTTTTTTTTCTTACGAATCGTTGTCAATTTTCGCGAACCGAAATTTTTTTCCAGACAAAACCTTCATTTTTAATATGACAAAATCCGAATTTGCAATAAAAACAGGGGTTACCATTTAAGACAACGAAATGACTCCCTCCTTCCCCCAGGGGGTGAGAGGAGTACTTTCATTTGGTGCCATTCGATAGAACTTTCAAAAATATTTTGGACATATTTTTTGGTTTCTCAATCCGTTTTGTGTTTCGCGAGATATTCGGGGGGTACGGGTGGTCTGAAGCACTAATTTATCTACGTAGTTACGTGCAAAATTTCAACTTTCTTTAAGGGGTTCGTCTACCTATTTTTACGGCTGCCCGAACCCAGCCCGAAACTTGTACTTTGCATCATCATCATATCATATCAAATCGTATCAAATAATGACAAAAGTAGTCATTTTTAAATATTTTTTACTTCAAATTCCTAGGCCAAAGACAAAAAAAAAAAACTAGAGGCATTAAAACATTCTTTGTTAATCCACTCGTATGTAAAAGCATCATATATTTCAATTATAACTAAAGTAAACGTAGGAGGCGTACACTCCTGTAACTGTAAAATTTTCGAGTAGACACCTTAATAATTCGTTTCGAAGTTATAGGTTATAGGCATGTGACAGACTCGACCCCATAAGGGTTCCTGATTTTGTAAATCTGAGACGGAACCCTAAAAAACTGCGTGAATAATAATGTATTAAAACATGAGTTTATAGTAATTTTATAGAGCACAAACTTCGTCGTTTAGAAACAAATAAAATAAAACTAACATTAAAGTAAAAGCATTAATTTCCGTAGAAAAATACTCTCACAAGTGAATATGATCTTCCCGCTTCCTGGCTCCTGCCTCCTGCGTTGCCAGCAGGACTTTTATATCCTCTCCTGCTGAGAAAAGCATCAGGAATCCCGTCTAAATGCATTTATGTTGCTTTAAAATATGTTCCGGCCAGACACACATCAAAAGATGAAAAATTTTATACGAACTTCTTTGTTCTTAAAATAAATGCATGTATAAGTTAATAACTACAGAGTTTTATAATTTTATAAAGCATTAGGTCTTCCTTTTCTCCATTAGCTCACCGGAATTATTCCGGAATCCATTAGGAACAGGGCTTTACGAAGTTGAGAATTATTTATTATAAAAACATAATCTGCCGGAGTAGAATCATAAAAACGAACAACATTCAAATGAGTTTTTACGTATTTGTTATTTGTTCGGCTGAATTCTTTTTATAAATGAATTTCACTTAAACTGAATAAGACTGATACGTCGCAGTTATTGAATAATTTACAAGAATCGTATCACTCAAGCTTATTTTCAATTATTCATCTTATTACATCAAACATTAATTCGAACAAGTAATCACTCACTTTTTTACCTCCCGGCTCATATTCTATAAGGGAGGTATTGTGATGGATCAAAATTTTCGAGTATGAGTTTTTGGTGGATAAGCACGTTTTAGGGTCCCTAGAGTAAGAATTTAATATTTTCGAGATGATGTCTGTCGTCTGTGTGTGTGTGTTTGTGTGTGCGTTCGTTCATTCGTATTCGTATGTTACAATTTTTTCGTTTCACAATTTAGGATTAAGTAATGCTTAAACTTTAGATTTTACTCTACAGTGCTCAACAAAAAAGGTGTCCAACTTATTTCGTTTTTATCTTCCGCCATACCTGTAAAAGAAGGTGTTGGAATCATGCTAAAAATCGGGTAGTGAGTTTTTAGTGGATGAGCTCGAATTAGGGTCATTACAACTCATTTTTGATAGTTTCACGATAATGTCTGTATGTATGAGTGTGTGTGTAAAACTTGATGAATGTAAAACGAACAAAAAATTTTTACTTGGCGATTAATTGATGAAGAAATGGAAGGTCAACTTTATCAATTTATTGGTGAATATATTGGACCGTATTAAAAAGGCATTAGATCTTTTTCATCTCCTACAAATTATTGATATTGATAAAGTAGGTACGAGGGAAATATCGAAATGTAATGTATTTCGATTTCTCGTGACATTTTATTGGACTGATATGATTGAGAGATAGCACACGCACACATACATACATACATACACAGTCTCATAGGGAACCGCGGACACCTCATACCTTGAACTGTGACCCAAACACAGGCCCGTATCGGGAAAAGTTGAAAATGATAAATTATTTTTTATGAGAAGCATTTCTAATTTCAAACATCAAATCGTCGCTGTATTCAGACAAATAACCGACGATTTCTAAGCAATTTTAGTACCTTCTGTGCAATGAGTACAAATAAATTAATAATTATCTATGGAATGGATATCCGAGTTCGCTACTGTTATTAACTGTTATTCTATTTTACTAATAAGTGTGTATGAAGTTACTTACTCACAAATATACCATTGCTAGGCAGATAAATCAAATTTGTAACAAAGTAGAATTTTTAGCTTCTTTGTAATTGGATACTTGTGCTAGATAGATACAACGTTTTGAATATAAATTGTAGGTAGTAACATTTAGTGTACCTACATTGTTATTAAAAATATTCCTATTAATCCATAAATTTTGAGGATATTCCAGAAAAACTCTTCAGATCTTCAAGAAACTACCACTTCCGGCTGCCTGATCAACACCAAAATCTAATCAGATTTAATCTAAGGGTGTCATAATATTATGTACAAAATTTCAAATTTTTTAATTCAATAGTATACAATACCTCTCTTACAGTACTGAGTGTTTTACAGTACTGAGTGTTTTACAGTACTGAGTGTTTTACAGTACTGAGTAACGAGAGATAAAATGAACTCTAGCTATATGTATGATATTACAGAACCAGTCATTGGGTCATTGCTTTTTGAAAAAATTTAATGTGGCCAACACATGACCTCTCGAAATTCAATTCATACATTTTTAAGATATTTCAGAAAAACACTCAGATCTTCAAGAAACTACCACTTTCGATTGCACGATTAACACTAAAATGTTATGAGATCTAATCTAAGTTGTCAGCATATATATACAAAATTTCATTTTTTTTATTCAATAGTATTTGAGTTATTGTACCTTCAATATCCATCCATCCACACACGCATACCAGACATCATTGCGCGAAACTATCAAAATCGTGTTCTAGACAATTTGAAACTTTCTTATCCATTGAAAACGCATTGAAGTTTGAAGCATGTTTACAATACCTGTCGAGTGGCGAGAGCATTATAATCTGCAGTCCTGAGTACTTTCTATCCTTATTCATTAAGACGCGCCAGAAAACAGCCAAAAACTTATTAAAATCATTATTTCTCCTCAAACATAAATGATTTGTTATTTTTATGTTTAACAAAACAATAAACGCTATAGAATAGCGCCCGAAATCAATGTTTTTGACTGTATCCTGCTATAGGTAGATGCATCCAATCAGTAGACCAAATCATCAACTTCATTACTGTCAGTGGTAATTTCTGTAAAATCTCCCATACTCCAACCCTGAACACTGCACCAATATCCACCGCCATGTCTCATAAACTGTATCTGCATAGGAAATATGTTTTTCTTTATATGGAAAGCGTTTTATTGCCATCTTGTTTATTGACTCCAGCGCCGGTAAATATCAGTTTCCGCCGCGAGACAAGCGAATCGCGACCGGGACATTACCGCTCACGTTAACGATGTCGTTTCGCTGTCGCAAATGCAACGATATTAAAATTGGATTGCCATTCCCTATGAGAATGTTTATTTTGTGTTAAATTATTGCATCGTCGAGACTACAACTTTATTTGTTTCATATTTTAGTTATTGAGTGTAATGTTGGTACTCTGTGTTGCATCATAAGTAGTAATTATTGTGGTAATAGAATTATTGTATATTGGATGTTCACTGAAAAAGGGAAATCAGATTTTTTCCTACTGTTGTTTCAAAAATTATTTTACTGTAAAATATTTATAATGATTAGTATTTATAGTAATTATATATTCATAACTTCTAGTACATACGTTAATGGTATATGTTGTTTGATATACTGATTACCTACGAATCTAAAAGAATTTTTTTTAAATTCGAAAAATTAAGGGTTGTTTACCTAAAACATTTTTTGTAGTACTGCACTGGATTCGCTTTCGTATTAAAGTACTGCGAAAGAATAAGTACACAATTCAATTATTAGCAGTTATTTATAATATAATTTTATTTAATTAATAACTTTAACATAATCATCCACCCAGTGGCAGTGGAAACGAAAAATTTTGAACTGGGAAAATGGAAAATAATAAATTTTGCGATTTAAAAAAAATTCTTTTTGATTCGTAATCAGCATATGAAACAACATATACTACCATTAACGTATGTACCTGAAGTTATGAAACACCCTGTATATCTAGGGAAAAGTGACGAAATAATTTACTATAATAATAATAATAATAAACGATTGTTCAAAGTTGTTGCTACGGAGTTAATAATAGCAGTTTAAAACGTCAAAATTGAATAATAGTTATTTAAGTATCTAGTGTGTTAATGAGGACGATTAATAATTGAGACATTTTCACGCGTGAGAGAAGCCTATTAACACATGAGTTAGTTACTATATTTTTCAACTGATCATACCTTTTTAATCTGTAGAAAAACTAATTTAATTTCATGACAAATATGGTAAGTTAGTAACGATTGATATTGCTGAGCATCAATATTACGTGAATATTATTAGTTAGAACTGTCAAAATCATTTAGTTTTATTCTATTTACCAATTTTTACAACTTACGGCTAGCTAATCTACCGTGTATCGAAGGCATTCAACAAGAAATAATTGATTAATACAAATCATGCAATAATAGGGGTTATTAATTTATGCTTTTTTACACTAATGATACTCATTAATAAACGATCAACGGAAAAAATATTTAATTAAAAAAGTCATGCAAGTAGCCCAACTGGAAAACAAAGCGAGTATCAAAACGCGGTTTGCGACTTCGAATTTCTCATAACGAAGAGTTTAGGTTATCCTCTTCGACCATATATAGAAATAGACAAACAACGCAAGCCTTTGTTGTGAAGCAAAGAACTAGCGTAGCGGTGTGAAGAGGAGTATGACCTGCAGACACCTTGAAGTGTTGCAGTTTGCCATTTTCATTCTCTGTTCCATGTCAACAAACCAGAAGTCAGTAATGTGCAACACTCTAACGTGTCCTCACCTCCTTTCCCCGCCTATAGCTGCTGCTCCCCGTTGCCATACTTCTTGCCTTCACAATATTGTATACTGCAGCATTGAGTGTTATCTGTCTATACCTATATATGGTTGAAGCTTATTCTAGTAGATATTTCAATACGAACCACTGACGAAATACTATGGCGACCATTGTGTAATTTTAAATGAACCAACTTTCAACTGAAGAACCATCTTCATCGCCCAGATCATCGAAGACATCATTTCTAATAACTTGGTTGGCCACGTGTATTCTTGGGGAATTAACACACAATCAGCGATGTTATTGCTTGAGAATACACGTAGTTGACAAGTGTGGACATCATCGTACTTCACCGACATCTATACCCTCTACCAAGATCTACAGGAAGAACTATTGTCTAGCAATCGGAACAGTTGATCAGAGTGCAGGGTGCGGCAGATTATCTGCCCATTTCTGAACTTCATTCAACTGTCCGAAAATCAACAAGGACAAGAAGAAATCATTTAACAAATTGTTATTTGTTTGCCTTATGGGGTTGTTTAAATTTTTATAATATTTTAGACACTACAATTAACAACAATAAATATTAAGATAAAGGAATTGAAAATGTGATATTTTTATTTTTTGTTTTATTTATTTATAAGAATCGATCCTACAGGATTTAAATCACAATTACAGAACTATTGTATAAGTATTTAGCTTATGTTTTTATAATGGATGTATTTAATAAGTATACTTATGCAAATTTTGTTTTTTAAATGTATATTTTTGCTTTGCATAAGTCTCTTTATTTAGAGATCTGTTTTAGGTTGTTTTTTAAAAATATGTATACTATATTATTGACAATATAAGATGAAATATGTTTGAATAATTATCCAGGTGATTTTAATATTCAGTAAGAGATATAGATCGGGAGCTCATGACATGTGATGGTCTTCGATTTCATGCAGCATGCCTTTTGGAGGATAGAATATTGACCCTATGACAACAAAGAAAAACTGGTATGAAACCCTTGCACGATTTTCGGTCATATCGAAAATTGCATTTCCACTTTTCCGAAATTTTCCACCCTTGGGCCAACGAATATTAATATTATACAAATATTAATTCTTTTCATCGGCATGTTGTATGAAAACGCGGAAAATCATATTTTTTTATTACAAGATCACGTGACCGTTTGAGCCCTTTGGAATCCTGCGAATCGCATGCCTATAATTTTTAAGACTTTAAATGTGTCTTTGATAAAAGGCCATACATTATTAAATCAGAAAAAAACACAAAATTATTGTGCAAGTGGAAAAATGCAATTTTTCATATGACCGGAAAGCGTGCAAGGGTTTAATACCAGCTTTCCTTTGGTGTCATAGGGTCAATATTCTATCATCCAAAAGGCATGCTGTATGAAATTTGAGACCATCACCTGTCATGAGCTTCCGGGCTAATAGGGATTGCATCTTTACTTTCACAAAATTTTGCGATTCAATTTAATTTTTCGATGTAAATAACAATGGTATAAAGACCTAGCTCGTACCTCCTATGTAAAGGTGCGAAATTACTAGAAAAATCAGTCATATATGACTGATTTTTTAAAGTAATTTTTCATCCTTAACACCGACTTATCACCTTATCGATGAAATAGTCACATTATCGTACCTTTTATGTTTTTTATTACAAGGTGGCCAATTTTTTAAAAATCAAAAATTGGTTATATACAATAAACAATAAATTTGTTTACTAGATAATATGAATAGGTATGTATAACAATGTTATAAACTGCAATTTGATGTCGCGTTTTGTTTTTAAGATTTGGTACCTGGTAAAAAAGTTGCGACCTAAGCTGCAAGCCGTAGGCGAGTTTCGTAAACATTTGAACAATTTATTGACGTAACAAGGGTTGTTCACGTAGTCTACGTGACGTAGATTACGTGTAATTTTACGTGTAGACAAACACGTAATCTACGCATGCAGTATCTGTGTAAATAATAAAATTGTGTAGACAATGAAGACAAAGAACAAATCTCACCGAAAACGAATAAAATTATAGGTTAGAATTTCTGACAATTGAATTATTTACATACTTTAGGCAAAGTCTACATTGTCTACATTTTACATAGTTGACGCAAACTTTACGTGTAGATGTAGAAAATAATACTTTACGCGTAGATGAACAATCCTGGACGTAACATGAGTTACAATAAAATTAACTCATATCATGAAATAACATTTTTAGTATTCGTAAATAATTTAATTTTTGTCAGTAAACGTTGCAAATAAATTTATAAATTTTTGAATGAAAACTCGTTTTAATGTTTAAATCATTTATAATTCCAACTGTAGGCATATCAACTAAACTTGCAATAACAACTTTTACAGCACAAATTAATTCTAATTGTAAAATGAGCCATAAAAACCCGCATCAAAATCGTGAGCATAGAAAATTTAATTGCACAGGTATCACTACACCACGCGCTCAAATAAATATAGCCATAATTTTTAGCAAGGTTGAATTTCATTTGAGAAGCAATTTATTCCTCCGGCTTCATAAAACCCGCGATCTTTAGAAAACAGGGCCACAAATAAAACACATTCAAACTGAAGCCCCACAAAGACAAATTGAAAAGATTTTTCAGGCACAGAAAACTATTTCAATATACTTTTAAGGACTTCGCTTTCATGTAACAAGAGAGCACGATTTTTATGTATTTTGTTGCTCTTTTACAATTGGTAGAGTTTACAAAACGCGAAGTTGGCTTTGATGACGTAAGCCGATCATGCAGCGCGCAATCATTAGACAGAGAGTAGAATATCATACGCTCCTTCTCCAACCATATATTTAATTATTATTACATGGTGTGTATTTCTTTGATCTTGAAATCAGGTACTTTCATTGTATTCACAGCGTAGGGATGTTGTTTTTCTAAAGTTTGCTTTGTTTACATTATACCATCAAAAGTGGAAAAATATTCCATACTTGAACTGGAAATATTTAACAAAGGGAATTTTTTGTACAGGCTTCGCTATACTAAATTAAATTAGCGAAACATGTACTTGTTTATTCTACATTTAATTCATGAAATTGTGTATGTATAACTATTTTAAAATAATAATAATTCTGCTCTTTACAATTATTTTGCGAAGTATGTATTTATTTTATAAACTCTTTTGTCTAATATTTCTCTTTGATTATAAGGTTCACGCAAAATAATAGTTATTTACTCTACAAGTGGGCAAAGTAAGGAATTACCCACGAGGGAAATCTTAACTCACGAGGCCGAAGGCTGAGTGAGATAATTTTCTCGAGTGGGTCATTTCTTTTTGCCCACATGTGAAGTATAACGTTTTATCCAACACCTCTTAATAACTGCTTAAATATTTTAAAAATATTAAGTTTCAACCTAAAACATCGTTTCTATGGTGACTTCCAACAAGCAAAGGAAGTATAATTTTGATCAAAGCCATTTGTTGGTAATTTTTTACTTTGCTTGTTTAAAATCACCATAGTTATGATGCTTTTATTAAGAGGTGTTGGATAATAGTACATTATATTATAAGTGAGTGAAATAAGTCATTATATAATGACATGTCACTCACGTGTGATATACGACGTTTTATCTTACAATAGCAGCTAATTATATGAAACTAGTTTAAATCTATATTTGAAATCTGAAATATACGAAAATGACGTTTAATGAAAAATTACTCAGAGAAGGTCATGCGGTTGCTATAGCTATACTATTTAAAAATGATTTGTTGATAATTAATTTTGTTATTTTCTTGCGACGTGTGAATTGGATGACAGCTTTGGGTTTATTTCTTGCAAAATCAAATGATATTTTTCTGATAATGAATATTCACTGTATATACAGTTTTTGAAAGACGAAAAACGGAGTTTTGGAAAATTCTGAAGATGTATTGCTGGCATACTTTTCACAAAAGGTAAATTTTCAAAATTTTCTTTAATTATTGTAGGTATATGGAGTACTATGTAATTGTCTAATTCCAATCTGTGGTAGGTATATACAAATAGACAAGGAAATATAAATCATCCTCCTTGTGGCCATAATTCTATGTTGAAAGCTACGCCAAAAAAACATGTAGAACTCGAAAAATGCCTTAAGCTGACTTCCATTTTAAAATGGATGATGCCTTTTTGTTGAAAAAAAATGTAGCTAATGACCTAACCTATGCATTATAATGTATTTTTGAGATGTAATAGTATATTATATTAAAATAAATAAAATTAATTTTAAAACTGACAGTACTGTGTATAATGAATTATTTTAGTCACTTGTGAATAAGAGTCACTAAAAACAAATGCATAATGTACATCAATAGCCACTACTGTAAGATAAAATATAGTATAAGTCAAAAAGCCTTGTTTTTTTTATTACCTAATTGAATATCCATAAGAGTAGTTAGTGAAATTTGAAACATTGTGTTGTAATATGGAAGGCTGCTGTTGTATAGTTGGTCCCACTGAGTGCAATACCTATTTATTTATATGTTGTTGTTAACACTGATTGTCAATTGTTCTTGGACCTCTCTTAAGGTTGTTAATAAAAGTGTTATTAAAAACTGTGTCTGATCATTTACTAAAACCTTATTAAAATTAAATTATAAAAAAAACAATATGAAACAAGGCGCAGTCGGTAGGACACACAAGTTTTGTAAATTAAGTGATACCTTAGATTGTAATGTGTATATTATATTGTAATATTGTAAACCAATTGTTTTTCAATAAATCAATTAGGAATAAATCCCTTATTGTACAGATTTTCATGTAATTTACATACTTTTATTTTTTTAAATATATTTACAGTTAGTTTAAGGTTTAAACTAGGTTCGTCTAGTGTTGAAATTTTGAATTTTTAATTGTATTATATTAAAAATTGCTGTCGAAAATAGGCTTTTTTGAAAGATTTCTCAATTTTTTTCTTCGATTTAAGACAAAATAATCAAAAAGCTATCACTAGACGACCATAAATACATTATTTAACTTTGTCATAGTTTTTGAATGAAGTTTATATGTTTATATAGATTCTAAAATATGATTTTATTTCTGTAACATTTTTTGAAGTAATATAACGGGTGTAAATAAATACTGCTCTTAACCAGGTACTCCCCACCATTCTACCCCTACCAGATATCGAAGCTCCATAGATCAAAGATCAATCTCTCGTTGCAATGACCGCAGTCCGGTGTCCGGCCGCCGCGCCGGATCAATAGCCCGGGGCCGAAACCGGAGCACAGTGATTAAACGACTGCATCGACCGGATATTGCCGCTTGGTATTGTCACTGTTGTGAAGTCAGTCGCTTGTCGCTTGCCTCCTAGCAACGGACTGTTGTGTTTGTGGCGCCGGATTTTGTCAGGAGATGCCATTAGAGGTTTATTAGTTGCCTTTGGGACAAAAATAATGAGCAAAAGCAAAGTGGAGTGGGAGAGGGTTTTATAGTCAGTTGGTATAGTTAACGTTAGTGATTTGACATTCTGTATTTCCGATTCAGTATCCGGACATTGTCCAGACAAGATATTTTACCCAAAACCGTTCAGAATCAAGTGATGATTTGTCATAAGTAATATAATAAGAGCCATAAATTTATCGGTAAAATTTACGAATAGTTGTTGCGTAGAAACGGACAAACGAGTGTCAAAATTAACATATTTAAATCACGACAGCGAAGCTGGAGTGATTTAAGAGTCAATTTTGACCCGAGTTGTCGTTTCTACACAGGAATTATGAGTAAATTTTACCAATTAAATTTATGACTCGAATTATATTTGCTTGATTATTTCACGAACGATAATTATTATTTTATTTTTGACGTTTGCAACATTAAAAACATTTAATAAACAAAATGTAACCATGGTTACCCTACTGTGGTTATATCAAATTTTATCGCTGAAAAACTGCCCTCTTCGAAAAAGTTATGCATTCTTATTGGCCAGAAATGACGTGTGTAAAATAATCATATACAGGTTGGTGGAGGTGAAATGCGAACATAGGGAAATATATGACAATGGAGTTATCATATGCTAGGCATCTTGATATACGTGGAATAAGTACTGTCAATGTCAAAGTAGCTGTCATATTATTGAAATTTTTATTTTCATCAAAATATTTTCTTTGCATAATAATGTATGTGTACAAGCAAAACGAGAAAGTTTACATGTACTTTTAGATTTTATTATTATTTCTGTTATTGATTACTTTTTTTGCCACACCAATTCACATTACTTCGTTTTGTGACACTACTACAAAATATATCAAGATACCTGGAATGAAAGTTCGATTGTCGTGTATGTTCCCTATGTTCGCATTTCACCTCCACCAACCTGTATAATACCACTAGTGTTCCAAGTTATGTCGACAATTTTTGTTGCTGTATCACGAATGGTTATTACGCTTGATTTAAAATTGCACGAGTGCGTAGCACGAGTGTTATTTTCTCAAGCGTAATAATCATGAGTGATGCAGCCACAAAAATTGTCTACATAACTTGGAACACGAATGGTATTCGGAGGACAATTCACCGAATAAAAATGTATTCTTTCTTTATGAAAATGATTTATAAATAACTTCACTTCCATTACAACAGTTATAACAATAGGATTTTGATTAATAAAGGTATATTCAATTGTTTAAAATTGTCGATTGGATCACTAGTGAAAATTGTCGAAAAATTATGTCGCTGCGAGCACTAGTGATGAATTGTCGAAAAAATTCGTTTCAATTGGTGGAAAATTTATAAATCCTCAAAATTGATTGGTCCATTTTTGACAGATGACACATGAGTTGAATTGTCAAAGTAACTTTTAATTTTGTTCACAATCATTACCAAGCGAATGTCCGGACAATGAAATCTTACCTACCTCCTAGTTAAAAGTTGTCTGACATGCGCGGTTCAGTTGTTATGTGTATATCTGTCAATCTTTGTTTGAAGACAGTTTTGCGTGGCAGTATTTTTATGAAGTTTTTTAATCATAACAATATAATTTAGAAAATGACACAATTGTCTTTCAGTATAATTTGGAATAACTTCTTCTAAGTACCTATATTTCTTTATTCTAATTGGATTATTTTCAGGCGGCGTTCTTAAAAATGTTCTGGAAGCATCTAATATTTCATTATCCTAATTAGTTGCTGCAAATAACGCCATGGTTCACAGATAAATAATAGTCACAAATTCAAATTAACAAAAATTACAACGGGCTAAAAGAGCATGCGTACTGTCTAAGGAACGTTGTTCAAAAATGTCGTTCAGAATAAAAAAAATCAAAACTTGTTTGTTTTACTAGGCTAACTACAGCATTAATTTTGTAAATGTGAATGCATGCTTGTCATAAGACATAGTCATAATCATAAATATAGTCATAAGCATAGCCGTAAAAATGTAACCGTTTAAAAAAGAAAGAAAATAGTTTAAACTCTTCTTCACTCATTTTAACAATAAATTATTGTTACACAATCACAATGCACGAGCAGTTATGTTTTATTTCGTAATTAGTTGTTGTATGACAGTTTCGAAGCATGTACAGATTGAAAATCGTCATAGACATAGTCATAAAATTAAACCAATTCGTTATGATAACGACTATGACTGTGATTATGGCAGCAAGCAAACAAGTTTTAATTGTTAAGAGGCTCGTCTACCATTTTTTCGAATTCCTAGAATACTCTCGATATTACTTTTTTTTTTCTATTTCACTCTCTTCCCCACTACTACGGCTTTCCGAAACCAGCCCGAAACTCGTACTTTCCCGCATCCTAGCTATGCAATGTCATTTTGAAGTTGAAAATTACTATAAACATGGCTCCAGATTCCCATAATAACTTGTGTATTTTTAAAAGAAATTATGTTAAACAAAAATTATTCGAAAAAAGAAGCTTAACTGCATGCTTCTTGTTTTTTAAATTTTTCTTGCCATTTATAGTGACCGAGGAAAATATTATCAAAAAATGACAAAAAATGCAAAAAACGTTATTTTAATTATTTTTTTACTTCAAATTCCTAGGCTACAGAAAAAAATAAAAATATAGAAGCATTAAGACATTCTTTGTTAATACACTCATATGTAAAAGCATCATATATTTCAATTATAATTAAAGTAAACGTGGGAGGCGTACACCTCTGTAACGCTGTAAAATTTAAGGGTAGACGAACACCTTAAGACTAAGACTGTGACAATGACAATGATAGTGAATATGATGATGCTGCATTAACCCGGCTTTAATAATCAACTATAACTACTAACTATACCTACTGACTACAACTACTAATTTCGTATTGTAAATTAACGTACAAAAGTCAAATGGAAGATTTTTTGTAAAGATAATACTATACATGTGGATGAGGCAAAAAGAATTGTTTATCAAAGATTATAATATTAATTGCTGTATTTTCGTGTCACACTTCATTTTAAATTGGCAGGATTATGTAAATTTCGAAAATTATAGTTAAATTTCATCCTATAATGGGTATTAAAATAATGTACCGTTTATCTAATGAACTAATTATTGTAAGGGGATTCTGTGTAGCATATAAATTTAATACAAAATTATTATAATCCCAAAGAGAAATGACAAACACAATACTTCACAACAAAACATCACAAGAGCTTTTCTGATTGTAGTGCACATCACAAACCAACCGACGAATCACAGTCTTTTAGATTAATGTATAATTAATTAAATCCTGATTGTGTATGGTAATTAATAAAGCTTTAATTTCAATTTGCTCTAACATACGTTATTATGATTGGCCACTTCAAATAAACAGTAGCTAGTAAAAATTGATTCACAAGTGCCAGATATTTCGGTACTTCTACCAAATTTGCTGTTTCTGTTTCAATATCAATCACATTGGAAATTATTATTTCAATATTGTTTTACCATTAAATTAACATACATTAACTGGTCTTTGATATTAGTATAGTAATTTTCGTTATTTTAGTATAGTCGTAAAAGTAGAAATATACACATGGTACACTTCTTTATTATTACAAAGAAAAAAGAGTTATAGTAATTTGGGAAATAAGGTTTCATATTTTTAGTAATGTTCTGAGGTTCATAAGAAAATATTTTTAGACAGGGCTCCATTGAAATAGATTATTTTTAATTTGTTTACAGTCATATAAAAGTTTCAAAAAATAAATATCTCTATCTACAAAAGATCTACTAAATATTTTGAAATTTAAAATACCTACTCATTCAAGTCATTATTTCGCCACTCGCATAAGCAAATGTAATCTTTTAATGAAAAAAAATATTGACTCGAATTTAAATATTTTAGTAACATTATTTTAAAGTTCTTAGAGACTCTAAAATAAATAATAGTCATTTATGTTAGTATAAGAATCGTAACGTCAATCATTATAGTCGTGAAGATTATCAGACGAGGTGAAGTAACAACCGCATAATACATTCACTATGGTCCTTGGCGTATAGTGAACGCTATTATGGTCCTCAAATTGAGGCTTATAATGTTGGCATTATGACACGAGATCAGATAAATAAGTAAATAAATTGTATATTTTTAACAAATTTTCTATTATATCAAGTAATTCTTCGCCAGAGAACAAATGAAAATTTGAGTAATATTTTTTTATGTCAAAATTGTGATATGATAAATTAATATAAATCGGCATATGCTTATTAAGCCCAATTCACACAAGGATTCTTTGAGGAATCTTTCATGCTTGAGAATTTTAAGAAAAATAATCCTGGCAAAAATTGTCGCTATTTTGAATTTTCAGTGAGTCTTAGAAAAAAAGAATTTCAAATTTATTGATAGCTTCAAAATAGTTTCAAAAGCATGAATGAATTTTCAAAGAATCTATGTGTGAACAAGACTTTACCTGTAGTAGCTATAGCAATGTACCTAACATTAAATTTAAAAATATCGAATATCAAATTACCTAATATTGTTCTTTGAAAGTAATTTAGAACGAAATGCATCTTATGTAAAATAATTTTACCCTTCGATTGACACCTATTTACAAATGTATGGTGGAAATAAGGTAAAACCCGAAGTTTAAAAATGTAAGAGACATAATAATAATATAAACTTAGAACAATAGTATCAATATAATAAACTGCCTTTGTTCCTATTATCACCTGCTGATATTTCTAGTACATTTTAAGAGTTGCCTCCCTCCATCAAAATAATATTTATCAGAAACCATAAGATCCTTAAAAACCGCTTAATTACAAACCCAACAATTTCCTTTAATCATACTGTAATAATTACCAGCATATTTACCTCCGTATCGAACCCCCCCCCCCCATGTTCGCCTGCAGCAAACACAGCGGTAAATGCCTCTTTGTGAGCGACAAAGAGTAATAACAACACTCTCAATTCTGCATTTATGCTCGTGCATTTATACCGCCCATCTCAGAGTCGGCGGAGCAGCGATCAATAAGTGGAGGAAAAGAGCTGCAGTCAACCTCAAATATTGAAGGACTCTTTCCTCTTCCGAGTCGAGAGGGCGAGGGAAGTGTTGAAAGAGGAAATAAACGAATTGGCGAGGGAGGTGTGATAGCGAGAATGTGAGGTATTTGGGTATTGTCTAACATGCAGGCAGATTGTTGTAATGGGGGTTTCCACGATTTTTTGGTTTTTTACCTCTCGCCACTCATATCTGTAAGAGAGGTATTGTAATAATGGTAAAATTTCGATAGTGAGTTTTCAATGGATAAGCACGTTTTGAGGTCCCTAGAACACGATTTTGATAGTTTCCCGATGATGTATGTGGATGGATGGATGGGTGGGTGGGTGTATGGATGGATGGATGTTGGAGGTACGATATCTCAAATACCACAGAATTAAAAAAAATTGAAATTCTGCATAATATGCAGAATTTCAAATCCAGGGTGTCGGAATATTATATTATAATATAATATTCCGACACCCTGGATTAGATATGATTAGATTTTAGTGTTTATCGTGCAACCGGAAGTGGTACTTGAAGTTTTTCTGGGATATACTCAAAATTTTTGGATTAATAGGATTTTTTTTAATAACAATGTATACTACTTAAATGTTACTATCTACAATTTGTATTCAACACGTTGTTTCTATCTAGCACCATTTTCCAATTACAAGAAGTTTAAATTCTACACATTAGTTACAATTTTGATTTTTCTGTCAAATAAATTTTTGACATTTTGACAAATTGAAAATATGAAATGTCATTTATTATTTACCTATATGGTTATGATAAACATTAAAAATATTATAAAAACTACAATTCCCGAATTCCCTTCTACAATGGTATATTTGTGAGTAAGTTTTTGCCAAAAAGATGCTAATAAGCCAGAAAAAAATTCATAAAATTTTGAAAAATAGGTGACGCGAAAAACGATCCACGTGCTGACAAAGACCGAATACGATACGTAGTTCTTACCTTATTTCAACACAGGTCCGTCGTCCATTCCGTAGTCAAAACGACAAAAAACGAACTTACACGAACAAATCTACTCATGGTTTGGTTTCAATGTTGTCTACGTCACACATGGCGCATTTTAATGCACGTTTCAAAAGAGTTATATATTCATTTCGATGAAACGGTAATAAATCTATCAAAATTATGTCTATCCTAGCCACATCCTGAGTACAATCAAAAATTGCATACTCAATACAAACATCTCAGAGAATTACACGGGATACATAATTTATGTATTAACAAATTACTAACGTTAGGATGTTGATAATATTACTAAGAGCGGACATTAGCAATCCCTAGGATATTAATATATAAAGAAGTGGGAAGGGGTGATATGTTGGTCAAAAAGTCTTCCCTTTGGGATTTAGGTTTTCTGGGCCCTGAAGAAGCTACATGCAAAATTTGGAAGCATAGGATTGAATTCAAATCCAGTTTTCGATTTTTTAACTTAGCCGCTCGCGCGAGGTTTTCAATTTGTCTATTTGGTCAACACTGAAGCCGGGCCCTACTAAACAAGTCTTCCACCCGAATTTTCCCGATGTAAAGACCATAACAAGGTAAATGAACACAAAAGTAAGCATATTGAAGACGTCGAATTTTCCAGATGAGCGATTTTGGAGGTCAAAATTTTCAAACATTGGTTTCGACTAGTGCGCCCTTCCCAATTCGTCTTCCGCTTTGTCAAATGATTACTAGTCACTTTTTAAACAAAGTTATCATAACGGAAGACGTATTTAAATCTGCAAAAAAGTCGATATGCATTTTCCCTTCGTTCTCGAGTGGGCCCCTTCCGATTTCAAAAATATTTGGAATTTGGGGGTTTTCAAGGGATAGACTTTCATCTCACCAAACGGAAGACGTATTTTTTCTCGTCGCGTTTTTAAACCCGCGGCTCTCTAGGTATATAGCAAGTAACAAGTTCATATTCTTGAAATATTCTAAGTTGAGTGAAACCTTTTTTTTCGTGTTAATTTCTACCTTTCAAACATAATTTTATTGCCATTTTAACGTGGGTCGCCTGGCAGAACAAACATATAATATTAAATTCAATTAAAATAAAGCGCCAAAAGTTGATTTAACCCCAAATTAAAATAATGTATATCCCAGCCATAATGAACCATCTTGTATGAATATTCACTCTTCAAACTCCGTCCAAAATTCACTGATACGTTATTTGTTCAAGAAATCTGTTTCAACCCTCTGGTCTGGTTCTCCGTGGCTGCTAACTTGTTGAACGCTTATTATTTGAATTTCAAGCGAATTGAATACAAATACCCTGCACCGCAGGCAGCCGTTTAATATTTTAGCATCGGTTTCCGAATACGTTTATCATGTTTGGCCCCCGCGGCTATTTCCGCCGAGGCGGCGGTGGTTGGAGTCAGATGCAGGCAGGTGTGTTTTGTTTTTTGTTTGACAGGTTACAGCGATGCTTACTTGCAGCGCACTCGACTTTACTTTAGATTTAATATAAGCGTTTGTGTTTGACTTTCGTAATTGTGCAACCAAGTGAAATTATTTTGCTGGGAATTATGTGTAACTATTTTTTCAATGCCAGAAAAAAATTGTTATGTCCTGTTCACACGAGGATTCTTTAAAGATACGGTCATACTTCTGAATTTTGTAAAAAAATAATTCTAGTGAGCCTGTCAAATGGGGGTTTCCAAGCCTACGGCATTTACAGAAATACTTATTGGATATCAATTTTCAGCATATATGTTATAGGAAAGTGATAATAATTGTTAATTTTGATAGATTTATTACCTTTTTATCGAAATGAAAATGTAACTCTTTTGAAACGTGCATTAAAATACGCCATGTGTGACGCAGAAAACACTGAAACCAAACCGTGAGTAGATTTGTTCGTGTAAGTTCGTTTTCTGTCGATTTGAATACGGAATGGACGACGGGCCACCTGTTAATTTTTCTATTTTTAATTTGACACGTTCACATAGTCGAGTTGATTTTACAGGTTCTAACACAGTTACATACAGTTTATTGAAGAATTTTTGAGTTGGTTTTGATCGAAACAGAACTAAACATGTATTTAAAAATTATTAAACCTCGCGTTGTTTCATGAAACAGCATGAAACAGTTTCTGCAATGAGTCTTGGAAAAGTATAATTTCTAATTCATTGATTGCTTTGCTACAAAACCGTGAATAATTTTTTTTCCATAATTCAGAAGCATGAAAGAATCTTCAAAGAATCCATGTGTGAACAGGGCTTTAGGTATTTATTGACTATTCAACTCAGTTGTTTGGTTGTTTCTTTGTCAACATATTTACCAGTAAAATATAAGATTTTGTGTTTTGAGCACATCTAAATATTCTACTTACATCGAAAATCATACAATTTTCACTAGAGATTTTAAGCGACATTTATTTTTGTTTTATCTGAGATCGGCCTAAACAGCGTATTAAAAAAGAGTCAAAATTTTGAGGGTATATTATATACCTACTTGACATGAATCGTCCATGTGAAATATTTAAAAATATCTTATTATTGTACTTGAAGTGAGATTACGTAAGTCTATTATAGATCCATCCTGGGTACGATCAAAACTTACAGACTTAATACAAACATTTCAGAGAATTACATGGGGCACATAATTGGGATATTATTACGAAATTACTAACATAGATAATGTTACTAAGGGTGGACATTAGCAATCGCTAGGATATTAATAGGATGTTAATAGGCAAATATAGCAAGTTACAAGCGTAATGTTCACATTCTTGAAATGTTCTGGGGATTTTATTTTGTCAAGTGGGTAGGAATATTTCGATGTGATTCTCAATCAAAAATAATTTTTTTGAAAATTAGCAAAATTAAGGATAAGTGACACTAAACATAATGAGGAAGAGAGAAAATAATTTTTACACAGCATGCCGAGAAAACACAGTTTTACCTTTCTATTGCCGTTCAGGCTCGAGTAAGAAAAAGAAGCGCTTTTCTCTATAGTTGGACAAATAACTATTATTTTGATGCAGTCAATATCATTCAACGCGAAATTTACCTGAAAATTAAAAGAATTTTATTAATTATTTATGCTTGTTGTTAGCTGATGTAAGTGGTCAACTTAAAATCCCTATTCATAC
The DNA here is from genome assembly GCA_947534325.1 of Agonum fuliginosum. Taxonomy (NCBI): domain Eukaryota; kingdom Metazoa; phylum Arthropoda; class Insecta; order Coleoptera; family Carabidae; genus Agonum; species Agonum fuliginosum. Next base: position 32,653,796 of record OX384037.1, read on the forward strand.
AAGGATTCTTTGAGAATTCTTTGATGTTTTTTAATCCAGAGCAAAATAACTCTGATGAGAATTGCCTGTCAAATAGTGACGGCGGAAAATTCAGTCTTCAATGAGTTTTGGAAAAGAAGAATTTCTAATTAATTGATAGCTGCAAAACAGAGATTTCTCCACGATTGAACATGAAAGAATCCTCAAATTTTCCATGCGTGAACGTGACTTTACACCTTGCCAGTGTGTCTTGTGTCAAGTAGAATTTTGAAATTTAGAAAACAATTTTTTATAAGATACATTAACATTATTTTCAATTCTGTTGCTATAATTTATAATCCTAGTTGTCAAACATAAATGAAAATTATTTGGTACTTTGCTATTTATTACTACAACAATTTTGAACAATTTAACTGATTTGTTTATGAATTTATATATCTCTGTCTCTCAAATAAATCTCCGGAAATCAGTATTCATGTTCTTCCAAAAGGACAAAAACTCAGCGACAATAAATTTAGCAGTGATATTCGCATCGGTATTAGAAACAAATTAATTACTGCTTTGGTTATTTGAAAATCGGATAGAAATTTATAACCCCACTCGGTCATACGCGGCTGACATTTGTGATTAATGCTGCCCTGGATCATACGGGGTCACGTGGTTGACCAGAGCCGTACTTTATTACTTTTTACAATGAAATTTCGGAGACCGGAAAATTTGATAGGTACTAAAAATATTGCTTACTGATTTATTTATCAAACTATCGTCAAACTATTTTTACTTTTTTGGAAATTTGAAGGAACAAATAAAGTCGTCTTTCTTCACGTTCTAATTTTCAAAAGTTTATTGTCTACCGGTTTCGATCATTGACATGATCATCCTCAGGACCAGAGTGTCGCGCTCTCTGTCCACCATCGAAGCTAGAACACCCCTGCTTCACTTTGTATTGTTTATATTTCTGTGACTTGTCATTGGTAGACGTTTTCTTTTTCGCTACAGTATTAGCCTGATACTTCCAGTTCTACGACCGGTCCTGAAGATGATCATGTCAATGACCGAAACCGGTAAACAATAAACTTTTGAAAATTAGAACGTGAAGAAAGACGACTTTTGTTGGAGAACCTTTTCCTTCAAATTTCCAAATTTAACCACTTCACGACTGGGTATTTCTGCTACATTGCAACAATTTTTACTTTATAAATCTAGATATCGTCACAAAAATCGATAATTATGTCTGTGTGGACGGATGGATGGATGAATGAATGGATGGATTATAAATGTATGTGCGTCCGTATGTTCAATATAACTCATGAACGATAATTATTGATAAAATATAGTGTAAGTCTCTCAAATGGAAAATTTTACTTAAAATACAATATAGGTATTCATTGCAACTTATTATTTGTAAATAAGAAGAAGATTTTTTATATTTCGAGCATATAGCATATTATAAGAAAATTATTTATTTATACTGAATATCGCATGACTCAAATAACAGCCCATGGAAGAATTGATAACAATAATAAGTAACCATGGTAAATTTAAAATTTTTCGGAAATTATTTACTACTTTCTGAGTAGTACCTAAAGTAACTGTAAGTAAATGATAAGTGGAAATATTTCTGCCACATGAAAGTTTCACATTTGAATTACAAATTGGTTAAATTGTTTTACGCAATCATTAGAATACACATTTATTAATGTCAAATTCAAAATGCTTTTCCACGATTTTTTAGTTTTTTATATGTTAATATATACATTAAAATATTAGACCGTATTTTTTCTTTTTGCCAAAAAGTTGCTAATAAGCCAGAAAAAACGTGCCGCGAAAACGATGCCGTGTGTGATAATGTGACGTCATCGGCACTGAGAACATACGTTCATCGCACTGACAAAGACCGGATATAATACGTAGATTTTACCTTATTTCAACATAGGTTCGTCGTCATTCTGTAGTCAAAACGACAAAAAACGATCTTACATGAACTCACGGTTTGGTCTCAATGCCGTTTGCGTCACACATGGCGCATTTTAATGCACGTTTCAAAATAGTTACATTTTAATTTTGATAAAAAGATAATAAATCAATCAAAATTAACAATTATTATCAATCAAAATTAACAATTATTATCACTTTCCTATAACATATTATAACTCTGAAAATTGATATCCAATTAGTATTCCTTTAAAAGCTGTAGGCTTGGAAACCCTATTAGTCAATATTCTACGTTTCAATTGTAAAAAGAATTCAAAAATAGAGCAGCGATATCATTACGATTTTCTTACTAAATCTGAACTCGTGCATTAATTAATTCCCAGAAATTTTTTATCATGTGTTCCAACAACGTAATCAGCACTCGTGTACCACTCGACGTTATTGGAAATTTCCAGAAAGTATTAATGCACATGTGAGATTAAAATGACAAAACTCCGGTAGCAAGAAATTAGTACCTAACTACCGTTCTTGTCCATATTACAGTTTGTAATAAATTGAGTAAAAGATGCAACAAAAATGAATTGACAAGAGTGAAATACTCGTTAAAAATCAAACAATTAATTACAATCCTCAAAGAAATTCAATAAATAACGCAATGACAATTTCATTCCCCGTCCTACGATGAAAGGAATTCAATGTATAGAGCACATAATCCCCCCCCCCCCCAGCTTGGTTGATGGATGACGTGCTGTCATGTGACATATCACCAGCAGAACTAGCGCCACCGGCGACTACAGCGGCGACGCCTCAAACTAACCGTGACGAGGTTTCTCATCCTTGTAATCTTGCTCATTGTCCCTCCTTACCAAATATCAATTACTGAATTATCTAGTTGGCTAGCGACCAGCCTGAGAGAGAGATCAACTACGCGGGGTAAAGTTGATGGACTAGATAGAGGCTGATACTTTGGGTATTGTTTGGAGTTTGACATTTATTTTATGTGACTATTCAGATATGAAGTCGTGTACAAGAGATTCAATATTCAAGAACAATAGTTATTGTTTAACTAGGCAAAAAATAATTTACTGTCGCGGATAGAGTTTCATGGGGCAATAAATCTGTTTTTTGCCATGTTAACCACATTATTTTTTTCGTTGATTGATGTTAAGGTTGTTGCCTAGCAAAATTGATGACGACAGAAATAGACGTTTCAAATCCAAATAGGAGTGACGCCATATTCGTTAAATTCTATCCACCACGTTCAGAAAATAAGCTATCTCTTTCTTACACATTTTACTCGTATAAATCTATACGCATATCGTATGTCATAAGGGGCAGGGCTTATCAATTTTTGTCTTAACGGCGGTACCAGAACAATTATTAATCATATAATATATGGTATTCATTATATGAAATATATTTTCTTACATATTATTATTACTGTTTTCTTTTAGATTCACAAAAGTTCATTATATACCATTTATTGTTTACAGCTAACAACTTGTCAATTTTCTCATTTTTGTTGTCAAGTGTTAACATAAAATTTTGAAGTTAACGTGTTTTGTTATTTAGTTTTGTTCTATTATATTAAGGAGGTTGGTGACCGTTTATTAAAATGATGATGAGAGGCTGAAATTTATGCAGTGCCTTCATTTCACTATTTAGATTCTAAAATTATTTTTTTTAATTTTCGTCTAGGTATCCGGTTTTTGAGTAATTAAATGTTGAAATTCGCTCGTTTTACATGGACTCTTATGGCAATTCACTAAATTTTTGTTTAAACTATATGATAAAATGATGAAAAATTCACAGAACTTGTATTAATATTTCCAATAAACCTTTAAAAATAAGTTCTTGAAGATTTTGTGTACTTTGTCTAAACCATTTGCAAGTTATTTAAAAAAAAATGTAAGCATGTCAATGCAATGACATCAGCCAACGTGCGTTGAGGCGTTGAGCTAATAAATAAATGTCTGGGTACGCCACTGCAGGCGTCTCCAACCTCCTCAATCTTTGATTATTTCCTACAAAATCATGCGATGTATTAAAATGGTAAAATAATGATTAATTTTAAAAATAGAAATAAAAACTATTGCTTTTAAATTTCGCGTATAGAGAAAGACTATCAGCACCATCTACCAAACTAATGCTGTACTAAAGTAAAGTCTTGATTTATACGAATAATTTATATTTTCATGAAATTTTATTGACTCACCATAGCAACAAATACTTTTTATAGCCTAGGGATTAAAAATAATTGTATTTTCTAGGTACCTACTAAAAGTGACACTTCACAGACAGTTGTCAATAAAATAGCACTTAATGTCAATCGGCGAAAAGCAAATTTGTTATTTATATTTTCATTATTTTTAAATTTTTGTCTATCCGATTTTTGAGTAATTGAATATTGAAATTACGCTCTTTTTACATGTACTCTTATTTCAATTTACTAAATCTTTGTTTTGCATGCTTTAAACTGTGATAAAATGATGAAAAATTCATAGAACTTGTATTAATATTTGCTATAAACCTTTAAATATAAGTTCGTGTGAATATTTTGCTCCCTGTTTCTAAACCATTTGCAAGTTATTTTAAAATAATGTAAGCATGCCAAGTCATTTTGATTAGTGAATTAGTAATTATTGTAAAAATATAATCACTGCAACTGAATGAATTGCAATTGCAACGCGCGTCGAGCGAATTTTATTTACATTATCAAAAATATTTTTATTTTCATATCCGCCCCCAAGGCTTATGTCTGGGTACGCCACTGCATGGGTCACCAACCTCCTTAATTCTGAATAATATAAGCTTTGACTGCAGTTCTGTTTTAATTATATTATTTGTTAAAATTGTTTATATTCAATTAGCAATAGAAAAACAAGTTTAAATAAATAACTTCAAACAAAAATGAACTATATTTATTTTTGGCGTAAGAACGAAACTTAACATCGTACAAACGTTGCTGTACATTTTACATTTCTATACAACGTAGAAAAATTCCTCTGCATTATAATTCATTGTTTATCTACCTCTCGCTCTACCATGTGGAATAAAACCCGGGATCTCATTGTTAACGTGATATTAATACAATTGGCTTGAGGCGTATTTATTATACATGCAGAAACATAGGGTCTCGCGGTTTCTACAAAATAAATAAATTTTATTAAAATTATTTCAAGTGTTTTATTTGTTTGCTTTTTCTCAGACAATTTAATATTCCCTCAGCTGTGCCCTAATTGTATCTAAGCTACGGAGAATATTTTTAGCATTACAAAACGTTGTACGGAGGATTTTCTTTTATTATTGTTTGGCAAAAATGTTCTTACTAAAATAAGAGTCTAATTTTAGACTGTTCCAATAATTTATAACATGCGACGCAACAATGAAAATCAGTAAAAATAATCATATGAAATGTAAATAACAGCTCATTGCCGGGAGCACACAATTTGGACAAATATAGTTTTGTCAAAGTGTAGTTTGACCAAAAATAATTAAGCAAAACTGTATTTCAGTCAAACTGAAATTTGTTCAACTGGTATATTGTCAAACCGTAAATATGCCAACCCGTAATTTAGCCAAACTGTATTCTAGACAAACTGTAATTTCACATTCCGTAATTTGACCAAACCGCAACTTCGACTAATATTATATTGTCAAATCGTTTTCAGGTAAACCGTAATTTAACCAAAACGCAACTATACCTAACTGGAATAATTACGATAAAATGCGTTTGGCAAGATTACGGTTATGAATAACTACGATTTGACAAAAATACGTTTTGGATAAACAATAAAATATAAATATCTCTTGAATCACGACCCATACATAAACAAAGTCATAATTGCATAATAAATATAATTCACAAATAATACTTATATCAACATTTAAATGTTAGCTTGGGTCAAATTGACCCACTTCATGCATCAGAGGGTTAAAAAGACATCATAAAAAATAGTATAAAGAACTCACTTTATAAGACTTTTTTCGCACTCCAGGACTCGTTTTACTAAATTTGGACGCGTGCGAGAAAATCATGTCTTATAAAACTATAGCCCGGTGGGCCAAAACCATTGGCGGATCTAGGTGAGGGGGGGCGATCGCCGCCTCCCCCTTGACGGTTGGTAAATTTAAATTTTATTATTTTATTATACCTACACTAAATATAATTTTAATAAAATAACAATTGCAAAATATATTATTTTGTAATTATAGCAGTGGCGGATCCAAGGGGAGGGCGATCACCTTCCTTTGAGAGAATTTGATCTTTAAAAGTTTAAGAAATCGTTGACAAATTGAGGATAAAGAAATTTCCCAACTTTCATTTGATTTATTTTTTAAATTTGTTATTTATTTTAATTTTTACTCGTGAAAAAGGGTAAAATATATGTAATTTCCGCTTTATAGATAAATTTGACTTTTAATGAAACAGCCATTGACCTTGTACCCTAAAAATTTTACGCCTGCGGCGCTATTTTTCCTTTCTTTTTCAAAGAGCAGCATCGAAAATTACTTTTGATAAGAATTCGCCCCCTTCTTGGAGATTTTCCAGATCCGCCCCTGGCCAAAACTTGCCAGTTCGACATTGCATAAGGGATTGTGAATTTCTAAATGGAACTCTAAAAAGTAACTGCTCATTAACGCACGTTCGTTCCTGGATTAAACTACAGACAAAAATAAATCGAGAAGCAGAGAAATAAGTTCCGTTACGAGTGAAGTCGTTCTGTAAGAATCATCCGCAAACTCAACTCAACTTCATCGCAAACTAATCTAGTGCGACACGGCGTCCCGGCGACCGTCGCGGTGCCATTTCCCGCCAGCCTCGGAATCAAAAAGGACAGTGCACAATATTGCTTTAATCTTGCTCCCCTTGCGCGCTGCGTATTATCTCAAAGGTCTGCCGTTCCTTACTTCCAGTCGCCCACGCCGCCTGTCCCCGGTTTCCTTTGACAGCCGCTACAAGGAACAAAATGGCCGACTGCACACAGCATTAATAAGATTTCGGTGAATTTTTATGCCGGAGAAGCTGTGGATATGAATATTGTCTCGGGTAACAATTAACAAGATGGGTTTTATTTATTTTTAACATTTAAGAGGTCTAGTCTAGTCTTGAAAGTCCATTTAAAGAATGATGCGATGCCGTCACAAACCATTGTTACAAAAAAGTGATAGTGTCATAGATCTTATTAAAACTGAAATGGACAATATATCGTAACACCGGGAAATTGGGCTGACAGTGTGCGTCATGCAATAAATATAGAAAATGAATATACAGAGTGTTTCATAACTTCAAGTACATACGTTCATGGTATATGTTATTTGATATGCTGATTACGAATCTAAAAGAAGTTCGAAAAATTAAGGGTTGTTTACCTAAATCATTTTTTGTAGTACTGCACTGGATTCGCTTTCCAATTAAACACAAACTGACGTAAGTAATCAAGAATTTAAATTACATAATACTAGTAAAATAAACAAACAAAATTTAATTATTTTTAAAGAAACGATAATTATAATTAATTACATATTCAAAATAATTGACATGTCAAAATAAATAAAACACATACAATTCGAATGATTTTTACAAAAATCTGACGTGGACACCACATGACTTCCTTGTACGCCTTGTGTGTTCATACTTTTCTTAATAACTAAAATGTAAAATAATATTAAAAATTCTTTTAACTTATTATACTAGTATACTCACAAATATATTTTAGTCATTTTATTTAAACTGCAGAAGAAGATATAAAGCATATTTTACTATTGTCACTGTCATGTCATAATCATTTAAATTTTACGTAGTAACAAATGTTAATCGATCATGGACTACAAGATACCGAAATACTATAAATTATAAATATATACTTTAATTATTTTTAAATGATAGCAGATACAAAAATATTTATAAAATACCGATTGTAGGTAATAATCACATAATCTTTCATTTAAAATAAAAAAAATTGTCTAACATTAAATATTTATCGAAATATTTTTTAAAAGTACTACTTCCGGTTTGTAGACTGAAACCAAAAATAGGAGGTGCACAACTAGATGCTATAACAGTCCTAAATACAAAATTTCAACTTTCTACGTCTAACCGTATTTGAGTTATGCGACACACATACGTCCGTCCGTCCGTACGTACGTACGTACGTACGTACGTACAGACGTCACGTCGAAACTAGTCATAATGGATTCAGAAAAGGTCAAAACGGATATTTCCGTCAAAATCTGAGAACCGAAATTTTTCGCGATTACAATACTTCCTTACTTCGTACAAGGAAGTAAAAATTGCTCAAAATCGTTACATAATGCAGCACGGTGAATTAAAGACACGCTGCAAGCTTCGTTGAACGAATTATGATGTCTCATAAAATTAGCAGCGTTTTCAACCCGTTCCCTCAGTTGTTCCAGAGTTTCAGGAGCTTTCTAGTTATCATAAACTAATGATTTTATATAGCTCCAAAAATAAAAATCTAATGGATATAGATCCGGAGATCTAGGAGGCCATTGTACAGGACCACCACGTCCTATTCACCTATCCGCAAAGATTTGGGTCAAGTATATTACGTGTAAAGTGCGGTGGTGCACCGTCATGCTGGACCATGCATGCTGCCGCACATTTAAGGGAATATCTTCCAATAACTCCGGCAAATATTATTTTGCAAGAAAGATAAATAATTTGCACCATTCATTTTATTAAGTAGAACATAGGGACCAAGTAACGTTCCATTTATAATTCCAGCCCAGATATTATAGTCAGCTAAGCATCAGTTTCAACCCGAAGTCGTGCAAATGGCCATTCATAAGGAATATTTTAATTAAAAATAAAATTTGTAAAATTATTAAGTTTCATCAAATTATTTATAATGGCAGACGATGAATTCGACATAAATTTTTCTTCCGATTCTCATATCTAATTATTATAATTGCTGTGTAGGTTTGTAGGTATAACAAAATAAAAATGAAACAAATAATGAATTCCAAGAATTTTAATTTACAAATAAATAATTGCATATAATATTATTGTCCTGTGCTTATAACTAACAACCATCGTTAAAAAGGGATTATAAAATAAACACGTCATTTAGCGATCATAAATTGACGAGATATTTTTAATGATACCAATATATTAAACATTTTAAGAATTCTTCACAAAATTATTTCAAGAAAACTTCCTTTCTTAAATTTTCTGTGCGGAAATGTCACAATACCAAAGGAACAAAATTCTTAGAAACTTTGGAGTTAATATTAATATGTCGCAAAATGCATCCTTGTCTAACCGATGCTACAAATCCATGTTTCGTGTTTTCATGTGAGTGAAGCGCATGAAAAAGATATTAAGAATAGTCTAAAATAACTTCTGTGAATAGAGACGCTACGGAGAAGTTTTAAATTAAACTTATAATCAAAAGAATCTGAAACTATATAATCGTATATTGACCATATGAAATAAAACTCAAACAGATTTTATATTAAAATGCAAAATATAACTGTATTTATTCAAACGCATGTTCTGAATGTAACATACCTAAATTAATTAGAATACGTTAAGGGAGGTCACTACCGACGTATAAATGGTGACAAGAAAGTTTAGTTTTTTCCTTAAAATTGAAGGAAAAATTCACATCTTTAGAATAACAAATACATTTTTGAATAAATAAAGATTGTCTCCAAATGCGTCTAATGCCACATTTTTCATTTTTGTACTCTATTATTTTATATTCATGGATAAACATGGCCAATTTATGCTATTTTGTGAGTTTTTTTATCAAACATATTTAAAACAAAAAATTTAAAAAAGTTGCATTAGACGCACTTGAGGAAACCTCGAGATAAAATATCTCATTTGTTTAAATCTTAATACTAAATCCAGTTTTAATGGAAAAATTGAATATCGTTTTTCGTTATTTTGACGGCTTGTATTGAACCATGTGCAATTTAATTTTCTGAATTGAATAGTTCATAAAAAGTAGTATTTATTTATTTAAATTAATAATTTTATCCTTTGTTTATTCATATGTAACATGCCTCACATTGAAATCCGGCATTTAGATATCAGATTATTAGAAAAAACACCAACAACTTCGTGCTTTGTCGATGTTTTTTGACAGATATATAGAAAATACTTAGTTAATTGTATACCTAGGCTGCGAAATCTGTTTAGCGTCCGACATAAAAATACTTGAGGACACTAAATATAGGTACATTTCGCGGACAAGTTATACACACAATATTTTTTGTGCAACTGCAATGCGTATAATAATTATTGTATTAGAATTGTATTAGAATTTCGGGATTTGAACCTCACGGGTTTGTATCCCTAGGGTGACTTGATGGCACACACACAGTATGAATTGTTTACTTATACTTTGCCACGGCGTTTTTTACTACCATGTGCGTTGCCAGTCAACCCGGCGCAAGCCCTTGTTACAGCCTTTAGCCGGTGCCCGATAGCTAGAGGTTGCCAAGTTAATTAGATCCCTACTTGGAATGGTAACGGGAGTGGGTACCGATCCAAATCAGGCCGTGAAAATTTCCTAACCTGACCGGGATTCGAACCCACGACCTCTGTAACCAGAGCCTAGCATTCTACCACTATGCTATCCCGCCGTGTCAATGCGTATAATAATTAAAAACACACTTTTTTATAACAACTATCAAAAATATCTGATTGATATGCACAACCACTACTACTAATAGCAACGCGGCCGCGAAATGTATCGTACCCAAATGTTTTACTTCGCGGCCTGAATTGCAGACGTCAAAGTCAACTTACTTTGACAGTTGCGAAAAAAGAATTTTTTATCAGTTTATCCTGTTTGCCATTTAAACAAATTAATAAGTTTGATCTTATTCATCATGTTTTGGTTATAAAAAGCAGATATAAATATACGACAAATATTTTATGTTATAAAATTCCTCCATATTCGTCCCTCTGATTTTATCCTCTTCCTCTTTTTGTTCTTGCGTATCGGCTGCGGACTGTCGTCCTGTGTCTGTCGACTTGCTGAACGGTTGAACGCCAAGCTAAGCCAAATTGCTGTAACCCAAGACACTGCTTTGTAATTCATGGTCTTTCCTGCTTTATTTGTCATTCTATCACTCTTTCCGCGCCCCCTGCCCGCCCTGCTGCGCCGCCCCTGCCGGTACAGGGCAGGACGACGAAGAAAGTGGAAGGTGAAAGAAAACCGAGAAATTGTTGATAAAATAGATGTTAGAGTGTAAAATAATATCAACGATTATTGGATAATACATTCATTTTACAATTGCTCCATTACTCACTAGTGAGTTTTTTATGATTTAAGAGGCCCGTCTACCTCCTAAAATCCAGCATAAAATGTTCTAACGTAGCGACTGTTTTGTGGCCAGTACATGAATAGTAAAATTTAATTCAACAAGGATTTAATAGAGAAAGAATGGATCTACAAATATGCCTTTTTTAAATTTTAATTTAAAAATTGTACATGATTATAAAACTTTCGAAAATTTCAAATAAAATTCCAAATAATTCAATTTTACACGGTTATATCTCATGATAGAAATAAAGTTTTTAAATCTTAAAAAGGCACATCTGTAAGTCCATTCTTACTCTATTAAAAGTTTATAAAAACAATATCCTGAAGTCAATAATAAACTGACAGTTTATCCGCAACGAAAACGCTTTTACAGTATTTTTCAACTTCAAATTAACATTATCCACTTGACATGAATCGTCCATGGGATGTTTAAAAATATCTTATTCTTGTACTTTAAGTGATATTACGTAAGTCTATCCTAGCCACATCCAGAGTATTATATACTCAATACAAACATCTCAGAGAAAAACATGGAATACACTTGGGATATTATTACCAAATTACTAATATTGGGATGTTACATTAATAATGTGACCAAGGACGGACATTAGCAATCGCAAGGATATTAATAGGATGTAAATGGGCAAAAATAACAAGTAACAAGCCGGGATATTTACATTCTTGAAATGTTCTGAGGATTTTATTTTGTCAAGTGGGTACATAGCTAGGATGCGGCAAAGTACGAGGTTTGGACAGGTTTTAGGCAAGCGTGTAGTAGTGGGAAAAGAGTGGAATAGAAAAAAGTAAAATCGAGAGTATTCTAGGAATTCGGAAAAAGCGCTGATTGTTTTGTTACAATAATTTATGTTTCAGGGGAAAAACTAATTTTGGTACCCATATATAGGTATGTAAAATAAACTGTAATATTTGTAATAAAGAAGGTTTTTGCCGGCCACTGTACTGCTTTTATTTATAAGTGAATTAACTTCAAATTTTAATATGTTGTCAACAAAGCTTGGATCTGCGAAATAACCGATTGAATTTTTTTAATTCGTTTTATAATAGAAGATATTCGTGTTCAAAAAATAACAAAATTGTCAAAATTCAAATTAACATATTTCGATTTTAAAGCAAAATTTTAAAATTCTGCATCTTGCATTTTGTAGATTGTACTTTTACCTTCAACAATATCTTTAGATTATTATATTTAACAGAGCAATACACGCTGTGGAGTGACGGGCGAAATCCATGTTTTTGGCTCTTTTCTGGCACGGTAGTTCGTAAAAGTGCATTTATGCTGTATGGAAAGTAAAATTCATGCGCATAAAATGTATTTGACCTCCTTTTTAATAATTATCCTAATTGAAGTGGGGCTAAGAAAACGAAGTAAAATCCTCCTAAATCCGGTGCTGGTGCAACGTCCCCAGCAAGTCCTGCTGTGTTTAATCTCCCTGGTCCCCATTTGTCTCTATCTTAAGAACAATGTATTATTTAAAAGAGAGCCTGTGCAATGGCTCGCCTAATCTACGCCTCAAAGCAAAGACCAGAAACAATCTTCTAACGCATCCCTGCATCCTTGTCGCTCTCGCTCGCCGGGCATATCGCCCTCTCTGTCGCAGTGCAGGTGGGAAGGACTCGGGTTTTAAAAACGGCAATAACGCATATAATTTTGCACCTTTGTTTTTAAAAGGCAAGCTTAAGTTTGCGTCACTTTGTATTCTTGCGGATTACAACACAAAGCGTGAGTTGTATTTTTAAATTAAAATATAAATAAAGAAAAACGCGGACTTATCTTTTCTCAGTTGTTACCACTGGAAATGAGTAATTTATTTCATAATTGAAGCTACATTTTTCACGCGCAAATTCCATTCTGCAAGAAAAATGAATAAGACAATTTGGGAGTAAACACAACAAACGAATTACATAAAAGTAATCGCAAATAATACGCGTAGGGCTGTATCTAACAAGTAAAAGTCATTCATTTCTATACGACTGTTACAGAATGTTGTCATTCTTACATAATTTTCAATTATAGAATGGTTACATTCTATCACTTGTTACAGTTTCATTACTAATGACGGAATGAAATGTGGCGAGTTAAAATAACTTAACTTTATTAAATGTTTTTGGTTGGTGAGTAGCTTTCAAATACGTTTAGATTTAATAATTCATTCATTTAGAATATTATATTATAAATACAAATATTTTTATTTAAATAACTGTAGGTCATGTTTTTTAATGCAATTAAATTTATAGTCGTAGAGAAAGTATAGTCTGCAACACGTTTGAAATGGCTATTCCACTCTCGTGAAACCGTGAAACTCGGCTGCGGCTAGTCTCACAAACTTTCCATTCGAGCTGAATATGCTTCATTCCACACTTGTTGCAGAATATACTATTATATGTTCGTGATTCGTATTTATATAAATTGAATTCTTTACGACCTACTATAAACACGTTGAGTGCCAAGGAAAATTTTGAAATTTTCATCACAGGGCCATTATCAGATTCGTATTATACCTTTCTGATTACAGGTTTTCCTATTTTCAATTTTTACTAATAACGTCCCTAAGCTGATTTTTTAAAATATAAAATAGACACCAGTGTCTGCGCTGGCCTTAGATAGAAGTTTGCTGTGCTAGCAGACACGTTTTGCAGACACAGCGTGAGCTATCAAAGGGCCAAAACATACATTTTTAGAAGACATATGGAAAATTGCATTTCCACTTGCAAAAAACTTTTCCGAAATTTTCCACCTTTGGGCCAACGAAGACTGCATGCCATTTTGGTTATAGCTGTTTTATGACTATACTAAACTCGGCAATACAATTAGGGGAACACTTGAAATGAGGTGAAAATTCACCCATTTTCAAATCGTCATAACTCGGCGTATTTTCAGTCGCTTTCGATGAATCTTCGAGGGCGAAAAACTTTGTGTCTACTTTAAAGTCATGCATGCGAACTTTAGCGTCACCCCTTCCTCCCTTCTACAGCATCTCTGTGAAAAAATGCTTTTAAATCGAAAAATGTCAAAATTAGGGCACTAATATTTGTTCAATTTCTTGTGCAGGGCTCAAAGAACGAAGTTCCTACGTTCATTTTACACAAAGTTATGAGTGTTTTAAAAAAAGTGCATTTCGAGGTTTTTCGCGCATAACGCAGCGACTTTTCAACTGATAGAATTAGCTTTACAATATTCTATATACACCGGTGTCTGCCATGGTACTCAACGTATTAAGGTTGTTGTCTAGCGAAACTAGTGACATCGGACGGTAGGCTTCATGAAGTGTAGCTTATTTCAAAGAAGGTAAAAAAGTAAATACATTTGTCGTTACCGTTATATTAAAGTATTAGTGGGGAAATAAGTTTTACGTTTGAAATGTCTGGTAATAAATGTCGTTGCCTTTTTGATACTTCATAACCTCATATCTTCGATAAATTGACTTTGAAATTAAATATCATTTTTATAAAACTGACGATTCCATTGAAAATTTAATTTACTTCTTCTATATTCAATTAATATTGTATATATCGTTGTGTGTGATTTTATTTAATAATGTACTTGATAAGAGGATAAAATAAAATTGGTTGAATAGTCTCTGACAAATATGTGAATAGTTGCTGCCACATTTGCTACCCAATTTAGGTTAAGGTCGTCTAGACATGTTATTTGTGCCGTGTGGCCATAAAAACATGTTTGCATCTTCAAAATTCACAAGGTAAAAATTATATTTTTCCGCTTTGTAGCTCCTGCTTGTTACAGATTCCAAATTCATCGTTGCTTGTTACTCTAACATCTCTCCAATTCCATTAAAAAACCAAACATTGCGTCAAAAGTATCAAAATACACAGCGAGGAATCTTTTATCGGAGAAACGCGGCCTCTTCGGCCTCGTATTTACAGTCGCGCTGAGATTCCTCATAAATATTATAATACCGATTACATTTCGTTCATAAGACAAACTCCTTTCGACAACAGTTAAATGAATTTCAGCCGAGTCGAGGTGAATAAATACGAGAGATTGCTCTCTTGGCGACTGCGTTTAAACAATCTAAAACAATATTTAGTTTGTGTTGAGACGAGGGAACTGAAAACTCTAAACTTACTGCGTAGGCCACAAGATGCTCTTATTTTAGTCTGAATTTTGACATTTCGTGGGGAAAATAATCTAGATGGCCGAGCTAAAGAATATTCGCCAGCATAAAGCCCTATTCGCACGAGGATTCTTTGAAGATTCTCCAAGATTCTGAATCCTGGAAAAGAAGAAGTTTCATCTTGAAAATAAATAAATTCATGAATTTGAAGCAATCAATAAATTATAAATTCTTCTTTTCCAGGACTCATTCAAGATTCAAGACACCGCAATTAATTCATTCTCACTAGAAAGAAGAAAACTTCTTCTTTTGCAAGATTAAGAATATTATCTACTGAACTATGACTACCTACGAATTGTATTCAAGAGATTATTCATTGAATCAGATCCAGTTTTAAATTTAAATTCCAAAAAAATGCAGTTATCCATGATTTCAGAAAATAAATATTTTGATAAAATTTGAATGTCAACGTCAAATGTGTTTTTGTTTTGTTTTTCTATAATTTCAAGTGAAAAATGTTCTAGAACCTGAAAGAAAAACCAGAGATATAAATTGTGCTTTAGACAAAACAAACAAAATATCATAATAAGAATGTTAATTTGTTAAATAGTCACTTAAAAGTATAGGTATTATATTTGATTTAAAAACTAGGAAGAGCGATTTGAAGTTGTGTCGCTAAGCCCTATTTACACTGTGTAATAAATACTTACACATAACTAATTTATTATTATTTCTTGTTCTTTTTATCTTTGCATTTTCAATATGAGTACTTGCCTCGATACACCTTTATTGTAGCCACGCATGGATGGCCCACACAAAATGATTTATCAATTCGTAATAAAATTTGTTGATCGTATTAATCAAAAACCTTCATGAACCAATTTTTTTAAATCATTTTAGTGGAAGTAACATGTAGGTACATATTCACAATCCACATATTTTGATATTGTTATTATTTGTGTATGGCAATTTGTAAAATGAACAAATTCGTTGATGCTGTATTTTGCATATTTTCTGATTTAGATTAAATATTTGTCAGTTGGAAGGTACAAATTTTTTTTAACTAATTTAGAAAAAATGTATTGTTTAAAAAGCAAACTATATAGTTCTTTCACTTGTTGTATCACTGCTACTATTAAATAACATATTATACGATGGTTCTTAGTGACTAATGTCATATTATTACTAAAAATTATTCAAGTGTTTATGAGATAACTAAAACTTCTTTTGGTTTGTAGAACTTCCTTACTATTACTATGTTTACATGCAGTTTTGAAACCGTTTCCAAAACGTTTTGAGTTTTAAAATCTCCATTAAAACAGTGTCAAAACGGTTTTGAATTAGCTCTAACCAAAACCAAAATTCTTGGGTTTGACTTGAAAATTAATTTCAAAACTAGTCATGTAAACAGGTAAAATTAAGTTTTGAGATTGCGCATGCGTACTTCACAAAGATTTCTGCCGCTTTTTGAACGTACTTACTAACCTACAAAGTACAAACACCAATTATTGTCAGTTGTGACTGAAAACTGAGTTACCTACACAGTTTCCTTCGCCTTTGCAATTCGTTTTCAGTCAAACGTTGTTTAAATAACTGATATTTTAAAACAGCTTCTAATATGATTTCTTTGTTGTTTTCCATTATTTTACACACCAAGGAGGTTACACATACACTATTTTCAATACATAAGAGGTTATATTTTTCGTTCCGATCTGTCACTCAACTGCTTGCGCCAAAACTGTTTTCAAACCTCGTTAACACTTGTTTTGAAAACTGCATGTAAACAATTATACATAATTTTGACTGAAAACTCAAACCATTTTCAAAACTGCATGTAAACATAGTATAAAACATACATAATAGTACTGTCCGTGCAGCAAGAGTTGTCCGAATGATAACAACATTTGCCTCCGAAGGTGAGACCTCATGAAATAGCGTAAAAGTTCCTTAAAGTCATGTGAATTGAGTCTTGAATAGCCCTCTGGTAATAGAGACAAATCTCTAAGAGCATGTCCCAAATTAACGATTTGCTTGTTGTGGCAATGTTAAGTAAATTTGGTATCAGATATTGAACATCAGTTATCCATTACAGTAATTAGTGTAGAACAACAGAATCACCTTGTCTGGCTACCGATCCTGGAATTCGAACCTGCGGCTAAAATGTCCCAAGGGCTAACAAGTCACTATCAGGCCTGCGTTCAATTCTATTCATGCGAATGCGAAAGCAGAATAGTTCTACGCACCATCAAATTATTATTATACTTTCATAATGTTATTAACATTAAGTAGATTTTATTTATTTAAGCCGAATTAGTTGAGGTAGGTTGTTGAAACGAAATTTTCAATTGATATATTTCAGGCTTTAATTACCTATTTATTAGACGTTTCGACCTCAGTTTAGGTCATTTTAACAGCAGTTACTTTGTTATAAATTAATTGCATTTTAAATATTTCTTTTGAGGTGTACTATTAACGTGTACCTACTCTTGAAGTGTACACCTCAAAAGAAATATTTAATATGTAATTAATTTATACTTAGTTTATAACAATGTAACTGTTGTGAAAATAACCTAAACTGAGGTCGAAACGTAGCAATATAAATAATTAAAGCCTGAAATCTCGCTGAACTTCAACTATCAATTGGAAATTTATTTTCAACAACCTACATTATTAATATTAATAATACAATAAATTTCACTGGACTAATAATAATAATTTAACAATCTGAGAAAATTTGCAAAGTTGCAAATATTATTTTATTTTATTTATTTAAAACAATTATAAACTTATAAACATTTTCTTATATTTAGGGCCGGTTTCTGAAATGATATTTACCTGACCAGTTATCCAACTGCCAGTTAAATTTATTGAAAGGTTAAAAATGTTTTGGGTTTCTGAAAACATTCTCCAGTTAAATTATATGTCAGGTAACTAACTCATAATTTTATCCTGAACTAACACTTATTTTTAAATCAAATTCGATTTGGTTAAATTATCAAAAACGCGCACGGACACCCTTGTCATTTGCAATTTATGAAGGTCCTGGCGAATACAAACAAATGATGAAAAACATAGTATTGTGGCTAAACCAGGCCCCCTGAAAAATTTAAAATAATATATTTGATAGAAAAATGCCTGTAGAATCGAATGCTTCAAACCGGAAGTTGTTTTTACCTCTCGCCACTCATATCTGTAAGAGAGGTATTGTAATCATGCTAAAATTTCGATAGTGAGTTTTCAATGGATAAGCACGTTTTGAGGTCCCTAGAACACGATTTTGATAATTTCGCGATGATGTCTGTGTGTGTGTGTGTGTGTGTGTGTGTGTCAGTGTGTGTGTCAGGATTGATGTTGGAGGTACGATAACTCAAATACCACTGAATAAAAAAATTTGAAATTTGGTATACAATATTCTGACACCCTAGATTAGATCTGATTAGATTTTGGTGTTGATCGTGCAACCGGAAGTGGTAGTTTCTTGAAGATCTGAAGAGTTTTTCTGGAATATTCTCAAAATTTATGAATTAATACGAATTTTTTAAATAACATTGTATACTAAATGTTACTATCTACAATATGTATTCAAAACGTTGTTTCTATCTAGCTCCATTTTCCAATTACAAGAAGTTAAAAATTCTACAAATTTGTTACAATTTTGATTTATCTGCCTACCTATGGAAACAAAAAATAAAATATTTGAGTGTTAATGTCATATGAATTTTTGACTTTTTGGCAAATTGAAATGGAAAATATGAAATGTCATTTAGTATTTATAAGGTAATAATAAACTTTAATAATATTATAAAAACTACAATTCCCGAATTCCCTTCTAGTACAATGGTATATTTGTGAGTAAGTATTACATAATATATACTTATATTAGAAAAATAAAAATAGTAGAGTATGGCGAGAGGTTATGTGTTGGCCACATCGGATTTTTTCTATCCGTTTTTGTGTCAGGAAAATTTTCTCGTTTTTCTCGTAAAACGTAAACTATTAGTTCTATGTAAAAAAGTGATGGTATCTTTTTGTATGAAATTTTATAAGCTACAATATTATAATAACAATATTTACCGTAAAATTTAAAGTTACCGAGTTTTTTTGATTTTTTTTTCAATATTGCGGCTCGAGCACACTTTCTGCTACTCGGGACTCATCGGAATCATGAATTTTACATATTTTTTTGTAATTCTGCAGATTTTCAGAAGTCTCCTACTTTTTTTGTTTATTTGGCGAATTTTGTATCATTTTGTCTGGACTAAAGCATTCCAATTGATCCAAAAAAGGACGTGTGTGGAGTGATCAATAAAAAGAAGAAAAAATAGCATTTCTTGAACCTGTGCATTATTATAGCAAAGTGCTAAAGTTTAATAATCTGATTCCCTGGCATTCTCTGAACATTCCCAGCCTCGCAAGTACAATAATGTAAACATCTCGTACCGTCGTACCCCTTGACAATTACAATATGACTATGACTGTGATGTCTTATTCACTTGTATCCGTGCTAAGTTGAGCTTTGCGGTCAGTCGCAAGTCTCAGCCGGGTGAATAGTTCGCAACGAGGGCATTGTGCGCCAGTGGAGTTCGTCAAAGGGGGCCAAGGAGCTAAAACAACTCAACTAACTTCCAAGAGCGGCAGATAGCTGCGGGCCGTTACATAGGCTCAACTAAACGGAACTTGGGAAATTATTTTAAGTTTTTAATTTCTTCTGCAACTATCCTTGGTGGAGGAGCGTGTAATGATGTACGAACTCGGAGTTTCGCGCAGTGGCGTAGCTACCGAAGGGCTAGAATGGGGTCTCGGATCCTGACCAGCAAACCTCGGATTGAACTACCTACAAAATATTTAAAAAAAATTGCAACAACAATCTGTTATGGAAAACTTTATATTACTTTCAATTTAATTTATCTGTAAACTATTATTTGAAAATAACTATATGTATTCGAGTTCTAGTATAGGTACACAAGATAAATAATATTTTTCTTGAGAAACGCTGTCCTTTAGTATAAGTTTGCTACCGCCATCTATCGATCGTGTCAAACGACAATCGATGAATCTATAGAAAATGTTTGTCGGGGATTCCCAAAAAATGTTTTGTAGCGTAGCATTCAGTAGTGGGTAAATAATAATTTATACCTCGCATTCATCTTTATGAAACACTTAAAACATTTGTATTTTTTGAATGACTATGAACAGAGGACTGTAAGAAGCTAATAGTTATTTGTCCAACTAGAGAGGAAAGCGCTCCTTTTTCCCACTCGAGCTCGAAGTTTGTGTCACGAGCGAAGCGAGTGAGGCAATCGAGCAAGAGTGGAAAAAGAGCTTTCCTCTCGTGTTAGACACAACATTTTTTTCACGACATATTTAAAAACATTGTAAATGTAGAAGAAACACATAACTAGAAGTTAGGTTATAACTGCCATCTGTCAGAATGACGTTTGAAAACAACGAAATGCAGCCAATATGCCAAATTTTTAAGTTGTAAAATCGTGAAATAGTAGAAAAAGAAAGTATAAAACATAATAATTGTAAAATAATAGTTTACAGTATATCACTATAAAATCAGATTTTTCAATAAAATAATAAATATACTTACAATTTTTAAAATATTTCATCGTAAAATAACACTGTTGGTAACACTGCTTACTTTCCTCTCTAGAGAGGAAAAACCTACTTTCCTCACTATTTCGCGAGAAGAAAATTGTGTTTCCCCGCATGTCGTGAAAAAAGGTAATTTTTAGTTCCCTATGTTTCTTCATTCAAAAAGTGTTATTTATAAGTTATATCCCGAATGCAATGAATTTAATCGATAAATTTGACATGTCTGGCTTATGAAATAAATTTTGCTTAAAAAGTATTTGAGTACATAATAATTTGAAATTATTATGTACGATAACACTTTTTTATAAGCAAATTTTTTTGAATAAGCCAGACGTCAAATTTATCGATTCAATTAGCACGAGGGGTATAATGTTAAGATTATTTCATGAATTCATAGTAAAAACTTTGATTTTAAATAAAAATTATAGAAACTAACAACTATAAACTGTTAAAATATATAATTTTTAAATTTCAAATCTAACGTTTAAACAAAAATATCAATTTTTATAAATTTTGAGCAGTCGTGGATAAAATTTGTATATCACATGTGGGCTAAAGCATATTACAGCACTCATGTGATTACACGACTCAGTCTACGACCTCGTCGTGCAATTTTTCACATTCGACTGCTGTAATAATGCTCTTTTTTAAGGCGGATCGACTACTGAGGTCATTACCGTCGTAACCAAGTTTTTAGGAGTAACACGGAATTTAATATTTTACTTATATAATATTATTTGCTTTTAAAATTAAAATTTAATCGTATAGGAATAGGAAAGTTCTTATAACTTTGAGGTTCTTATAACCTTTTTTTCACAACCTTATTTTAAACTTTTTTAACCTATTTACCTTCTAATACCCTATTGTTATAGCCCTTTTTTGGACCTTTTTATAACTTTTTATATTTTTAAACCAACCGATGAGAAACAAAATGATATGTAAAGAGACATTTATTTTAATATGAGAGGAAAATCATATAATGTCACTTATTAGTAGAGATGGGAATTTAGGATTTAAAATTTGCGAAAATAGGTTCCTAAAAAGGTTAATAAAATTCTCGTTTTAGGTACAAAATATCTAAAATTAGGATCCAAAAAAAGTGTTTTAGGTTATAATTTTTTTTAAATATTTTATTATATTGATATAAATAAACATTAATTCATTCAAATCTTTAACTTGAAACTTCAGTACTACTTTAAAATTAGAAAACCATTTATGTAACATGAAATTTAGTAAGTTATTTTAAAATAAACACCTGCCCTTTTAATTGTAGCATTTTTCGTACAGTTTTAGTTTATGTGACGTTCTTGGCATGATTTTTTTTTTAAATATTCAACCACATTAACACTTGTACAGCACAAGCACAATCTACACTACAGCCAGTGTGGTGCGACTCGTATATGAACTGCTGTAACCATCACGTGACTAAAATTTTAGTTTTCGCACCGACCGCTAGATGACAGCTGTATTTAATTTCAAATACTTATTAAAATGCGCGAAGAAAATAAGTGCAGAAGTAGGTACAAAAATCTAAATTGCCATCCTAAAAAATACAAATATCTGTGAATGTTAAATTTAAAAAAAATAAATATTTAAAAGACGATTTAGGAACATAAAAATATGATTTAGGTACAAAGATAGTAAAATAGGTCCAAATTCTAAAAAACCACGATTTTAGGAAAAATAGGTAAAATCATATTGGGTTCAAATGAAAGCATTTTCTTCAAAACGGATTTCGTATTATGACACATAAAAATGGTACTCACGTAGAAAAAAAGGAAAAATCACTAAATTCCCATCTCTACTTATTAGCCCTGTACTGTTTAAAAATGCAACGAGATTGTTCATCTTGTCCTTGTCATTATCCCACTTGTAAAATATAAGTAGCTATTAAAGTGCATTTTTATCGTATAAATGCTATATTAAAATTTTATTTATTTTTGACATCATCGAATTTGCTAGCCAACAACCTTAATTACTAATTAGTACCTACACGACCACGTTCGCGTCATGCAAAATGTAGTTGTAGTTTCCGGACTATAATAGGTACAGTTCTTATAAAACGCAAATAATATCAGTAAAAACAGTGCGAGTTTTAAAAAATATCCCCTAAACAGTAATATATGAACTTGAATAATAAATTTTAATGATAATATGCACTTCAGCAATGTGCAAATGAATCCATTTTCTACTTAATGCACCATAAAGTCTGATCAGCGGCAAGATTACTTGGAAAAACTTCCAGGATACAAAATGAAGAGCATACCATCGTAAAATAAATCAGGAAGCAACGTTTATGTGTCTCTTACAATTAGGAAGAAACATCGTCGTAAATTTCGCTCAATTAATTTTTGAAGCAGTCCCTAAGCTTCGTAAGCTCTGATCGACAAGTAAAAAAGATTCGGAAATTTTATTAGTGGTCTCAAAAGTTTCAAAGAAGAAACTTCAACACGTTTTAAAAATCATTTTAAACCTTAATCATCTATCTGTGTAAATGTTTGTCGAAGCGATCAGCTGTACACGTGAATTAATTAACGAGAGGTTTAGTCATTTTTAATTAAATTACGAAAAAACGACGGACACTTAACAGGGCAATGTACGGCAGAAATGTAAGCAAAGATAATTGTTTCGATATTTTGTTGAGTTTCATTTCAATTGGGATATTGCACTACTAATGCCCATGTCACACCGGTATGGCACGAAGCACGGTGCTCGATGGAACAAATAATGCATAACGTAAAAATTTTATCGCCGCTATTTCATCGAGCATTTTGACATTTGGTGAATAATTGATGTCAAAATAGTAACAGTAAGTAATTAGATAATAAGAATATAACTCTTTAAGCTTTTGTCAATATATGCACTTATGATGGATTTAATTAACACAAAAAATTGATTAATTTTATTTCTCAGCTGGCAAAAATAATTTTTACGAATAATGCCACATCGAGCACCGTGCTTCGTGCCACGCCGGTGTGACATAGGCATAGAGATGGCGCTATTCACCTATGTGAAATTCTGAACAACGGTGCACTTTACTTTGGCTTCCACATTGCAGTGTATTACTTTGTTGTTTTTTCTTCTGTATGGAGTTTTCATTAAGTGTATGCTACTAATTTTGATAGAATATTGTGTGATATTTTCTATTGTTGAATTTTGATAATAAATTTGTTTTTATTTTGCATTTTAAGTACATGTTAAGATATATACATAGTTTAGATCTAGCTTAGTCTAATATTAAATAAAAGTTGTATATAGTTTATATGTAATGTATTAATTATTTAATTTTTCTACTTTAGTTGTGTTCAAAATACCTACAATGACTATCTTATCATAAAAAGTAGGTATGCAATAAATAGCAGGTTAATTTATATTTACACAATCAATGAACTAAAATGAACAAATTTTAAACTCAATACTTTTAAAAACGTTTAAATTTGTTGTTACATTTATCTAATCATATAAACAATTACTTCCTCTGAAATATTTATTATTATTGTAAGTTTTGTATATGTATTTAATCATTTTACACTCCAAACTCCAAAAAAATACTTTTAAAAATGTTTAAATTTGTTGTTACATCAGCAACAATTATTTCCATTAAAAATTATTATTAATGTACTTAAGTGAATATTGTAACAAATAACACATTTTTCCAACCTTTAATTTTCCTTGAATCCTTGTTGAATAACTTGAAGTAAAACCAAGAGCATAGCAGGAGCCACAATTTTACTTTTAAATAGCACTATTTCACTTTAAAATACCACTATTTTCACTGCAATACACCACGATTTCACTATAAAACTGGCGATTTCGACTGTTTTGATACTACTTTTCTCAATCTAAGTTTCTTAATTGAACGGCGAATTGCAAGTCTGCGTGACGTCACTCAGCAACACTCAACCAAACTGCGCGAAATTCTGCCAAGTTAAAGAAGAAATCATCCGCTCCCAATTCGGCCATTGGGATATTAATAGAATATTTTATGTAGTTTTATATTGTTGTAGTTTTGGTAGTAAATTTAATAAATTATAACCAACTTTTTTCAATAATTGTAATTTTTATCGAATTCAAATGTAATCAAACTGTGCAAGCAAAACATACAACTTACAAGCTAGCAACGCTGCCGGCTCGCTAGCAGATACCGCTTATACTTTATAACATTGTTCTTTATATTTCTTTATATTATCTACAAATTATCTAATAATTATCTAGATAATAATTAATTATCTTTTATCGATCATCTAGATAATTTTTTCAATGGTTATCTATTATCTTTATCTAGATAAATAAAAACTAAGTTATCTTTATCTGTATCTAGATAAAAAAATATTGTTATCTATTACAACACTGCCTGTTTTTAGTCCGTCTGGAATGTTGTTCCTCTGGTTTGTTTAAATAAATAAATAAATAAATAAGGGCGGACAATAGCAATCGCTAGGATATTAATAGGATGTAAATGGGCAAAAATGGATCCACAATCTTGAAATGTTCTGGGGATTTTTTCAAGTGGGTATTGATTTAATTACACTTTTCATTGTTTGCACACACGATTCGCAACTGTCACTAGCAGGTTACATCCGAGTTAAAAATAATCTTTGAAGGCGGAGCCTGCTTCGATCGTGTTTTGCGCTTGCCGCAAGGCGTTATGGGGTAATTATGTGGTTCAAAGGAAAACAAGAGCATCGAAGACGGCTTGTATCGTCGCCTGCCGGATCAGGTAATTATAAACTGAGTCGAACTGAACTGGGAGCAATGGAGGTGGGACGATTGGAGGCTTTCGGAGGCAGTCAAGTGAGCGTATGCCACGGAAGGTGATAAGATTTGATCCGATTGAGATTTGATCGCGAGGTAATTTGGAGCTAGGAGGGCATTTATTAGTTTGCCAACGAGCCTAATCGAAATTGCTGAGTTTATGCTTAGATGCTGTAACTAATTTCACTGTGAAAAATGTTTACTATGTTTCTAAAGAGACACGGACAGTGGCGGGTGGAAATTAAACTGAATCATTATTTCACAATTTAAAACCTGTTTTATATTATACTTTTTTCGTCTAAATCCATGCTAGATTTCTCGTTCGATTTCCATCCCCCATCCGAGATTCGTTCGATTTTCATACTTTATTTCCAAACTATCCATATACACTCGGAATTCTTAGATTTTTTCCGAAATGGTCCAATTTAGGCAACTTCAAAATAATAAATAATATTCTTACTTATTCTGACAAGTGACAACTTCAGATTTTTAGGTTAAAATTTATAATAGATAAAAAATTAACACAACTTGAACACGTACAAGTGCAAAACTGATAAACGTCAACGTGAACAAATCAAAACAAAATATCAAAACTTTTAAAGGTTTGTCAAACTGACTCCAGACTAGACAAATCTAGTATGAATCTCGAATAGAAAAATAGAGCCGTGCTTATATTTCTATACTAGAAAAAAATATGGAAATCGAACGGAACTCAGTTGGGAATTTCTGATTTATATTATACTAGAAATGGCTACGAACTTCTGGGATGAATCTCGAACTAGAATCTAGAGGAAAAAAGTATAATGTAAAACAGGATTTATTTAGTAAAGCTCTTTCTTTATTAGATTAAACAGTATATTATAATACAAGTGTGGAAAGGGCTTCATTGAAAAACTAGTATGACAGTTGGAGCACGAGCGATAGCGAGTTCTCGTATCATACGAGTTTTTCAATTATTACCCTTTCCGCAAGAGTGTTACATACTATTTTTTCTACGTAAGTGGGAAATATTGAAAATTATGCAGTTTTACCTTCCGCCATACCTGTAAAGGAAGGTATTGGAATCATGCTAAAAATTGGATAGTGAGTTTTAAGTGAATGAGTACGAATTAGGGTCTTTTACCTACAACTCATTTGAACAGGTACTTATAACAAAGATTACTACAAATAAAATGTTTTAGGTTTGAAAAATATACTTTTTCAGCGATTGGCATTAAAAGTGCTGTTTTCTGACAGCAGATAGTCAGCAGTGTGTCACTTTTGCTGCCTGGGCAGCAAAAAGAGTAAAAAAAGCCTAGGCAGCAAAAGTAATTGTTACTATGGTGAATCAACAAATTTGATATTTATAAAATTCGTCAACATACTTAACCAATTTTGTTTTCTCATAACAACTGTCAACATACACGCATAGCACCATATTAATTTGATTGCGATACCTATCAATATATTTACAATAATCACTAAATTAATATTAATTAATAACAATCGTCGAAAAAATAATGTGTTTAACGTGGCAAAAAATACAGATTTGCTGCCTAAGCTAGATTCATAGTCTCGGCTGCGCCTCGTCTATGAAACTCTAGTCGCGGCAGCAAATCTAATATTTTTTTGCCTAGTTAAACAAAAAACTATTTTTAAAAATTCGCTCTTCAAGGTGTAGGTACCTACCTACCTAATTTTTGCTTTAGATCAGAATAATTATTAAAGCTGCGACAAGTTCACTTGTACGTGAATAAAAATGGAAAATTGTGATGGGATACGTGTAGTTCTAAGCAATGTAAATAAAACTGATTAATTAGTTATTGATTTTGTAAATAAACTAGCATGTAATTATTTTTATTTGGTTTTCATTATTACATGTTTTGGAGTTTTTATGTATTTTTATGTTGGTGCAAGCGAATTATCGAGGATTATTACACTAAAACAAATCGTGAAATGTTTGCTTTCATTTGCCGAAATTTTTAAAATAGCTCAAAAAATTAAATAAATGTTTATACACTTTCTATCTAAAAATAATGGAGTAATTTTAATTTTTAACTAGTCGAGGCAGTTAGTAGCTGCGTGGGTAAGTTAAAGCTTGCTCTATGCATTGTGAACGAAACTAGTGTAACGTGTACTTCAAGTTAGAGGTGAAAAAACTATCGATAGATCGATAGTTTACAAAAAAAAATATCATCGATATGTCGACAGTATTTTTTATGAAACGATAGTAGGTACTATCGATACCTAGTTAAACGATAGTTAATCAATAGTTAAACAATAGTTTGTCGATATTTTAAATGATAATTTATTAACATATTAGGTAAACTAGATCGTTTATCGGTTAGCAAAATGCCGGTTTCTCATTTATAAAATGATAATTTAATTTATACACTGGTGAAAAAAATGAAACACTTGAAATTCGTAAAAATTTCGACCATTTTCAAACCGCCAAAACGTATTTTCAATCGATTTTGATGAATCTTTGCGAGCGAAAAACTTTAAAATGTCAACTTTAAAGTCATGCATGCGAACTTAAGCGCAACCCCTCCCCCTCTAGCACCCCTGTGAAACAAAAATGTTTTTAATTTTAAAAATGTCCAACATTGACGATGTGTACGGAGTTGAATATTTTTTACTTGATCCACCAAAAGGGCACTAAAATTTGTTCAATTCCCTGTGCAGTACTCAAAGAATGAAGTTCCTATGATGATTTGGCACAAAGTTATTAGTAATTTAATTACTGAAGTAATTAATTACCGTCCAGCTCTGCCTTTGTGGCATATCAAATGGTAGCTCTTGAAAAGTGCTATAAATTATTATTTGAATTTATTATTTATTTGTCTTGTAGAATTTAGTTACTAAATTAAATTTTCTAGTCCCACTTTTCCAAATCACCTGAATAAATTTTTAGGGTGTAATTTAATTAGCTGTATTCCGAACAATGTAAAATACGCTTTTATTAATGTTTCCCTTTTTCCCAGCGCTGTCTACGCCACTGGATCTCATCGGCCGCTGTCGGCTTCTGCGAAGCGATCGATTGTTTGATCTCACGCCGGTGTTCATTGGCGAGTTAATTAGCGTAATACTGTTTTATTGGTTGCGCTGTTAAGAGAAATGCGGACGAGAATTAAACTATTAAATTGTGTTTCAGATGCACGAGGGAAACTAAGGCGAAGACGATGATGTAAATGCAGATGAAACATTCGATTATAAACCCCGTTATTTCAGGGGCGAAGACAAATTCATTAAATGAGGTCCAATTACAAGATTATTATTATTCTAATTGTCAATTGCTAGTAAGTTCAAAGCAGCTAATTAATTAATTAATTAATATCTAGAATACCTGCGTAGGTCTGTATACTCTACGATTTGCTTATTCAAATGCTGTATGTAACAGTGTACATTTTAAAGTATGTAAAGCCTGTTTTACATTATACTTTTTTCGTATAGTTGTCAATAATTGGACAACTGCAGTAGTTAATATAGTTAAGCGGCCCGTCTACGTTTTTACCGAATTCCTAGAATACTCTGGAATTAACTTTTTTTTTCTATATCACTCTTTTCTCCACTACTACGGCTGCCTGAAACCAGCCCGAAATTCGTACTATCTTACTATGCAATGTCATTTTGAAGTTGAAAAATTCTGTAAAAGTGTTCTCGTTGCGAGTAAACTGTTAGATTATTATTGACTTCAGGGTTCAGGATAATGTTTTTATAAATATTGAATAGAGAAAGAATTGATCTACAGATGTGCCTTTTTAAAATTTTAAAAATGAATTTCTATCATGAGATATAACCGTGCAAAGTTTGCATAAATTGGATTTTCTTGAATTTTTCGGAATTTTTCTAATCATATACAATTTTTTAATCAAAACTTTAAAAAGATACATCTGTAGATCCATTCCTTATTTAGTAAATCCTTGCAGAAATAAAATTTTACCATTCTTGTACTGGCCACAAAATACTCGCAACGTTAGTACATTTTATGCTGGATTTTAGGAGATAGACGGGCCTCTTAACACAAATTAAAGTTTCATAATCCATAATTCCAATAATGAAAATAATGACTAATTTCAAATTTTCAGTAGTTAATTACATTAAAAATAACATTTTAAGCTTCATTAATAATTCCTTATTAATGCTCCACAATCCCTATAACAAAATTCGCGATTTTATTTCACTTGTTAATTATAATAAGTACATCCCTCTGTTTTGATGGCAGTGTGCCATGAAATCCGGCGTATTAACATACGAGGATCGCGGGTACAGAAAGCCCTGGAAGTAATGGAAGATCTGGAAGCACTGAAAGCTCTGGAAGCTTTCACAGCGTTCACCAGTTCATCCGCATTATGTCTGATGATTGTTACGCTGCGTATTGTTTCCGGGTAAATCTGCTAACCAGCCCGTGTGCCGTGTTCACCCGGAGTTTTCTATACCGGACATATACCGGAGCCAATTAACACCAGAATCTACATTATATTACTGGGATGTATTCGTTTTAGAATGTGGGAGGTATATTGTGTCGAATAATAGCAAAGTAGTAGTAATAGTAGGTAGTTAATTTTGTGTAGCAAGTTTTATAATCATCATTTTACCCACGAGTTTTTTAGGAACGAGCGCAGCGAGTGAATAATAAACAAGTATCTAGAGAGTTTATAAAACGAGTCACATACTATTATTATTCTTTTAGCGTCCACAAAGTTGACTTTGTGAAACGCAACTGAATGTTGCCAGGGTTCACTTGTGACACAGAACATATTTTTTTAGAAGGTTGGTATTGGTAGTATCAGACAACATTTACTTGTCAATAATTTTAAAAAGAACGCTCTAATACATTCCTGTCAAAGTCGTAAACATGTTTCACGTCAAAATAAACTCACTGTATAATAAGGGAAGTATTAATTTATTGTAATCGTGATTTTTTATACCAAAAAACATAATTTTTAAAAAGACCGTCGGTCTGTCAGGCTGTCTGTGGAATTGTCGACTGAAATTTTATATTTAAGCTTTTTACAAAACAAGTTTGTTTAAGCTTTATACAGGCTGATGCATCGTAACTTGCTTGTTTCAAAACGCAATAATGTCCATTTTATGAATCAGAAACTTTTTATTTTTATTTTATAATGTAGGTACATTTATCTAAAGTTTTGTTTCATTCAGTTTTCAAAATCATATCAGGTAGGTGACGTCCCCCATTGTCTATACACTGAACAAGCCGATTTCTGGCGTTTGTCATAACCCTTCACAAGGAGCTGGCTGACCACTCCAAATCGCCCCTTATTCAGAATTGAGATGAGGCGCCCCGGGAAGTGTTCCCTCAAAACAGCCATCGATGCTGCTCCGTGCTACAACGCATGATGGCGACTGACCGGGTGGGGAACAAAACTTTAAAAGTGCACCTGTCGAATGAGATCACTCTCTCCCCACTACGATCTCTACAGCCTGAATGGCACGAATTTTAAAAAAGCAAGTTATGATGAATCACCTGTACAATCAGCAGTGATACCAACTATATTAATATTTAGTTTTAATTACTACTTGAATTGACGAAAATATTGTAAACATTTTCGCTTCCAATATTAGTGTTTAATTTACTTAATTTACATATTATTCGTATTATGTCTATAACTTTTTATAAATGCAATAAAACTCTCTAGTCCAGTCGAGATAGACTGGTTGGAAGTCTATATTTCGATTTTCGAACTAATCCCGCCATTGCGTTCGCCGCCATCTTGATTTAAAGTTCAATTTTTTCGTTTTTCTGAAATAATTCGTTAATTTACAACTTTAGAGCAAAAATGGAAGAATCCAAAGTTGTTGGAAATTTAATTTCATCCAATATATGTATTTATTGTTGTCCCCGCATTAAGACCCAGGGGAAGGAGGAGCCTTTCTCCATTACAATTTTATGTCAATAAACTACATAATAAACGAAATATTTGAAAAATTAAATAAAAATTTACCTCCGATTTGAGTATAAATCCGAAAATATTGATCGTGGAGTAAAAAAAAATGCGAGACAAAAGTTGAAGGAAATAAAATTCCACCCATTGCGATTTTTTTGATAAACTTGATAGTATAACTCTGCAAATTTTGATCCTAGCGTAAAAATGATAATGACCAAACTTGTGGGAAATTAAATTTCCAACAACTTTGGATTCTACCATTTTTGCTCTAAAGTTGTAAATTAACGAGTTATTTCAGAAAAACAAAAAAATTGAACTTTAAATCAAGATGGCGGCGAACGCAATGGCGGGATTAGTTCGAAAATCGAGATTTAGACTTCTAACCGCCCCCCTCGACGATTAAAAAAATAAAATCGCTCCCCCTAATTTTTTCTATTTGAATGTCTATCTCGACTGGACTACTCGTATTTTAAACGTCACTCAATGACTGCTGACACTTTGACATTGACAAATGTCACTTTGACAAGGGGAAGTACTGTGGTGGTGTGGTGTTTTTGTATTAATGAAAAAAATAACTATTTTTCGAATGCATATTGAAGCAAGACATGGCAACACGTTACCTAAGGTTTCATTATTCTTCTTGTACAATTTAAACCGTAATCATTACTAGTCAAAATCTGCTACAACGACTCCCTCCTGCCAAATGCATAAGTAAGGAAATGCGAATTTCGTCTGGCGTGACAAAAAACGTTCTCTCTGAGCGAAATTCATTCCATTTCCTCTTTCATTGGATTCTGTTTCAAGTTTTCCATTTACGCAGTCGTCGTTTTTACAAGCCGAGAGTTTTACAGAATTTTTAATGAAAATTCTTTATAATAACCGGCAGGTAGATGTGTGGATCTCCGAGGCTCGACTGAGACTCATCTTTGTTTTTCAACTACACGCTTTAATTAGATAAATTAGTTTACTTGTGCTATGCCGCGAATTTGTTTGTGAGTTGTGGAAACTACAAACATACACGAAGTATTTAACATAAATAAATAATTAATAAATAAATAAATAAAGAATACGCTTTTCGTATTTCGGCACGTTAGTGTTCATGCTATCATTAAATGTAAATGCTTTATTCGACTTTTAAATTCTATATTAATATAATTTATATTTAAACTATAGATAAATGATTTTGCCAATACCAAGAAAACTGTGTTGCTATGAAATTGTACATTAAAGGTGGATTTATAACAAGCACAGCGCATTAGTATATTACATAAGGAGCAAGGGAAGTGATTGATATCGTTTGAGTGAGAATGTTGACGCACGAGGCTTGCCCAGTTCGGCAATCTCACGAACATTCAATAGACACTTTGCTGCGAGTTGTGTAGACTATTTTCCCCACGACCATACATATTCAACGCTCATGAATGTATTTTGATGTCAACTATCACTGCCATAATTTTAATCATATACAAGAAAGAGATTTGGTCAGGAATCTTCTATGGTACTAGGTTGAACGCTGCTCCTAGCGGTTTTAATACGGAATTAAAGAGTAAAGTATGCAGCCTGTTTAACAACAAAAAATATTTCAAAGTGTTTGCTGATTTGTATTTGTTTTTATTACACACATTTATTTGGATTACAATTATTTTAAGTGCTCTCTAAAATAGCTACTTTGCGAACTGTTGTGAGTCGGTAAAATAATATTTTAGGGGATCCAGTCCTTTAAATTAACGTAACCTTGGCAATGAGCTGTTATTTACATTTTAAGGGATTATTTTCACTGATTTTCATTGTTTCATAGCCGACGTTTTCCAAAATTTTATTTTAAAGTTATATTTTAGAATAATTTCAAATAGTTACTAAACAAATTTGGAAAGCATATACTAAAAAAATTGTATGGAACACGTACACAAATTGAGTTTTAGTCACCTAATTTAAAGACTCAACTTGCGCGTTGCGCCTCGTCCGTAAAACTTTATTTTGCGTACTTGTTACATAAATAACTATCCCTAAATTGTATTTCACATTAAATAGGTTGAAAATTATTTATATTTACGATAAATATGTGTAATATAAATTTAAATCGAAATTCATTACATCAGAAAACACTTTGAAATATTATTCCTCGATGCCCTCTTCGTAAACGTCGACAATGTGTTTTTACCGTCATTTCTGCCTTATCAATTGTAAATTTTAAATCGTATTTGATTAATTTGTTCCTCATGCATTTCAGGAGATGTGTTGGATCATAATAATTATAACAATGGAACTATAATGTTCAAATGTCAAATAAGTTTCATAGTTGCCAACTGTTGATAAAGTTAATTAAGCAGATAATTTTATTAACATTTATGACTGCCAAATGTCAATAGCGCCATCTATTGATTGTAATAGTGACGATTTCTCTGAAATGTTATATCCGTTACGTTGCTTCAATTTAATTTTTGCAGGAGGAATTATTTCCTAACGTTTGAGTGACAGTGTTTGCGAGCACATAAAACATAACAGGGCTGGGCTCCGATCTACAAACAAACGCTTAGAGGAAGGAGAGAAATTAATCTACAGAAATGTGGAGGTGCGTCGTGTTTGTTCACTGAATTAGTGCCATGTCAAAAATAGAGCCACTCTCAAATGCAGTCAATACGCTCTTGTATGAAATACGGGTTGTTATGATATGATCATCAATAATAAATAAACACACTGCCTACGACCCGTATTATATTGAGAGTTAGTGGTAATCAAGTGTTGGTACAGGTCATTTAAAAAGGATCTAGATTGAGTTCAAGAGCATCTAAAATCTAGATCATAGATCATATTTTATGATCTTTTTTAGATTATGTCAAGAATTGGGATCCACTTTTTAGATCATAAAATAGATCATTTACTAATATGAAACAAAATTAACTGTTAAATTACCTACATTTAAAAATGTAAAAAAGTACACAAGCGATTCAATCTAATATAAGGTACTACTCTTACTAAATAATTGTTAATTTGTTAATTTTAATTTGTTAATAATGTTAATAATCATGGACTACAAGATACCGAAATACTAAATTATATATATTATATACTTTAATTATTCTTAAATGATACCATACAAAAAAAATATAAAATACGAATTGTAGGTAATAATCACATAATCTTTCATTTAAAATAAAAAAAATTGTCTTAAATAAATTATGTATCGAAATATTTTTAAAAATATTCCTGTTTATACATTGAAACCAAAATTTAATGGCTTTTTAAGATTCGTAGTAAAATCTCAAATATATAATTTGAAATGTTATTGTTTGATATTTTTTGAGTTACCTATCGTTTCCGAAAAAATTGTAACATACAAACGAACGCACGAACGAACGCACACACACGCACACATACACAGACATCTCGAAAGTGTTAAATTCTTACTGGACTCTAAAACGTGCTTATGCACCAAAAACTCAGACTCTAAAATTTTGACCCATCACAATACCTACCTCCTTTATAAAATATGAGGCGAGAGGTACCTAAAAACAACAAAAAACCGCCCACTCTTAAAACCTGAAGAAATTTTAAACCGCTATAACTATTTTATCCAAATCACTTTTACTCCTTCGAAGAGACAACACTTTAAGCTCCAAGGTACTTAAAATTTCAAATGATTTGGATGCAGTGTCTCAAAGTTACAGCAATTTGAAATTTCTTCAAGTTTTCAGGGTGGGCAGTTTTTATTTCGTAGCAGTAGGTAGCAAAATGAATTAGAATAGTTTTTGTTCTTTTCAAGTGCATTCAATATATATGTTCGTACGGATAGACATTGAAAGAATTCTGTAACTGACAGTTAATATGATTGTCTTAAAAAACATGAGAAAAGAGAATATCCGATATAAGTATTTTTTGCACTTCCGGGACTAAAACTCTTCTTTAGTCTTAATTTTTAGGGACTAAGGTTCTAAATTTGATCCCAAGGGATTATTTTTCATATTTAATCCCGTTGTCAAGGAATTGAATTAATTAATCCCGTTGTCAAGTAAATACGTGCTATTTGTTACAGAGTATCTATGGTAACAATATAAATATTTGTCATAAAATTTACTGTCAAAATTACAAAATGTGTATTCTTTTAAACTATTTTGCATTCGTTTGAGGATGAAGTGCAAAAAATAGCGTATATACCACAGGACTAAAGTACCTTTAATCCCTCAGGTGATTATTTCCCTCACCTTCGGCTCGTGAAATAAACTTCACCCTCAGGATTAAATCATGCACTTTAGTCCCTCAATATATAATATACTATTATCTATGATCAGGTTCGTCACGTAGATTGTAGCAACTTTCTAATTTTTTTATGATTAGGTACCATTCAATAGGATTAATTCCCAATATCAAAATGGTACTATCGGTCTATACGAGAAAGGGGTTCGGTTATGGAAATAATAACTGTAAAAATAATTATTACACACAATAATATGAGTAATCAGAAATAAAAATAGTTTTCTTGTTGCAGAACTTATGGTCAACACTATATTGTACCTACTAAAACTACAACATAACGACAAAGAAGCTCAGAAGAAACAAGAAGCCAACTCTGAACTTTTTATCTTTTTATTAATTTGTAGAAACTTCTCAAATATAATTTGTACTAGACTAACCCACGCATTTCCTGAGATTCCAAGTGCTTAGTATATTTGTTCTTTTCCAGATTGTTAACATTATTAACTTACTTAGCTGGCAATAAAAACTTTGATATAGATATTAATTTTATTTTGTGGGTTGAAATGAACTGCCTGAAAAAAAAACTATTTATGAACAACACTTTGGCTTTTATATTGTTATTCAACAAGATTTTGACAGTTTGTTCTCAGAACCAAATCCGAAACCCTAAGTTTGCTAAACTTGTTTAAAATTTAAACACTGTGCCTCCACTGACCGTAAAATGTATTATACCATCTGTCTGACATTTAATATACATTTCTATCACACAAAAGATGTGGATATGACTTCATATACAGGCTTTCCCAGAAGTCCCGGGACGGAGCTATAAGTTTTGAACGATGGAAGAAAAATAATTCAAAATTTGGGGATCACTAAAAAGTCATAAAAACTACATTCTTAGATAGCTTATAACTACCATGCAACGTGGAGTTTTTTTTAGAGGATGACCACCCCAACATTTTTATATATCGATGGTGTTTATGGGTTTTAATACATGAAAAGCGTGGGAAGTAACATTTATTAGAATAAATTTTGTTATTTTAAAGATGATTTTATTGTAGAATGCTCAATAAAACCATTTTCCTGATTGACTACACTGGGAAATTGACATTTCCGATTGTCAATTGCGTGCTTCATATTTCATTTCCTAGGTGATGAGTAAATAAAATATCTTTTTTCTACGAAAGTGCGAATTCACATGTTTTCAGATATTAAAATTTATGGTGAAAGTAGGCTTTGGAAACATTGAGTAGTAATGAATATTTTTTGACAGATGGTGTAACCAATCATATTGCGTAATGATGACGTCAAATGACGTAATGCAACCAATAGAATTGAAAATGTAAAATGATGTATCTGACAACATAATTTTGTAGATTAGGTTTTATTTTGTTACGTTAGTTACAAAAAATAAATAAATTTGTCACATGAAACGTCAAAAATGTTTAGCAAAATGAGTTGTTTTGGTAGTATTTTTAAGAAGAAAAATATTCTTCCTAAATACCATTCGAGATAATAATTTTTTGAGAGAATTTTTGTCTATTCCACGGCAACTTATTGCAATTTCACTCCACAAAACATCATCTGACAATTCCCCTCAACTTCGTTTCGGGAAATTGATAGATGATGTTTTGTGTCGTGAAATTGTTAGAAATAAGTTGCCGTGGAAACGACAAAACAATTCTCAAAAAATTATCATCTCTTATGGTATTACCCCTGAAAATAATTTCCACACTCATTTTGTGCATTGAGTGCGAATTTTTCAAAAAGTAAGTACATTTTTCATACCTAAAACACTTTATTTGTTGTAAACTCTAATAAATATTCAAATGGACGATTTTCACTTAATTTGAGACATAAATCATTTTGCTGAACTAGAAATTACTGGGAGGTCAAAGCTGTCAGAATATTTTTGACTTCAGAGACAAAAATTGAGATTCACAATTGCCGTAAAATGTCCGAAGGGGTATAAATAAACTCACTTTCACTATCACTACAACATTCTGCATGAAATGTCAATATTTTTATCATAAATCATACCATAAATGCAAAATTACAAAATTGGTCAGTCAGTATTTAGATATTGTTATTGTTTTCAGCTCTGACAGCAAGCCCACCTGATTTGTTTTTCTTATATTTGTAAATATTTTATTTCCATTTTATTTTATTAACTTTCAATATTTTCCACTTTCGTAGAAAATATATTATGTAACACACATGCGGAAAGGGTCATTGAAAAACTCGTATGATAGGAGAACTCGCTAACGCTCGTGCTCCAACTGTCATATTAATTTTTCAATGAAGCCCTTTTCACACTTGTATTACAATATATTATTAACACGATGCTATATTACTGTTAACACGGTGCCATAAAGTAACACTTTTAACTTGCTAAGCAACCGTTAAAAGGCCCTCTTTTAACAACGGTCGTAGATAAATAAAATTATATGTTGTCCATATTCAAGATTGAAGTAAGATTATATCGACTTAGATTGCACATACTTTCCCCGTTCATGCTCAATTCTGTACCAAAATAGAGAAAAATATATTTTTAGGGTGGGGGCAATAAATACAGCATCTAGGGAACTTTTGATGATGACGTAAGGTTTCGTTCTTTCTTGTTAATAAATATTCCATATTCAAGATTGAAGTAAGATTACATCAACTTAGATCAAACATACTTTCCCCGTTCATGCCCAATTCTGTACCAAAATAGAGAAAAATATCTTTTTAGGGTGGGGGCAAATAAATACAGCAAGGAACTTTTGATGATGACGTAAGGTTTCGTTCTTTCTTGTTTGTTATTTGTGCCGCTTGGTGTGCGAGGCGCCACCGTCGCCCCCCGCGTTCCCTGGGAAGAGATTGGGTTACTATGGCGACTACAGACTACAGGTAACACAGGCTTCAGCGGCGGGGAAACGGAAACAGCGCAAAAAAGATACTGTT
Organism: Agonum fuliginosum; assembly: GCA_947534325.1. Classification (NCBI taxonomy): domain Eukaryota; kingdom Metazoa; phylum Arthropoda; class Insecta; order Coleoptera; family Carabidae; genus Agonum; species Agonum fuliginosum. The sequence continues at coordinate 32,692,490 of OX384037.1, forward strand.
ATGTTTGAATGGCGAATGTAGGTTTATTATTGATTCAAAATGATGAGATTTTATTGCCTATCACGGGAAAACGACGGTGTGTGGAATTATGAAAAGAGTGATAGAGTGTAGAAATTACATGGTAACAAATCTATCCGAGAAATTAAACAAAAATATTCTACTCAATAAAAATGAGAAAAATATCGTAATTTAAGGTAGTAAATCCATGGTTGTTCACAAACCAAAATATGACTCAAATTCATTACCAGGGTTGTTCATCTACGCGTAAAGTATTATTTTCTACGTCTACATGTAAAGTTTGCGTAAACTATGTAAAATGTAGACTTTGCCCAAAGTATGTAAATAATTCAATCGTCAGAAAATCTAACCTATAATTGTATTCGTTTTCGGTGAGACTTGTTCTTTGTCTACATTGTCTACACTATTTTATTGTTTACACAGATACTGCATGCGTAGATTACGGTTTGTCTACCCGTAAAATTATATGTAAGTAATCTACGTCGCGTAGACTACGTGAATTGAACAACTCTGTTCATTACAAGTCGTAGAATTTGGATAAAAATTAAAATTTATAGGTTAAAATAACGAAGATAATTGATTTTATGCACGGTCATATCATAATTTTACAGTTATACACGAATTTCTTTGACGTAAACGTCACTTTATAGCCCACGAACTACTTTGTAGCGCAGTGCGCCATAATAAAAAGTCACATTAATGCAAAACAGATTAAATTTTCAATTTTTCTTATATAAACTACTAATAATCCTATAAATAACCATTTTCTATAATTAGTTGTACCATTTTTTTTAAATAACATAATTTTTACTTATATTTAACATAAATTATCTTATAAATGCTTAATAGACGATTTCCATTATGACGTCATTTGACTGCAGCGCTGTGGCAGATTTGGAAATTATTCTGACAGTAATTACAATATCTTTGATTTTGGTTATGGTTGTTTGTTGATATTTGTAATTTTAATATATAATTATGGATAAAAATATATTACGTTTAAGAGAAGATGATATGTCCGAGGCTAAATTAAAATACATTACTATAAATCAACATCCAGTAGCTAATTAAAACGATGGCTTGAAAAACCGTGTGCACAACGAAAGATTTAAAAACTGAATATTTACAATAAAATGTATGTATGTATTATTCTTTATTGTTATGTAATGCAAACCTACACCGTCAAAATACTAATCAAATCTGGCGTTATTTAAATACTACTGTTAGAATAGTTCAACCAACAACCGCTGGCGCCACTATCGATTCCTAAATGGAAATCGTCTATTCAATAATGACAACTTTGACATTTAGATTTTTGTTTATTATATTATTTTTTTGGTATCTCAGCAACAGTCAAAAATTTAGTAATTTTTGGTAATTTGCACAAGTAAATTTATTATATTAATTAATTTATTAGAAAATATTGAACCGTGCATAAAGTTGGATATGTACCACGGGCGTAACTTGCCTTTATGGCTCTTGACGTGTTTTTAGCCCTTGACTAACGCTCGGGCTCAAAATCACGTCCCAAGCCATAAAAGCTTCCCTATACCCTTAGTACATAAATAACTGTTAAATAAGTTGACACTAAAACGCACTAAAATGCATTGCGTATATGGATGAGAATAGTAGTAGTATATTATAACGATTAGAAAACTTATCATAACAACCCAACACATTTTTTGTGTGTCACTGCAATAATTGTTGAGAAGTCGCACGTAACAGGTTTCAGTTAAATATATATAAATATATATACAGGTTGGTGGACGTGAAATGCGAACATAGGGAACATACATGACAATCAAACTTCCATGCCAGGTATCTTGATATATTTTGTAATGTGTCACAAAACGAAGTAATGTGAATTTGTGTGGCAAAAAGAGTAATCAATAACAGAAATAATAATAAAATCTAAAAGTGCATGTAAACTTTCTCGTTGTGCTCGTACACATACATTATTATGCAAAGAAAATATTTTAATGAAAATAAAAATTTCAATAATATGAGAGGTACTTTGACATTGACAGTACTTATTCCACGTATATCAAGATGCCTAGCATGATAACTCCATTGTCATATATTTCCCTATGTTCGCATTTCACTTCCACCAACCTGTATATACCTATATCTACAGTATTGGTAAGATACGGAAGTTCTCGAAAAGTTCCGTAACTACACTTACATAAATGTAGTCAGATTCAGACATTGAGAGTAAACGACCTCCTTAATAATTACTGCCTTAGTTAAGGACAGTTTTTTGCCTCACTTTCATATAGAATCTATAAGAAAAATCATCAGTAAATCTACATCTTTTTAAGTGAAACAAATTTTTCGTTTCCCCGCCACTGCGTTTCCTCTGCCCTTTTCTTCCGTTTGTAAAAACAACAGCGGGTCGGCGGGCCGGTGTTGGCAACAGAACCGAACCGGTACCGGTACCGGTTCTCCGTTCCGTACCGGGAATACAGCCCGAGGGCCTCGAGCAGAAGAACGCGAGCGGAGCTGTTCGCTGTTCGTTTCGTTACGAACTCCTCGCTGCAGGGATGTTTGCGAAACCGGAGAATTTAAATAAATAAATAATTAAAATAAATATATGCGAGGAGTAGTTTGTTTTAATTATCTGCGAGATGTGGCGGCGACTTTTATTACACGAATCGAATGTTAGACAAAAATAAATTAAGCTTATTTTTGATATTTTTTTTGTTGATATGGTACATAAAATAATTCTAATCTAGACTTTAAAATTGTGGAACGGAAATTTTTTGTTAGAGATGATTTTCAAAATTACATGATACGAATTAAAAAATTTGACCATCATTTTAGGTAAATTGCACAAGAAGATATAAACGATGTGTCACTGTTGTTACTACTGTCGACGCTGTCTAATTAAATTTTACCAAGTAACAAAAAAATGTTAAACAATCATGGACAACAACAACAAGATACTGAAATTTCAAACTTTAAATTATAAATAATACTTTAATTCCTATATAGTACCATATATACAGAAAAATATGTGAAATACTTATATTAATTGCAGATATAAAATATTTTCATAAATTTATTATGAATCGTTATAATTAAAAATGTACTACTTCCGGTTTGTGGATTGCATCCAAAATTTACTGGGTTCTGGTTGATTAATATTTCATATTTTTTAGTAATCATCAACGAAAAAATTTGCAAAAAACAGACACACACACGCAAAGACATCATTTAGAAATAGTTAAATTCTAAAATGTTGACCAGCCACAATACCTCTCCTTTTAGAATATAAGGCGGGAGATAAAAAGTCGGCCTGTCTGTCTGTTCGTCCGAAAGTACGATAAATTGAGAACGTGTTCGAATTTTCGACTGAAATTTTATATTTAACCTTTTTACAAAAATGTTGTTTTAAGTTCGTTAATAAGCTTTACAATCAGTGGTACTATTAACTTTAATAATTAATTTGTTTAAATTGGTACGTACTTGATTTGCGTTTTCAATATTATTACTTAAGTTAATTTTCATATTGCTCGTATTATATCTATAACTTGTTATAAATGCAATTAAAATCTCGAATTTTAAATTTAAACGTGACTCAATGACTTCAGTCATACTTTGACATTTGTCACTTTGACACTGCCTACGTTAAATTTATATTCGGGGAAGTACTATGGTGGCCACAGCAGATTTTTATTATTATATTATAAAGTTGAATACATTTTTTATAATTTAGTATAAAGTATAATAATATAATATCCTTTTTACTTCCTTGTACGGAGTAATAAGGAAGTATTGTAATCGCGAAAAATTTCGGTTTTCAGATTTTGATGGAAATATCCGTTTTGACCTTTTCTGAATCCATTATGACTAGTTTCGTCGTGACGTCTGTACGTACGGGCGTACGTATGTGTGTCGCATAACTCAAATACGGTTAGACGTAGAAAGTTGAAATTTTGTATTTAGGACTGTTATAGCATCTAGTTGTGCACCTCCTATTTTTGGTTTTAATCTACAAACCGGAAGTAGTAAATATAAAAAAAAATTCGATAAATATTTAATTTAAGACAAATTTTTTTATTTTAAATGAAAGATTATGTGATTATTACCTACAATCGGTATTTTATAAATATTTTTGTATCTGGTATCATTTAAGAATAATTAAAGTATATATTTATAATTTAGTATTTCGGTATCTTGTAGTCCATGATCGATTAACATGTGTTACTATGTAAAATTTAAATGATTATGACATGACAGTGACAATAGTAAAATATGCTTTATATCTTCTTCTGCAGTTTAAATAAAATCACTAAAATATATTTGTGAGTATACTAGTATAATAAGTTAAAAGAATTTTTTATATTATTCTACATTTTAGTTATTAAGAAAAGTATGAACACACAAGGCGTACAAGGAAGTCATGTGGTGTCCACGTCAGATTTTTTAAACAAAATTTTCATATTTGTTACCTACTCTTCCACATAAAGCTCTTTAACATTTTAAATCACGATTAAAATACTCAATACTTGCATTTTGCTTTCGCTTACTATTGTAATTAAAACATGCTTTATTAGTAGACATTCAAAATCCAATATTCAAAAAAATGTAATAAAATCAAATTACCTACATTTAACCATTGAATCTTATCCGGTCTCTAATGAGCACTAATTCAAGTTTCCTCCAAAACGAAGGACAACTCCGCCTCCAATTGATCCTTGTACAGGAAAACACGTAATAATCTCCTGCAGAAAGGAAATACGAAGTCTGACAAAAAACCGTCGTTCAAAAACAACAAAAGAGCAACAAAATTACAGAACTAGCGACATCGGCATCACAGCGCAGAGTGAAATAATTGGCAAGGATAAAAAGAACAAGCGAGCAGGAAAACAAGTGCACGAACTGTTTCCTCTTGAGTTGGGATCGCGGATTCATAGCCACCTTTAATGCGGACACTAATTATAATTCTACCAACCTACTGCCTAATGCACGAGCCCTGTCGGAGAATTTGCATCTGAGGATCGAAACGATATAAAGGAATGACGATTCTAAATATTTTCTGTTCTTGTTAAATCTTGGGTTTGGTAAGAAGAATAAAGCCGGTACGGATACCGTCAAGATAATTTCAAAAACAAGATTTTTAACGAGATGTAGGTATTTATTATTTAATTTAAAATATGTACCAGAACTTCCTCGAAAATGTAGAACAATAATTGTGCCAAAATGTTTTTGACAAATAATCGGTCTGTGATTTTGACTCAACGTAAATTTCGTCCCCGATTCCCTGATAACATAGCATTAACCGGACAAACACTGCGGCGTTTAGACGCTCGCCTCGAGGAGACTGGCTCAACACGGGACAGTATCAGACGTTTCCGAACTCGGAGTAGCAGTTTGGTCGAGAATATCGCTGCTGTGGCAACACTGTTACTATGACTACGGCGTTTGGACGCTCGCCCCTAGAAGACTGGCTCAACACGGGACAGTAGCAGACGTTTCCGAACTCGTAGTAGCAGTTTGGTCGAGAATATCGCTGCTGTGGTAACACTGTTACTATGACTACGGCGTTTAGACGCGCCCCGAGGAGACTGGCTCAACACGGGACAGTAGCAGACGTTTCCGAACTCGGAGTAGCAGTTTGGTCGAGAATATCGCTACTGTGGTAACACTGTTACTATGACTGATGCATAAATAAAATAAAGTAAGTAAAGCGGTAAGGGTAATACCACTGGGTCCGAGTGGTTGGATTCCACTATAATAATATCTACCACCCTGCAATTGGGAGTTAATCCTGTAGGTTGGTTACCATCATAAATAAAAATAAATATTCAACAATCAGAAATTCATATTCAGATAAACTAGGAAGTGTAACCTGACTGATGGATTCAAACCTGAAATATCAGTACCACAGTATGCCACTTTTAAAATATAGTTCTAACAATATTTACAACAATTGAAATGCAACAGTAATCTATAATCGACAATTAATAAACATGTATACATTTTATTTGAATTCAAAGTAAACACTCTATACCTCTAACGGTGAGTAAGAATAAGATGGATTTCACTCGAGTTCGATAATAGTCAAACCGAACCCAACGCAAGCCCCAGATGTCTCGAAAATATCTGAGTGATTTTAGTCTTAAACAGCGGAATGAAATTAGCGAACGAATCTGCAGACACTTGTGGCTCAATTAACAAGATTTCGTGAGACAATGAATATTCGAGGATTGCTACTTTATCAGACATTCAATAAATTCAATTGGTTGACAATGAGAACAGATTCATTTATATTAGTTTTAATAAGAGAATTAAAATTTACAAGATATCGCGGGATACTTGATAAATTATTATACTGGAGGAATTAATTTTATTTAAATCAAGTATTGAATTCTGTTTAAATTTACTATACCGGGTGTTTCAAATTTTGTGCATATATTTTAATAGTACCTACGTATATTTTTTAAATTCGCTAATTTAAGGGCAGTTTAACTCTATATATGGACATCTGGACTGATCTGGACTATAACTATATTCAAAAATTTAGTAGGAAGGTATCTTAATTTATAAAATTCTATATGAAAATAGTGGCCCTAAACTGTTTGATTAAGAAGCCAGAAATTAAAATTGCGAATTCTTTTAAAGAATGTTACAATTCCGTAATCACTAAGTTGAGTACTATACACGGTTTCCCAAAGGTCCCGGGACGGAGCTATAAGTTTTGGACGAGTGAAGAAAAAAATAGAAAATTTGGAGATCACTAAGGCGTTTGGGTCATTGCGAGAAAGAAGAAGGTAGACAATTTGAACATTTATTATAAAAATCGTAATAAACGTGCAAAAACACTAAAATTAAATTCTTGAAGAACTAAGATATCAGCCCTAGTAGAAATTTATTCTAGTAACTCGCGAGTTTTTCATATCACATTCGTAAGGCACTTGTTAGGAAAACTTGCGAGTAACTTATTCGGATTGTTAACGCTGTGCTGACAAGGCCCTCGTGATGTAAAACTTGTGAAATACTAACGTCATTTTATTATTCATTAAATTATTACAATAATTTTGCAAATTAAACAAAAATTTATAACTTTTGGTGTCTTTCTATAGTTATCTTCCACAAAGTTTATACAAATGAGATTTTACACATTTATGTTAGCAGTAGGATTTGAACCCACGATCCCAGATCCTTTATCAGTTACAGCTTGTCGCAGCACGTTTAACCGCTCGGCTATCGCGGCTTATGCTCGACTATAATAACTTTGTCCATCTCAAATATAATAAAGGACGATATAACAATATTAAACATTTTTACAAATTATATTACAATTATTTAAATAAACATTTTTATAAAAAGCTAAAAAAGCGCTGATGGAGCAAAAGTTACACTTATACCTACATAAACGTATATTAGGTATACATATAGCACTTTGAATAGTAATTAGTGTCATCCTTGGCGGGGGCGGTGCTTAATTTAAAAAAGTGTAATTCAAAGTTAAATTTAAATAGTAAGTATTCTATTTTTAGATTTTTGGTGAGGGGGGAAGTTAATTATCCTCATTACCCCCTTCCCCATGCAACCGCACCTATTTTATGACTCATTATTATTTAATAAACGAAAACATCTATAGTCTAGTTTTACCCTATGTAAAACTCACTAGTTACTCACTATTTTTCCCGATTATTTCCTAACGCCACTTTAACTAGTCAGTGCCCTACAAGTAACTAGTAAGTTTTACTCAGTGTTTCCTTACACCAGTTCCGCTAGATAATGCCTCGTAAGTAACTAGTAAGTCGAACTTGACTAGTTTTGTTATATCAAAATCCTACGAGTTTCTTGTTAATTCTTCCTCACAAGAAATGTCTTACGAAAAACTCACGAGTGCCTCATGAGTACTAGAGAATGCCTAGAGAAATTTCTACTAGGGAGGTTTTGGTTTATGGGGATGTTCTTTTTTCATTACCTACCTTTAAAATAAGGTGAATTGCTATTTAAAAATTGCTATATAAAAAAAAGTGGTCATCCCCTAAAAAAAATTCCACGTTGCATGGAAATTCTAAACTATCTAAGAATGTAATTTTTATGACTCTTTAGTGATCCCCAAATTTCCAATTATTTTCTTCCCTCCTTCAAAACTTATACCTCCGTCCCGAGACTTTTGAGAAATTCTGTATATGGCATTAAAATAAGGTATGAAGTTGTGAATCACCTGTATTGTATATGTAGCTTAGAGCACTGCACGGGCCGTAATTTTGGAGCCGGGCCCGCCCGAAGCCCGACTATTATTAGACCCGGCCCGACAATTTCAAATTTTACCAAAGCCCGGACAGCCCGAAGCCCACCTGCTATTTGGCCCGGCTCGGCCCGGCCCGATATTTTAAAATAAAAACAAAGCCCGGCCCTGCCCGGCCCATAATGTTTCGAAGCCCGGCCCTACCCGGCCCGACTTGGTTCGGTCTAACTAAACCTCTAAAATTTAGTTTGTGTACGTGTTATCGTGTTACATATCATACAAAAATTTTTAGTATAATGCTCTCTAAATTTGTTTTGTAACTGTAGGAAATTATTGTAATATATACCTTAGAAATAAGATTTTAATTTAAAAAGCTCGGCTCGGCCTATGCTCGCAGCATAAAAGACCCAGCTCGGTTCAAGCCCGTAGCATATAGGGCCCGGTTCGGCTCAAGCCCGTAGCATAACAAGCCCGGCTCGGCCCAAGCCCGTACCATAACAATCCCGACTCGGCCCAAGCCCGGAGCATAACAGGCCCGGCTCGGCCCAAGTCCGTCATAGTACAATAAATAGTAAGCCCGGTTAGGCCCAAGCCCGTGATATGGTAGGCCCGGCTAGGCCCGAAGCCCACTATACTTAAAAGAAATTAAGCCCGGGCCGGGCCGGGCCTTGCAGTGCTCTAATGTAGCTAAATTATCTACCAGGGTTGTTCATCTACGCGTAAAGTAGGTATTATGTTTACGTCGTGGTCTACACGTAAAGTTTGCGTAAATTATGTAAAATGTAGACAATTAAATCTTTGCGTAAAGTATGTAAATAGTTCAATTGTCAGAAAATATAACCCATAATTTTATTCGTTTTCGGTGTGATTTGTGCTTTGTCTACACTGTGTACACCGGTCATATTATTTACAGATACTGCATGCGTAGATGTCGTGTTTGTATACGCGAAAAATTACACGTTATCTACGTCGCGTAGACTACGTGAACAACCTCGATAGCTACTTATAGTGTTTTACCTACTTCTTTTCAAACAAATCAATATTAGTAAAAAATTATGTTTTTTGTACTATATTCACTAATCAGCAATATAATGAGCAAATCATAATCAATTTTGAAGGTTATTTTCGTTTACTTTTCTTTGTTTTCAAATTGGAAGAATATATAGGTATTAATATTGAATCAATATAATCATTACATATTTTTATGTTATTAAAACAACCCTCATAACAGTTCGCAATTATTTTTAAATAGATTGCTATATTCATTTTCGCTGAAAGTAGCTATTTTTAGAAATAATATTTTGTAATCTTCTTATTTAATTTATTAATGTATAATTGACCTAATAATATTCAGCGTCCAATTACTTAAGTGCAAATTTCAACGTAACAAAGAACAAAAAAGTAAATTCATAATCAATTTAAAAATTATCCTACCTTTTTTGTAGTGGACAGCATTTTCCATCCATAGACAATCCATTATACTTTTGAACAGAATACACAAAAACACTTTACAGTTTACACTACTAAGTATCTATACCTACATTTAGAGTTTAAAGTTAAAATGTTTGAACTAATTATATAGCGGTTCTTATTCATAAAGGCGAAGTAGAGTTGAACAACAAAATTAAACTTTCAAGTAGTAGGTCTACGACATTGAAGTACCCCTATAGGGTTACAGGGTGGTGAAAATTTAAAATGAAGGTATATAAAGAGATGTATCAGAATGCCAACAATTTTGAATATTATGCTATTGAATATTTTTTGACAGATGATTTAACCAATCATATTGCGTAATGATGACGTCAAATGACGTAATGCAACCAATAGAATTGAAAATGTAAAATGATGTATCTGACAACATAATTTTGTAGATTAGGTTTTATTTTGTGACGGCAGTAACAAAAAATTAATTAATTTGTCACATGAAACGTCAAAATGTTTAGCAAAATGAGTCGTTTTGGTAGTATTTTTAACAAGAAAAATACTCCACAAAACATCATCTGACAATTCCCCTCAACTTCGTTTCGGGAAATTGATAGATGATGTTTTGTGTCGTGAAATTGTTAGAAATAAGTCGCCGTGGAAACGACAAAACAATTCTCAAAAAATTATCATCTCTTATGGTATTACCCCTGAAAATCGCATGACACAAATAACAGCCAATGGATGAATTGATTACAATAGTAACCATGGTTATAGAAAAAAAAATTGGGAAGTTTTTTACTAGTAGCTTGAGTAACTTAACTGAAATTAATAAAAGGAAACTTTACCGTCATCCGGAAAATTTCCGAAAAGAATTACTTATTGCACATGTGATATTATAAGTGAAAATTAATTGAAATTTGAAATATTAAATTAACAATTAATCGATAAATTTACGTGTTACATTTATTACTGTATTGGCAAAAATTATATGTCCAATAATTATTTTTTTCTATTTGGCGTTCACAAAGTTAACTTTGTGAAACGGAACTGAATATCGCCAGGTCTCACTTTGTGACACGCAACATATTTTTTTAGATGGTTGGTATTGGTAGTATCAGATGACATTTACATCAATAAATTGTCAAACGTCAAACCTCAGAACGGACAAATTTCAGAATATTCTCTAAATCTGATTTGTTTAATTAATTAGTTTTTATTCAATAAAATTAATGAATCTAGTAATTGAAAACATAAGTTCAATATTTTCTATAATGTCTGCACTGATTACCTAGAATAGTTCAGTAATTACTTTTACAGTGACAGTTAAATAAATGGCAATATTAAGGCGGTTGCGCAGTCAAATTATAGGTTGTGCTGAACGCTCTGTATTACTTTAATAAACAAAGATTTAAATTATATATCTGAATAAATAAATTGAACACTTTTTGAATTTTGTATTCCAGAAAATTAAATTTCAAATGGATCAACACCAGCCGTCAAAATAGCAAAAAACAAAATGCAGTTCTTCCCATAAAATTGGATATGTTTAGCCATGCACATAAAAAAATTGAAGAAAAAACTAAAAAAAACTGGCATTAGAGCAAAGAGGAAGCATCCTTAAACTTTTCAAAAATATCTTAGTTCATTCGAAAATTTCAATTCTTACTTCAATTTTAATGGCAAAACTAAACATACTTTTCACCATTTTAACGGCTAGCAGCCAACCACCTTAATGTCACCAACTAAAACGTTACACACATAAATTTTCCTAAATCGACTTGTGTATATTTTGTGGCAGTATAATTTAAATAGAGAGGTAAGTATTGTAATGGGTCAAAATTTTCGAATATGAGTTTTTGGTGGATAAACACGTTTTAGGGTCCCTAGAATATGAATTTACTATTTTCACGATGATGTCTGCGTGTGCGTATGTATGAATTATGTGACGATTTTTCGTCCACGATAACTTAAAAAGTAACAAACCTTTCATAACCAAATTTCATATTTAAGGTTTTAATAAGGATCTTAACACCGGATAATATTTTGGTAGAAACCCGCAAACCGGAAATAATACTTTTTGAAGCTCGTTTACTAATTTTGGACAGGTGCAAAAAGTCTTATAAAACTGGTTCTTTAATATACTATTTTTTTAAATTACAAGATTAATTTCCATATGTCCCAGTAAAAAAATTTTCGTTGCTATTAATTTTACTAGTATTAAGGGTATGTTCCAAAATTAAACCACATGTACCATGGTAATTTTTTTCAAGATGTCAGTACTAATTTGAAACGCGGTAACTGAAAATGGCGGTAAATTTTCGCATATATTCGTTACCACGATCACCGTGCTAGAGAGCACGATATTTGTGGTAAATTTTTATTTGTGTATCGCGATCTCACAGTTTTAACTTAAAAACGTTGGTTTGTTTGTTGAATGGCTGATTTTTCTTTGGTGGAAATGATTATACTTATACAAACGGATTTATCTATTCGAAAAATTTACGAAATCGTATGTATACATGTATTATTTGTGTAATATTATATAATGCTTCTATTTAAGGATGAAAAAGTATATTTTTGTGACTTTTGTGCTTCCATTTCAATAAATACTCTAACCTAAATGTCAAAATTTTACCGAAGCGTTTCACAAGTTACTGAGAGAAACGTCACATTCAGTTACCAAAGAATTACCGTAACATAATACCACGGTAAACATGGTTTAATTTTGGAACATACCCTAAGTAATTAATTAAGCAAAACATATTTAGAGGTTATACTGAAATTTGTAAATTCTGAGGTTTGACAATTGAAGTAGGTACATTTGATACTACCGATACCAACTATCTAAAAAAATATGTTGCGTGTCACAAACTGAGCTCTGGCGACATTCAGTTACGTTTCACAAAGTTAACTTTGTGAACGCCAAATAGAAGAAATTCTGTTTAATTCGTAATCAGCATATTAAACAACATAACCCTTAATGTAAGTATCTGAAGTTATGAAATCCCGCTGTATATTATGGCTTTGGAGCTCAAGTACAAGTATTGTGATTTGAATAGACATGATTTGAAAACATGTTCCTCACATTTGCCGCGCTTTTGCACCACCCTGTATCCCTATAGGAAAGACGACACCGCATTGATAATGGTCTTGCTCGGGTAAAGTCTTTACCCCGAGCGTTTGATGTTCGTTACAAAAAGCCAACAAGTGTAGAAGTGCGCTCTTTCCCACCGAGTGCTTATGAAACACAAGGAGGCGAATTATCACTCACGGACACTCTGAGTTCGCGATCACACTACATAGGTACTGATACCACACATGAATACATCGTGAACACACGAACACGTGAAACTGAGATTCAGAACAACGCTGAATGAACGTACAAGAGAGCTGCGGCCAACGCTGACTGACGCTAAATGAGTAAGTTCGTTCAAGCAGGTTGAGAATGGTTAGCTTTGGAATTTAGTGTGATTAAAAATGAATCTGCATGCGGTTCTCAAAAGTTTGTTATGTGAGGGTGATTTAAATCTGTAAAACGTTTAAAACGAGCGTTCATAATTACTATTATTACTCATTACTTAAGAATTAAATACTATTTATTTCTTATTCGACTTAAGAAATAATACAGTGAGTTTATTTCAACGGGAAACATGGGATTTTTCATATTCATGGTTATGACTTTGATAGCAATGTATTAGAGTGTTTTTACCTCCCGCTTACCTGTAAGGGAGGTATTGGAATCATGCTAAAAATCGGGTTGAGAGTTTTAAGTGGATGAGCACGAATTAGGGTCCTTACAACTAATTTTTGATAGGTTCACCCGTCTCAGCTGTCAATATTTTTTAGGCAGAAACAAAAATCAACCGATCATGGATTACGAGATTTTAACATTTTATCTGATAAATTTAATTATTATTTCCCGCCTCATATTCTACAAAGGAGGTAGGTACCTATTGTGAGGGGTTAAAATTTTCGAGTGTGAGTTTTTTGTGGATAAGCACGTTTTAGGATCCATAGAATACGAATAAAGTATTTTCAAGATGATGTCTGTGCGTCTGTGTTGTAGGCTGTACTTTTTTCCGTTTTCTATACTCAACGATACAAATATACAATTCTTAAGAACCCAGTAATTTTTTTAGAGCAATCCCCAAACCAGAAGTAGTACTTTTCTTAAATATTTTGATAAATAATTAACTTATCGCAATATTTTTTATTTCAAATAATAGATTATTATATTATTATCTACAATTTTTTGCATTTTATAAATTGTTCTGTCATAGTACTTTAGGAATTAAAATATTATTTATAATTTAGAGTATGAAACTTCAGGATCTTGTTACCAATGAATAATGATTGTTTAACAATTGTTACTACGAAAAATTTAAATGATTATGACAGTGACCGATTAACAGTGCCAATAGTGACACGTCTTCATTGTGTATTATCTTCTTCTACATTTCTACAGTGGACTAAATGACTAAAATATAAATTTTTTGTAAGTACCTATATATTTGTATCTTGATTTGTATAGTAGTAAAAAGAGTAGGATAAGGCGAGAGGTCTTGTGCTGGTCACATCTGATTTTTAAATTTTACTACAATTCTTTAATGCTTCCAGATAAAAAAATTTGTAACGTAAGTTGCAAGTAACTTTTCCTCTTATTCTCATCACAATTAAATACTTTTATTTAAATTTATCGAAATTTTTGCCAATTAATCTTTTCACTCTTGGTGAAGATATTTGTACCAAAATCTAATGAACTATTCCAATTTGTATACAAATGTAAAATACCAAACTATCAAAAATAAATTGTGCTCATTCACTTCAAACTAACAACCCGATTTTTAGCATGATTCCAATACCTCCTTACAGATATCCAGAAAGTAAATAACTACTTAGACCACAAAAATTAATAGTTATCATAAACATATAGACTGAAAGTTTCGGGCGGCGTATAGCCCCTCGATCACAGTCCATAACGCACGGCTGATCATTCGACGTATCGATTCAGGGCTACGCGATGTTTTAGCGCTAGTCGACTGCGTTATCACCGAGTGCAGCCCATGACGCTTCAGCGCTTGTTGCTGTGATGGTACTTGCCATGTGCTGCAACCACAACCACTTGATGGTTGATAACCTACCACCCTGTAGATGGGTGACCGTACGACAGAAAGAGGGGCAGTAGGAAAGGAAGCAAGGTTCTTTTAAGGGTAGCTCAACACCTATATTGTTAGACATGGAAATATTCGCCTAAAATATGCAAAAGCAGTTTAGCTATTTTTAAATGCTCATAGAGCAAAATGTCAAAAATTTATTTACAGATGAAGAATGGAACTAGGTATATGCCGAGTTAAATTTTTTAATAAATATCTTAAGGTCGCGCACTAAACCGTTTTCAGATTGTCATTTATCTGCATTCTGCAATAGGAACAGGCATATCAATAGAATAATTAGTTTCTAGATCACCTTATGCTAAATAAGAAAACCTGATAATAAATATTATTTGCAATAAAAATGAAAGAAGACGGTGGCAAAATTCATCAAATTGCAATGAATTTTATGCAAAATGAACTATTATTATTATTATTATTATTAGACACATAATTTTTAGAATAAGGCAATTAGGAATAAATATATTTTTATTGTGTAACATAATTTTCATTATAGGTTACATTGTTTATTCGAAATTTATGCAGAAAGCATGTGCAAAATGAGAGGCGTTTAGAGGAGACTGGCTCAACACGGGACAGTAGCAGACGTGGCCGGTCCCGAAACAAGTTTGGTCGAGAATATCGCTGCTGTGACAACAGTCTTACTGCGACTGGTGCATAGATACACACAGCATGAGCGACAGTTTACATTTCCGGCCGCTTGATCTGTCGTTCTGGCAATTTGCTCTGACCCGCGAAACCGCTCAATTTGACTGTTCCAGATTTTGGGGTTCACGGGTCTATACGAACAAACCATAGACTTTGGCGTCCCTAAAAGAAACTATTTGTCAAAAAATGAATTAGCGCCAGAAGTTTTGACACAAGTCATGGAAAATTCTGTGAAACGAATTCGGATGTGCATCAACTGTGGCGGCGGACACTTGTTATATTTTCGCGACTTAATGGGAAAAAAATTACACGCTTAAGTTAAAATCAGCAAACAGAACCAATAAAAAAAAAGTTACTGCCCGGGAAATCGAGTGATTACTTTCGCACCACCTTGTATATCGATGATTTATAGTATGTGAAGCTTAAATATGTCGACATAAGTGTGGGAATAAATAAATGTAACAACGATTTGATGCAATCGTGTTTTAATGCTGCAATAGTCCTTGGAATAGTTGATTCCATAAAGTAAGGTAGACTATCACATACTTTAAACCCATATAACTCAATTTTATTTTAATGTTTTCCGCAAAATATGGTCTTATAAATTATTTAAATTATAAATTTAGTGTCCCATTCAGCACCAAGAAAAGTCAAAAGTGTTTGCTCAAATGTTTCGTACGATACATATTTGTGATACTTATTTATTCAAATTAATAATACAATTAATTATATATCTATACTACAGCCACCTATAGGAAAAAATAACATTTACATAAAAATATCAATATATGTACAATTTGCTAAATAGGCAAAGAGAAAAAAATCAACAAAATGTACACAGCAGTACTGAGGAGACAATTTAACTGCCTCGCCCAATTTCATCAACACTTGTCTTATAAATAAAATCGGGAGAGGTTATTATAGTACAACACAACAAGTAGTCTCCTTATTATTATACGCGACTATGAGGCAAGATCAAAATAGAAGTCATACACACTTTCACTTGCGCCAAAGAAGTTTTGGAAGTCCAAAAAGAAAAAACAAGATAATATCAAGGAAATATTTCCCAAAAGGCAGCACAGAAATGTAGATAAAAAAAACCTTTCCAGTGACGTAGAATAAGATATAGTATTAGTTGTGGACATGATGACGATGACGCCATCTTTATGTAATGTCAGATGATCGATATATAATATGACAAAAACACAGTTGCCGCCATATTTGACACCAATCAGCTGACATTATAATATGACTTAAGTCATATCTTAAGCCCTCTTTATCTGTAAGTATACTATATTGAAGTGAAATATTTAGACCTAATTTGTTTTTTATCAAGCTATTGTAATCTTCTTGCATCAAATTCTACAGCCAGATAGTTTTGTTAATGGCACATGAAGATATTTTTGTATGTCAAGAACTGAAAGTATTTTATTAACAGGTATACAAATAATTATTTTGTAGAATCCATTCATGTGCCATTTATGAAAAAAATCTACTTTAGAAAACACTGTTTTCGATGTTTTTGTGTAATATAAGAATTTGTTCATTCAACAAGACTAAACGATTGTAAATAAAACAACATTCCATTGAACGCTTTTTAAAGCGTGAAGTTAATATAATGTTACCACTCTTTACTCAACAAAAAAAATTATAGTCTGTTTTATATAAGGATTCAATTTTACACTTTATTTTTGATTACTCGATTACTCTTAAAGGACATAATTAAGACAGACTACAGCAAAACGAATTGACTCTAATATAAATTTTACTGTCTTGTTATAATACAGGGTATGTTTATATTTTACTGAACGTGGTACAGAAAGAATTTTTACAAATTCGCAAAATTAAGAGTAATTTAGTTAAAGTTAATATTTAGTACCACTTGTTGTTAACTATTTCATTTAAATTTATTATTTGTTTACGCAATATCTAATGTCAGATATTAATTTTGCTTGAAATAAGATACGTTCTTGTAATTTGCGAATTTTACAAAATTCTTCTGTCATGCTCAGTACGTCATGAAATATACAGGATAATTCACAAATTCGTGCATATATTTTAATGGCATATAAATAGTACCCAATTTCCTGATCATGGAATAAAATAATTTTTAAAAATTCGTTACATTAAGGGCAGTTTCCACAAAAAACACATTTTTATCTGATTATAAAAAAATAAGTTTTTAATTAATCATGCAACAGCAAATTTGAAAATTTGCATATGGAAACAAAACCGAATGATTGCAAAAATTATTTCAGTTTCTAACTTAATGCCATTGAAATATATGCACGAAGTTGTGAATCACCTTGTATGCTCTAAATTTTATTTTCTAAGTATAAAAATACCCTGTAAATTATTTTCATATCATTCACAAATAAAATGTGGTATGCATGTACTTTAGATACTTTAAGTTTGTTGAATAATAAAAATTGATGTCAATTCGATTTGAAAATTAAGGCTGGTTTATAATGGATGTAACCGATTAGTTATTCTATATTTTGTAAAGGTGTTCCGTGTCATTATGAACCGTAAAGGCTGGTTTATAAAGGATGTAAACGGTTACTTATTCTGTATTTTGTAAAGATGAACAAAAAAAAGATTTCAAGATTATGGCTCGGTGTAGTTATGAACAGAATACAGAAAGAGTAACCGGTTACATCCGTATAAACCAAGCCTAAAGTCGGATTCACAGCCCGAAATGAAATTTGTGGAGTCTGTCGTACGGCAATGTGTACTTGCGTTCACATCACTGAAATTTGGTGTGCAAATAGGACAGACTTCACAAATTTCGTCAAATTTCATCAAATTTCGGGATGTGAATGCGGCTTAACATAGAAACGACTATGGTTCAACTTGATGCCCTGTTCACACGACGAAAGTTTATACTAAAAAGTTTCTTGAAAGTAAAACAAGTGCTAGGAGCTCTCATAAAATAAAACTGTCAATAGCGTTCGTGCGGGGGTATTAAATATATTTAAGATCACAAGTTTTAATATATTCTAAAGAAATAATTAGTTTTCCTCCTCGTATGACCGGTATTGACTTTTATGACAGCTCCTAGCACTTGTTTTACTTTCAAGAAACTTTCCTCGTGTGAACCTATGTTAAGCCGCATTGACAGCCCGAAATACGACAGGGCATTACAGAACAAATAAACCTTATCGTCCCATTAAATTCTTGTCAAACTGAGAAAAATAAAACTCCCCT
This sequence comes from Agonum fuliginosum, assembly GCA_947534325.1. NCBI lineage: Eukaryota > Metazoa > Arthropoda > Insecta > Coleoptera > Carabidae > Agonum > Agonum fuliginosum. Next base: position 32,711,168 of record OX384037.1, read on the forward strand.
GTATGCAAAAATAAAATATATTAAGCTTAGAAATAAAATAAATAACCTAGAACAATTGAAACAGTCTTCCAAAACCTCGCTGTTCTATTTGAACCTGCCTGCTCTGTCTCTGTATTTACACTGGAGGTAGTCTGTGGTCTCTGGCTCAGTTGGGGTCCGGGTCAGGTGGGGAGGAGTCCCCCGCGGCCGTGTGGCTCCCGCCGGGGGGCGCCGGGTGCTCCGTCTGCTGCGCCGTGTCCTCCACTTCTGATCTCGAGGTCTGTGACGTCTGGGTTGAGGTTAATGGCTGGGCGGAGGTGCCAACGGTGGCTTGGCTCACCTGGGAAACAAAGGGGGTGAATATTGTCAGATGGGATGTGAATTTTCTGGTATCCTGTAAGATTTTATAGAACCAACTGCCGATTCTGTAGATGCAAAATTCTGAAATTTTTGTTATCCTGTTAGATTATGGCAATAAAAATATTTAAATAGATAATAGGTAACGAACTGTACGAGTATAACCTCGAGATAATCTTTATTATTGCGATTTCAAAGGTTCCATCTATAACAAGAATATTGGCCATGTTGAAAGTTGAAAGATTCCTGTAAAGTTGCTCCAACGCGAGACAAACTACATCCCGTCTTTATACAGGGTTCGCCAGTCAAATGGAAAGATTTGATGTGGGGCTTAGAGCTCGTAGAGAGGTGGTGGGGAGGAATATCACCGACTCAACATTATCAGCGTGGTCTACCATTTAGTTTATAATAGATAGTTGGACGGGTGAACAGCGTGGCTACGCAGTTAAAGCATACTAGACGTCATCTCAACGTACCGCGTAATCAGCCTGTTCCGTCGAATAGGGCGATTCGAACGTGGATAAACAATCTTGAGTAAAGTGGATCGACGTGTAAAAAAGGTGGAAGTGCAAAAACGGTTCGAATCACTGAAAACATCGCCTGTTGTGGTCGTTGGATGGAAATACAGAAAATAGAACAAAAGTGAAACGAAAGAACACTTGCTTATATAAATTATAAAGCCCAGAAAACCCTGGCCAGGGAAAGTGGCACGAAACGACACTATTAGGGACGTAGCACGAATATGCACGCCACGAAAGTACACGCAGCCGGCATGACTAGCAGTGGGTCCGTCCTATGAAAACTAACATTAACTGCTTCCTACCTGCTGTGTGGTCTGACTGGCAGCACTAGCAGTGGATCCAACCTATGAAAACGAACACTAACTGCTTCGTACCTGGTGTGTGGTCTGACTGGCAGCACTAGCAGTGGGTCCATCCTACGAATACTAACACTAACTGCTTCTAACCTGCTGTGTGGTCTGACTGACGGCACTAGCAGTGGGTGTCGCCGGTCCATATGAAAACCAACACTAACTGCTTCCTACCTGCTGTGCGGTCTGACTGGCAGCACTAGCAGTGGTAGACCGGGAGCCGGCAGGTCAGGTGGGTGTATGATTTGCCACATTTCGAAGCTTGGAGGGTTGATAGCGAGTAATATGCCCACTCCAAGGTCATACCCAGGCAAAGATATCGATTTTTCACCAGGGCCATGTATGATCGGCCACCAAAGCGCCATACCGGTACCGATCATACATGGCCCTGGTGAAAAGTCGACATATTTGCCTTGGTATGGCGGGCACTTAGCGACGCGCTAGCGGTATGGCGTTTGTATATCCTTGTTCTATATTTTATTCCGAACAAATATCGCCAAAGAACAGCGTGTGACAAATGATACATGTCCACTGTAAAAAAATGACATGTTTCGGCTAATATGGCGGCCATTAGGCGACGCCATATTGGTATGGCACATTGCGTTTCCGTGCTTTGGAAACCTCCTGAACAACATAAAACAACAATCATCGTGTGGCCTATTCTCAATGGGCATGTCAATTTTTGACACGTTTGGTAATTCACCCCGTGTAAAAGCCATGCATGCGTTTTGGGGGTGGAGGTATTACTCATTATCAACCCCCAAAGCCTCGAAATGTGGCAAATCATACACCCACCTGACCTGCCGGCTCTCGGTCTATGGGTTCATTCTATGAAAACTAACACCAACTGCTTCCTACCTGCTGTGTGGTCTGACTGGCAGTCTTCGACCATATATAGTTATAGACAGATAACACTCAATGCTGTAGTATACAATGTTGTGAAGGCAGGGAGCAGCAGCTATAGGCGGGGAAAGGAGGTGAGGACGCGATAGAGTGTTGCACATTGCTGACTTCTGGTTTGTTGTCATGGAACAGAGAATGAAAATGGGCAAACTGAAACACTTCAAGGTGTCTGCAGGTCATACTCCTCTTCATACCGCTACGCTAGTTCTTTGCTTCACAACAAAGGCTTGCGTTGTTTGTCTATTCCTACATATGGCCGAAGCTGGTAGCACTAGTAGTGGCTTCATCCTATGAAAACTAACACTACTACTTCCTACCTGCTGTGTGGTCTGACTGACGGCAGTGGCAGTATGATGACTAGTCTGCGTGGTGGTGGCCATCCTGTTGGCGGGTGCTCCAGCCTGCTGGTTGTTGACCTGCACGGCCTGTGAGGGCCGCACGGCGCTCAGCAGCTGCGTGAGGCGGGTGGCGAGGTGCGCGGGGGCCCGGGGGTCGGCCTCGGGGGGCGCAGCGGGCGCGCGGCCCCCGGCCCCTGCCGCCTGCTGGTGGTGGTTGCGCAGGATGTGCTGCAGCTGCGCTTGCTGCAAGATCACCGGGAGCTCGTAGTGGTGGAAGAAGTAGAGCATTGAGTGCTGCGGAACGAACACAACAAGCTAAATTAGTTAATAAGATCGGATAAATAATCATGGATTAATATCACATAAGATTCCTGACACAAACATTCAGTTCACAAGATATAGGATGTCAAAAAATATCTATTATCTATATCTTCTATACTAATATAATAAAGAGGAAATATTTGATTGTTTGTTTGTTTGTTTGCATTGAATAGGCTCCGAAACTACTGGACCGATTTGAAAAATTCTTTCGCCGTTGGGAAGTTACACTATCCCTGGGTATAGGCTATATTATATTTTCAAAAAAAATAAAAAATTCAAAATTGTTTCTTCTTATGACGAAAATGTACAATGATTTGTCACTTAATTGAACAAAATAACGAACAGATTAGATAACCAGACATTTATTTAAAATACTATGTACCTATTAGTTAGTATTGGTTAGTACCTATTAAGTTTTTTTTATTTATTTGATGTTTATAACGATGTCAAATTGCATTGTTGTCGACGGCTATCTAATTCAGAGTTTACTGCACCGATTGAGTTCAAATTTGGTATGGTTAAGATGTAACATATGACATAAGCACAATCAAATGGCGGTAACCGATTGGGTTTAAATTTCATAACTCAGAGGGTAGGGAAGGGAGGCAAGCGCGTTCAAATTATTTCATTTTTCAAGAGGGTGAGGGAAGGGGGCAAGCGTGTTCAAATTTGGTACAGTAATAGCTAACAATCTGTCTTGAAAATGTTAGTCCGCCATCTTGAAACAAAATGGTGGCTAGCTAACTCAAAATGTACTGCACCGATTGGGTTCAAATGTGTAATGGTTATAACTTATGATCTAACTTATGACATGAGCATACTATAATATCAGTCCGCCATCTTTAAACAAAATGGCGGTAACCAATTGGGTTCAAATTTGGTATGGTATCATGTATGGTATGGTAATAACTTTTTCTTATAACGAGATTCTTTTAAATTCCAGTTGGAGGCGTAGCAACGCGATCCGGATTCGCTAGTAGTGAATAAGATCATAAAAATAATCATGCATCAGTATCAAATAATATTAATGAGACAAACATTCAGTTCGCAAGATACAGGATGTTTAAAAAATGGTCAGAAACTTCGTGGGTATTTTTTGAAAATTCCCAAAATGAAGTATTTATAACACATACAACACATGGATCGTATTAACGTCTGTAAGACGTACATCTTGCTATTGTCTTATAAACGTCATATGCGGTCGAATTTTAGACGTCTTATGCGGTAGTCTTTAAGTCGTCATTATGTTGTTCAGTTTTAAATCTCCCGCTTACAATATATAGGAGTCCTATATTTGTCTCAAAATTCCTCTTGGTTATAACTTATGACATACAGGAATCCTATATTGACATCATTTGACTGTCGAAAAGGTATTAAATAGACGTCATTTGCATGGAAGAAAATAATATAATAATATCTTTTAAACATCCAGAATGCAGGACATAAGACACGTATGTGATGTCTTGTGATGACATTTTAAAGACGTTTTAACCGAGGTTTTAACGACATGGGCATTATAAAGACGTCTTAACGACGTATTTGTGCTGTATGGGAACTTATAAAGCCTCATTCACATAAGTATTTAGTTTACATTGATGTTTAGGCTTAAGAAAGTTGTAATACATCTAACTAAGTATGAGCATTCACAGTGCTTGAAAGTGGGATGTGTGAATAAATAAGAAATATTGTATATTTTAACCTGTACAAATGCCAGACCTCATAATTTATATAAATTATACTTTTTTTAACCCATCTTCACACGCTTGAAGGCCACTTTAGAACTGGCAGACTGGACATTCCTTCTTTAGCAATTATGCAAGGCCCCAACCCGTCAATTTCACGACTAATAAAATGTCCACACTAATTTGACCGCTAGTTCTTATGGTTTGTTTATGATGAATTTAATTTACGAATTTAGATTTACAAATTTAGATTTAGAAATATAAAATATACATATCTGCCTTTGCAGGTTCATGACGAATTTTAGATTTGTAATTTATATTTAAAATATGACCATATTTTATATTCTAAATCTAAATTTGTACATGCGTCCAAGCATATCACATTATATTATAGTGATCATAGTGAGTTGAAAAGAGACAATTGACACGTTGAAGTGACACTTAAATATTTTGACTTGTGGTTGTCGATTTGCTAAAATGAATATCAGAAATATGGATAAAAAATTAATATTATATGTAGGAAAATATAGATAAAAATCATAAAGACAAAAATGTAATAAAGTAATTCGTTACAGGATGGAAGATAATTATCTGTCATCTCATGTATGTCAAATCACGTGGCAAAATATAAGCAAGATGGTAATCGTAAATTTGTATCTAAATTTATAAATTAAATCCATCATAAACCAACAATAAGTCTATAAAGAAAATAATCATGATTATTAAAACCAAATTATTAGGTAACAACAGTCAAACGCTAGCAAATAGGAATAATGGTTATGTATTTAATTTACGTTAATTTCCAGTAATTCATGATTACAAATAATATAATAACGAAATCTACTCGCCGAATAATAAATATTAAGCACGTATTAACTGTATAAATTTACCTAAATGATGTCATATACACGCTTAATTTCCAGAACTGTCATATCAAAACTGTCACTGTCACAATACTCCTCCAAATCGCCGGATTCCAAATCACTAAAAATACTGCCTCTGCCGTCAACCGCCTTGAAAATTCTCCGGTATTTATTTCTATCTCCCGTCTCAATATTTACAACGTCACTCAGACCCTATTGAATCTATCGGGTCTAGGCGAGTTCGAGTTGTCATCGCAGAAAACAATCGGCTGCAATCGCCCGCACCGTTGCCTAGCGACGAAAACAACGTGTCCGTAGCCGGTCTGCATGTGACGTGAAGGAAATGACGCAAGCGGCAGAGGAGAAAGAGTGGAAAGGGGTGGTGAGGCTTTCTAAATACGTGGACGCAGGTTTCTACAGGCGAAGACAGTGTTACTCGAAAGAGAGATGGTTGTCTGTAGGGTACAGGGTTTGATTCAGAAGTATCAACTTCTAAACTTAAAGGTATCGACTCCACGTAGCTTAACACCGCGTCTAGCAATTTTTAAAATAAGAAGTTTTACAGCAAAATTTAATAAACTTATTTACAAACGAAGAATAGAACCAGGTTTATGCCGAGTTACATTTTCTAATAAATCTGTTAATCATAATATAAAGCATGTAAAAAATTGCTTAAGACACACTATTTCATTAATTTTTACCTTCCACCATACTTTTAAAAGAAAATCGGGTACCTAGTGAGTTTTTAGTGGATGAGCACGAATTAGGGTCCTTACAACTCATTTTTAATAGTTTCACGATGATGTCTGTATGTATGATGTCTGTATGTTTATAAGTCTAGATATGGCAGGAGGTTGTGTGCTGGCCACATCAGATTTTTTATATGGATTTCAAAGATTTTTTCAGATTTCTAACTGGACATAAACCCTAGATTATAATTATTTCACAAACATCTAGTACCTGTTTTTTCTTCAAATATTTATTATGCAATGAGTAAAGCAGAAACTGTTACACCTCTAAACACGCAATATTTTGTTACGAAGACGAGACAAACAAAATAATAAAACCGGTATAGCCATAACATTTAACTCTGTTCTTTCATGGATTATTTGAGGATTATATTATTTCATGCTTTTTAATTCTGAGAAAAAGAGTCATTAATTGAATCTTCAATAAATCTTGTAAAAAGAGAATTTCTAATTCATTGATAAATTCAAAACAGTGAATTTCTTTTTTTCTAGAATTGACTCCACAAGTTGTGACGTCACGACCGCCATGTTATTGTAGTAGGTTACGGTTTACGTTCCAAACAAACCATTATAAGCGTGATGCAGAGCATAAGTTAGTATGAAAATATCATATTTAATTACCAAATTCAGTTTATTTTGAAGTTTAGTAAATATTTAAACTAATAGGAAAGTGTAACCTATCAACAAACTTTACTTTAGTGTTTATTTGACAGATATTGCTTAAATACGAGAAATTTGATGAATGCAAGTTGAACATATCTGTATTAAAACATTAATGTACTTACCTTACACAATAAATAGCATTAATAAAGAAATAAATGACTTTTTAAACTGAGCTATACTTAAAATAACACGTTCAGCTGCGTTTGTTTGGAACGCAAACCAAACCGTAACCATAGTAACCTGGCGGTCATGACGTCACACTTGCGGAGTCAATTGAACCGAAAAGGGCAGAGTCCCTAAGCGGCACAGTAGGATCGTTTCCTATTTGTAGATGATGTGAAGTAGAAGAAAAAGAATTCAGAAGTACCAACTAGTAAACTTGTTAATAGATGAAGTAATTTACTTGACTGGTGGTAGATAATGAGGATTGGAGAAAAATTACTGGGATGCAGTCAACAATAAAATATATATTTCTCAATCGACTAGTTTCGACGTCACTTACGTCATCCTCCGGAGATGAGAAATTTAAATTTGTGTAATTTACATTAAAAAATCTGACGTGGACACCACATGACTTCCTTGTACGCCTTGTGTGTTCATACTTTTCTTAATAACTAAAATGTAAAATAATATTAAAAATTCTTTTAACTTATTATACTAGTATACTCACAAATATATTTTAGTCATTTTATTTAAACTGCAGAAGAAGATATAAAGCATATTTTACTATTGTCACTGTCATGTCATAATCATTTAAATTTTACGTAGTAACAAATGTTAATCGATCATGGAAATACTATACCGAAATACTATAAATTATAAATATATACTTTAATTATTTTTAAATGATAGCAGATACAAAAATATTTATAAAATACCGATTGTAGGTAATAATCACATAATCTTTCATTTAAAATAAAAAAAATTGTCTAAAATTAAATATTTATCGAAATATTTTTTAAAAGTACTACTTCCGGTTTGTAGACTGAAACCAAAAATAGGAGGTGCACAACTAGATGCTATAACAGTCCTAAATACAAAATTTCAACTTTCTACGTCTAACCGTATTTGAGTTATGCGACACACATACGTCCGTCCGTACGTACGTACGTACGTACGTACGTACAGACGTCACGTCGAAACTAGTCATAATGGATTCAGAAAAGGTCAAAACGGATATTTCCGTCAAAATCTGAGAATCGAAATTTTTCGCGATTACAATACTTCCTTACTTCGTACAAGGAAGTAAAAATCATTAAAAGGTAATGTAAAACTACTACCACTTAAGTAGTTTTCGTTGAAGGTGTGACAACGTTTTTAAGTTATATTGTAACGACATTTTTTGAAATCTTTTGGATACGAATAAAACTATAATTAAATACATTCAAGTTGTCGTTGTAGTCTGATCATTATATTTGAGGTTACGATGTTTTTTCTACTTACTACTACCGACAAATTTGTATATATCGATGGTGTTTATGGCTTTTAATACATGAAAATCGTGGAAAGTAACATTCACTAAAATAAATTTTGATATTTTGAAGATGATTTTATTGTAGAATGCTCAAGAAAGCCAGTGTTCTTTGCATTTTTCCTGATTGACTACACTGGGAAATTGACATTTCCGATTGTCAATTGCGTGCTTCATATGCCATTTCCTAGGTTATGAGTACAAAAATCTCTCTGACTCCTCTCCTGCTTTTCTAACTGCTTATTTCCCGGCGAAGAGTGTTTATTATTTAAAGATCTGCAAGTGACGCGTCTCATGATACTGTCGTCATTTCGCTGCGCTACGATATTAGAATAATGCTTTACATAGCGATCGTTTTCTCTGAAACAAAACCTACCCCCCTAGCCCTCTGTCGCCTCCTACAGAGACGAGACGGGTATTATAGTTTTTATAGTTTGAATGTTTAGAGATTGTGAACATAGATTCAGATTTGACAATACAACAGGGATAGTTGGAGTTTATAAGGGGCGATTAGATGCAGATACGTGTTGATATTGAGTTTTGTAAGGCAAGGGTCATAGTGATATGGAAATCTTTGAAGATTGGAGCATAAATTTATTTTACAGACATATTATGAAACACATTTATTTATAATAATATACATACTTTTCCATGGTTCTTTTACTGTTTTACTTAATAATCTTTTAAAAGGTGATCCTCTATCCATGGTAGAAATCAGTTAAAAACATTGATTCCGCACGCTATTATATAGCGTTTATTGTTTTGTTAAACATAAAAATAACAAATAATTTATGTTTGAGGGGAAAACATAATTTTGCTACCAATATTTGTAAAAGAACTGCAATATTTGTAAAAAAAATCTGACGTGGACACCACATGACTTCCTTGTACGCCTATGAAACTGTTCATACTTTTCTTAATAACTAAAATGTAGAATAATATAAACAAATCTGACTTTATTCTTTTAACTTATTATACAAATATACTCACAAATATATTTTAGTCTTTTTATTTAAACTGCAGAAGAAGATTTAAAGCAAATTTTACTATTGTCACTGTCATGTCATAATTATTTAAATTTTACGTAGTAACAAATGTTAATCGATCATGGACTACAAGATACCGAAATACTAAATTATAAATATATACTTTAATTATTCTTAAATGATACCAGATACAAAAATATTTATAAAATACCGATTGTAGGTGATAATCACATAATCCTTCATTTAAAATAAAAAAATTGTCTTAAATTAAATATTTATCGAAATATTTGAAAAAGGTACTACTTCCGGTTTGTAGATTGAAACGAAAAATAGGAGGTGCACAACTAGATGCTATAACAGTCCTAAATACAAAATTTCAACTTTCTACGTCTAACCGTATTTGAGTTATGCGACACGCATACGTCCGTACATACGTACGTACGTACGTACGCACTCACGTACGTACAGACGTCACGACGAAACTAGTCATAATGGATTCAGAAAAGGTCAAAACGGATATTTCCATCAAAATCTGAAAACCGAAATTTTTCGCGATTGCAATACTTCCTTATTACTCCGTACAAGGAAGTAAAAGAGGGTTTTCGCGCGCCACTGTACAGCTTTTATTTATAAGTGAATTAACTTCATAATATGTTGTCAACAAAGATTAGATTCGTTTTCAAATATCTTAATATTTGTGTTCAAATAGTTCAAATTAACATATTTCGATTTGAAAGCAAAATTTTAAAATTCTGCGTCTATCATTTTGTAGATTGTACTTTTATCTTCAACAATATCTTTAGATTATTATGTTTAACAAAACAATAAACGCTGTGGAGTGGCGCGCGAAATCCTTGTTTTTTGCTGTTTTCTGGCGCGATAGAGGATCGTCTTAAGACGCAATATTTGTCTCTCGGCCTGTAAAATTAGCTCTAAAATGTGGTCAACAGTCAACTCTGCCAGATTTTCGGGTTCGGAAGTGGGGGAGGGGGAAGGTGCCAGAACAGTTTTTCGCTAATATCTCGGAGAATAAAATTTCCTACATTTTTTGTATTAAACAAATTTTTTTTAAAAGTTATGACAGAGGAAAACGAAGCGCTCTTTAATAAGAATAAATTATATCTTTAAATTTTTCCATTATATACAAAAACGACTGTAACTCTTTACCAAATAAGAAAATCTACTTCTGGTTTCAAGCATTCGATTTCACAGCATATTTTCTACCAACAATATAATTTTTTAAACTTTGGAGGCCCTATTTTAGCCAGATTTTATGAAAGGAAATAAACAAGTTTTTAAATTTTTGTATTTAATCCACTATAATTTCTGAACGAATTAAGATGTCAACTTCCTGTTCCCTGCATTGAATTCCTCGAACATTTTTCTATAAGAATCATTATAACAAAAACTTCTAAAAGGCTTGGTTGAGATGAAATTTGAAGAGAGAAAATAGTGAAATTTATGTACATCGTAGGCGATATTTTTGTGTATTAGAAAATATACTAGAATAATATGATCCAGATGGATTCGATCCTAAAGTCATCAGAACCATAATCGATCACGTTACGCATTTGGCTATTCATTTGTGGTCTGCTGACATATAAATGACATTAAAAAAATAATAATTTCACATTGTCCTAGTTATAAACCAATCAAATTCTTCCAATTAATCTACTTCCCCAATCATATTTTATGTAAATCTTTTAATAATAATTATGAAGTTCAGTTTCCAAAATTTTTCATCACAACAACTTTTCTTATCTCTACAGAGTGTAAACAAATCACCCTAAAATTGTGACGCTCTCTGCGTGCGAGGAATGAAATCATCTTTAACAGTAACTTTAAATTAAAGCTGTCAAGTTTCCGCAGTAGAACTACATTCCAAGCTAACACAATTTCAGATGACGTGGCGGTACTATTAAAAAATCATATTCCCAAAGCTGTACGCGACAATCATAATAACGCACTTTATAAGAAGAAAATCGAAGTTATTTTTGTTTACAGATTTAGTTCAATCAAAATTTTATACGATGGAGGAAATTTAAATTTGAAAACTTTTTATATTAACGTAGGTAGATTAATTTGAGAAGGCCCAAAAAAGATGACCGATGACTCAGTTAATTAATTTATTAAAAACAGTTAATAATATTTAAATATTAATTTTTCAATCCTATAAAATACTGTGGATTTATTTTTATTATAGGAGTAGATAAACACAAAAATAAGTAATATTTATTTTGTTCTCTCGTAGAATATAATTTAATAGTGGCTACACCAGAGTTTCCAAAATTTTGAAAATTATGTTTTTACTTACTTGTACGGAGTAAAGGAAATATTGTAATCGCGAAAAATTTCGGTTCTCAGATTTTGACGGAAATATCCGTTTTGACCATTTCTGAATCCATTATGACTAGTTTCGTCGTGACGTCTGTACGTACGTACGTACGGACGGACGTACATACGTATGTGTGTCGCATAACTCAAATACGGTTAGACGTAGAAAGTTGAAATTTTGTATTTAGGACTGTTATAGCATCTAGTTGTGCACCTCCTATTTTTGGTTTCAATCTACAAACCCGAAGTAGTACTTTTTTCAAATATTTCGATAAATATTTAATTTAAGACAATTTTTTTTTATTTCAAATGAAAGATTATGTGATTATTACCTACAATCGGTATTTTATAAATATTTTTGTATCTGGTATCATTTAAGAATAATTAAAGTATATATTTATAATTTAGTATTTCGGTATCTTGTAGTCCATGATCGATTAACATTTGTTACTACGTAAAATTTAAATGATTATAACATGACAGTGACAGTGGCAGTGACAATAGTAAAATATCGTTTATATCTTCTTCTGCAGTTCAAATAAAATGACTAAAATATATTTGTGAGTATAGTAGCAGTAGTAGTAGTACTTATATATTAATATTATAATATTATCTGATTATCAAAATTACATTAATATCATACAAACAAATATAAATAAAAATACTAAAAATTTCTGGAACCATATCAATACTTTAAAATCTTCTAACACAATACCTAATGTAATGAATCTCAATAACACTGAAGCAACTGGCGGAGAAAGTATTTGTAATTTATTTGCCGACCACTTTGAGTCAGTTTATGTTAACAATAGTATAATATCCGTCCCTGATAACACAATAAACGTTTCACCAGCTGTAAATCTAGGTAAATTACATCTTTCCAAAACCAAAATTCTTCATGCTCTAGAAAACATCGATGTAAATAAAGGTCCAGGACCGGATAAAATTCACCCTAAACTAATCAAATATTGTTGTCACTATCTTGTTGAGCCGCTTTTTATATTATATAACCAATCCCTCAACTGCGGTGTCTTTCCCATTACTTGGAAATTGTCTAACATAACACCAATTTTTAAATCTGGAGACAAAAGTAACGTATCTAACTACCGCCCGATATCCATATTGTCTACATTTAGTAAAATATTGGAAAAATTAATTATAGAAGAAATAAAACAGGATATAAACAGCCTAATCGTACCTCAACAATGTGGGTTTAGTGCAGGCAAATCAGTACTAAATAACTTAATACCTTTCACTGATTTCCTAAGTAGCAATATGGATAATCGCAAGCAGGTTGATGTGATTTATACGGATTTTAGCAAAGCATTCGACAAAGTGAATCACGATTTGTTGTTACATAGGTTGACTCAGTGTGGAATACATGGAACTTTGCTGAGATGGGTCGAAAGTTACATCAAAAACAGAACTCAATTTGTTGTATGTAATGGATTCAAATCTAGAAAAATACACGTATCGTCAGGGGTCCCACAGGGCTCTCATCTGGGTCCTATTCTCTTTAATTTATATATAAATACAATATCATCTGTTTTCACAAATAGTAATTTTCTGCTTTACGCGGATGATTTGAAATTTTACAAAGTAATAGAGACCCAGGATGACTGCACCTCCCTTCAACTAGACCTTTCTCGACTTTTTGAGTATTGTACTAATAATCATCTGCTTCTAAATCTAGATAAATGTTCAATTGTAAGCTTTACAAGAAATACAAATCCTATTTGTTTTAATTATTCGTTAAATGACACTTTATTACCAAGAAAGGAAAGCATTCGCGACCTAGGCATTTTATTTGATCCTAAATTAATTCTCTACAATCACATAGACTTCATTACAAATAAAGCATATAAACTTCTAGGATTTATATTACGCTCTACTAAAGCATTTAATAATATAACAGTTATCACTCTGTTGTATAAATCAATTGTTCGTCCTCAATTAGAATATGCGACTTCCATTTGGAATCCTCAGTACAATAAACATATACATAGGATTGAATCCATACAAAAAAAATTCTTGCATATTCTATGTTATAAATTTAACATAGAATATACTAACTATGCTGAAATGTTAAAAGTATTCAACTTATCAACACTTGAGCAAAGACGATCAAATGCTGATATGATTTTACTATACAAAATATTAAATAATAAAATTAACAACCAACTGTTTATTGATAAGTTTACTTTTAATGTACCACAAAGAACGACTAGGCATTTTAATACATTCTTCATTCCATCTTGTAACTCTAATAATTATCTAAACTCTCCAATAATCAGACTTATGTTAACATATAATAAATTATATCAGCATCTTGATTTCTTCAATTTAAATATTAACGAAATTAAAACCCATTTCAAAAATTTGTAAAATTTGTAAACGTACCTTTAACTATAAATCTACAATTTATTTTGTTACTTATTCACTGTCTCAATATTACACTGTCTTATTATTTTATGATCTTTGTATTTGAACAACATATTTTAAACATAATATTGTAAATATTATAATGTCAAATATGTATATTTATGTAGTGGAAGCTCATAATCGGGCAACTGTCAGCTTCCCTTGTTTCTAAATAAATAAATAAATAAATAAATAAATAAATAAATATATTTGTATAATAAGTTAAAAGAATAAAGTAGGTATGGCGGGAGGTCTTGTGGTGGCCACGTCAGATTTTTTTATATTATTCTACATTTTAGTTATTAAGAAAAGTATGAACAGTTTAACAGGCGTACAAGGAAGTCATGTGGTGTCCACGTCAGATTTTTATAGAAAAATGTTTCAGAAATCGAATGCTTAAAACCGGAAGTCAATATCTTTATCCGATAAAATATTACAACCATTTTCCTGTGTTATGACAAAAAACTACTTTATAAATAATTTGAAAATATGCAAAATTCATTTTCTTGATTTTCTAGCAAACAGTGCCACTTACAAAAAAAATCTATATAAATGTATCTTGTAGAGAATTTTGTGCTCTACAATTCGGTTTAACAGTTTTATTCGTAATCATTTGCAAGTTAAACGCGAAAAACTAAAAACGGAGACAATTTTTTAGAATGGCGGCTGACGTGGACAGTTCCGGTGATGCCTCCACCCCTTAAAATACTCAATAAGGTGTGTTAAATGAGAAAATAAATTCTCGAAATGCACAATAATTTCACTAAGCCGCCAGACTACATCTTGTACAAGACAAGATGACAACTAAAAAATCTAGTCGATAGTGCGCGGAGCTCAAAGCTAGTAGCACTTTTATAATTGAGCAACTTTTAAATCGGTCAACTTTAAACATCCAATTTGGGTGTGCCAACTTTACATATACCTACTGTGGGTCATCGGTATTGATATGTTATAAATTTAACCGTATAGATACGTGCATTTTTTTAATACAGTGTAGGTACACAATTGGGGACAGTATTGTGCAATTAAATTAAATTTTTGTAATCTCTTTATTAGACTCTGTTCTTAAATTTCCTTAAAAATGTTTGTTCTTTAATATCCTCCCCGATAATTTGTAAGCAAATTCCTAATTATTTTCAGGTAATAAATTCGTTTCAAGCATGAAAAACCTAATTTGCAAATAACGTTCATCTTTTAAAAATATTTAACGACATCATTAAAGAAAATCAAAACAAAAATATGAGCTTTTAATGTTCAATTTTCAACCTAATTTTATATTACGTAATTATTATAAATTTTTCATTGCAGGAGGGCGAAACACCGAATAAGAGGATAATAAAAATAATTAGAATTTTTCGATCACTCACCTGAATAAACAACCATGACGTCACAAGGGCCAGACTGCTGTATTGGCCGTTGAAGCGGTAGTGATACGCGTAGAACGAAAAGTGGTAAAGGTAGAAGAATCTGTAACAAAGAGAAGAATTATTAATTATATTAACCAGATAGTTTTATACTAAATTAGAATTATAAATAGTTTTGAACAGTAGAAAATTTTGTTTTGATCCTGTTATTGGCAACGTGCAAAAGTTCTAAACACACAATTTATTGTAAGCTAACTTCCAAGGCTATAGATATACAGGCTGGCGCGCTTAAGACGATCCATCATTTATAACTTAAGGGGGGCATAAAAATGATGAAAAGTACGTCTAGTTTTTTCCATAAAATTGAAGTAAAAATTAACTTTTTTAGAAAAACAAATACATTTTTGAATAGATAAAGGTTGTCTCCAAATGCGTCTAATGCCACATTTTTCATTTTTGTACTCTATTTTTACCTTCCGCTTACCTGTAAAGGAAGGTATTGGAATCATGCAAAAAATAGTAGTGAGTTTTAAGTGGATGAGCACGAATTAGGGTCCTTACAACTCATTTTTGATAGTTTCTCCATGATGTCTGTATGTAGGTATGTGTGTATGTGTGTGCGTGTGTGTGTGTGTGTGTGTGTGTGTGTGTGTGTGTGTGTGTGTGTATGTGTGTGGTCCGGGCCGATGCCGGATGTCGCATAACTCCAATACGAATTACCCAAAAAATTTGATATTTGGTATTTTACAATTGTATACGAATAGGACGAGCACATTAGATTTTGATACAAATATCTTCACCGGAAGTGATATTTTTTGACGATTGAACAAGATAATTGTCAAAAATTTATATAAATTTTGATAAATATAATATTTATTTGTAATAAGAATAAGAGGCAAAGTTATTTGCAACTTACGTTATAAAAAAATTGTCTTTATCTGGTAGCATTAAAGAACTGCAGTAAAATTTAAAAAATAAATTTATCAGATAAAACGTTGAAATCTTGTGATCCATGTTCGGTTGAATTTTGTTTCTGCGTAAAAAATATTGACAGGTGAGACGGGTGACAAGTTGACATACTAGCGCCATATATGTCATAAGTAAGATATTAAATGTAGTAATTCAACGGAGGATGGCTTCAACACAAAAGAGTTTGCCTGTGAACGAATCTTTTGATTCAGGTGATGCAAATTTCTATGTTTGAATATTTTAGATTTTTATTTGTATATTTTAGGGACACCGGATTGTATACGTATACATTTATGTTTATAAGTCTAGATATGGCGGAAGGTTGTGTGATGGGATGGCCACGTCAGATTTTTTTATATTCATGGCTAAACATGGCCAATTTTAGCTATTTTGTGAGATTTTTATTCGTATTTTATCACATATTTAAAACAAAAAATTTAAAAAAGTGGCATTAGACGCACTTGAGGACAACCTTTAGCCATTTAAAAATATCTTATTTGTTTAAAAAATCTTAATATTGAAACCAGTTTTAAGGGAAAAACTGAATATCGTTTTTCGCTATTTTGACGGTTTGTATTGAACCATTTGTAATTTAATTTTCTGAATTAAATAGCTCATAAAGAGTAGTATTTATTTATTTAAATTAATAATTTTATTCTTTGTTGATTCATGTGTAACAAGCCGCACAGTGAAATCCAGCATTTTGGTATCGTCTCCCCTTAACGGATTGTTATAGGCATACCCAGTTTTTGTTTTAACATCTAGGGGAACACATTTTTCTAATATTTTTTTTTTTTTTTAAATCACTCATCTCACCCTCACCACTCTCCCTTTGTGGCATATCAAATGATAGCTCTTGAAAAATGCTACACAGTCATGTCAATAAATTGTTATTTGAATAAACCGTTCTAAAGTTAGCAACAATAGTTTATAATATTTTAATATTTCATTAAATGCATGGGGTGCTATGAAAATGACAAGAAAAAAAACAATTATACCTAATAATTTGTTTCATAGTTTGTGTATGACAGTCATCAGTTACTATTATTATTTTTTCACATTTTTGTCATTTCCATAGCACTCCGTGCATTTTATAACAAAACTTAAAAAATGACATTGTTGTGCTAGAATGCGGCAAAGTACGAGTTTCGGGCTGGTTTCAGGATAGAAAAAAATCTGACGTGGGCACCACATGACTTCCTTGTACGCCTTGTGTGTTCATACTTTTCTTAATAGGTAACTAAAATGTAGAATAATATAAAAAATTCTTTTAACTTATTATACTAGTATACTCACATATATATTTTAGTCATTTTATTTAAACTGCAGAAGAAGATATAAAGCATATTTTACTATTGTCACTGTCATGTCATAATCATTTAAATTTTACGTAGTAACAAATGTTAAACGATCATGGAGTACAAGATACCGAAATACTAAATTATAAGTATATACTTTAATTATTCTTAAATGATAGAAGATACAGAAAAATTTATAAAATACCGATTGTAGATAATAATCACATAATCTTTCATTTAAAATAAAAAAAATTGTCTAAAATTAATTATTTATCAAAATATTTTTAAAAAGTACTACTTCCGGTTTATAGATTGAAACCAAAAATAGGAGGTGCACAACTAGATGCTATAACAGTCCTAAATACAAAATTTCAGCTTTCTACGTCTAACCGTATTTGAGTTATGCGACACACATACGTCCGTACGTACGCACGCACGTACGTACGTACGCACGTACGCACGTACGTACAGACGTCACGACGAAACTAGTCATAATGGATTCAGAAAAGGTCAAAATGGATATTTCCGTCAAAATCTGAGAACCGAAATTTTTCGCGATTACAATACTTCCTTACTCCGTACAAGGAAGTAAAAAAGTAAAATCTAAAGTAGGTACCAATTCTACGAATTAGGAAAAAACCTACCTACCTACCATTAAAATATACACAAAGTTGTGAATTACCCTGTATTTGGCATGAAAATAGTCTTAAGTTGAGTTACTCGTATTTAGTGTAACTTATCTTTAGGCCACTTATTATACAAGTAATAAAATTCAAATCATTATACTAATATTAAAGTTAATTGTACTTCGATTCGTAATTTTACTGTTCTCTTATAATTATTAAATATTACATTCTTATAATATAGTAATCATCATCAAAATTTCTACTATTTTTAGCAAAAAATCTGTAACAATATTGTTCCTTAACATACTTGTTCTCTTTGGTACCTACATCTAAATCTTCCTTCTCAATGCTCTCAAACAAAATGAATTTATCATTTCGTAAGTAACTCTATCCTCTTGTTTCCTGAACAATCCTACACCTGAGTAAATGTAACTTAATCCCGTCCTGGTTAGATTGAACGCGCAGGACATCGATACGTTGATATTTGCGCCTTTGCCGCAGGTTTAATGTTATTTTTCTCCTGCGGACTCTGATCCTGCTATTCTTATTAATCTGATCAAGTTACCTATGCATTGTACATGTGTGGGTAGCAGTGTAATATGATTTGCTTTGTTTGGGGTCATATTAGAAAGATGAGTAACAAAATAATTTTCTTTTCTTTCCTGTAAGCAAAGTTCTTGGAATTTTTGGATTTTTCATAGGATTAAAGTTTGCAGATTAATTTTATTTATTATTCAAGGTCAGATACCTTTAATTAGAATTTTCAGAGATGAATAACAACAGAAATGAATATGACATTCTATTTATTAAGTTATGCATCTAATTTTTTACTAGTAAATATGCCCTTAATTTTTCTAAATTTTGAAAACTTTTTTTTAGTTCCAAATCATTATAGGTAATCCTTATATTTGAAATTATGATACACTCTGTATATGGCACATAGAAAGCCGAAAATTATAACAGATTTTAAAAATAACAAAATTAAAAATTGTTAGCAATTAGAAATGTTTATATTAATATTTTAATTTTGCACACTTAAAAAGTCCCCTTATTCGTCAATGACTTAAGTTTAAAACTGAAGAGTAGGTTTCTAATTTTTTAGGAGAAAATTTAATCAATCTATAAAATATTTGAAGTAAAAGGAAGGATATACATATTAATTAAAAATTATTTAAGTAATTTAAATGATGAACGATGTTTGCGAATATTTTTATTTATTACCCTAAATATATTCCAACAGAACTTCGAAATAGAATGAACTTTTCTTTTTTACAAGAGAAAAAATTATGTTAACGAAACCGTCCACAATTTTTATTTAATATTTATTAATTTATCATCTTTTTGCCATTCAATCAATCAATGTATCGTAAATTTATAAACAGTATAAAATATGGACTTAAGGTGATCCTCTACCCATGGCAGTAAACAGTCAAAAATATTGATGTCGCACGCTATTTTATAGCGTTTATTGTTTTGTTAAATATAATAATAACAAGAGAACCATATTTGTAAAAAAAACTGCAATAATTTTAAAAAAGGAGGTTTTCGCGCGCCACTGTACAGCTTTTATTTATAAGTGAATTAACTTCAAATTGTAATATGTTGTTAACAAAGCTTGGATCTGCGAAACAACCGATCAAATTTTTTAAATTCGTTTTAATATAGAAGATATTTGTGTTCAAAAAATAACAAAAATTTTCCAAATTCAAATTAACATATTTCGATTTTAAAGCAAAATATTAAAATTTTGTATCGACCATTTTGTAGATTGTACTTTCATCTTCAACAATATTTTTAGATTATTATATTTAACAAAACAATAAACGCTGTGGAGTGGCGCGCGAAATCCATGTTTTTGGCTGTTTTCAGGCACGGTAGAGGATCGTCTTAAGAGGCCCGTTTATGTTTTTTTCGAATTCCGATTGGTTTCACTTTTTCTTATATTTCTCTCCCTTCCCCACTACTGCAACTGCCCGAAACCAGCCCGAAACTCGTAATTTGCCGCTTTCAAGCTATGCAATGTCATTTTGAAATTGAAAAATACTGCAAAAGTGTTTTAGTTGCGAGTAAACTGTAAGTTTATTATTGTCTTCAAGATAATGCTTTTTATACATTTAATAGAGAAATAATGAATCTACAGATGTGCTTTTTTAAATTATAAAAATAAATTTCTATCATGAGATATAACCGTGTAAAGTTTGCATAAATTGGAAATTTTTATGAATTTTTCGGATTTTTAATAATCATTTATTAATTTTAAAAAGGCACAACTGTTAATTATTGATCCTTTAAGTATATAATCCTTGTTGAAATACAATTTGACAATTCTTGTACTGGCCACAAAACACTCGCTACGTTAGTACATTTACGCTGGATTTTAGGAGGTCTAAGGTAGAAAACACCATTTTCCAAATGATATAACTAATTTAATTTGGGTCCATATCACGCAAACCTTTTATCTTCATCTGGCAATTTCGGCAACACCCATGTTGATTCTGCTGTACTTATTACCCTAATACCCGCCCCGTCACAGGGGTGACGTGTCAATATAACCCCCCAACCGCCCCCTCCTGCTGGAGTCAGCTCAGCAGGACGGTGAAGCGACCAGTGATCGGTTTTTATTTTACGACGCGGCGCTGTTGCCGATAATCGAAATAGTGTGTCACATAGTATCAAGATAAATGGCAACGCCGCGGGTGGAGGCGATTAAGGATGGGAATTAACATTGTTAAGAGGATTCTGGACTATGATAGTTGTTTACGCAAGGGAGAGGGTAGAAAATATTGTTGTTTTTGTGCATGCAGACTTGTGGACTTTAAATAATTTGACGAAGGCCTAGCTGCTCTTGTGAAAAACTTAAGAGGCCCGTCTACCTCCTAAAATCAAGCATAAAATGTACTTATGTAGCCAGTGTTTTGTGACCGGTACAAGAATGGTAAAAATTTATTTCAACAAGGATTTAATAGAGAAAGAATGGATCTACAGATGTGCCTTTTTTAAATTTTGATAAAAAAATTGTATATGAATATAAAAATTCCGAAAAATTCAAAAAAAATCCTATTTTATGCAAACTTTACACGGTTTTATCTCATGATACAAACTAATTAAACATTATCCTTAAGTCAATAATAATCTGACAGTTTACTCGCAACGAAAACACTTTTACAGTATTTTTCAACTTCAAAATAACATTGCATAGCTAGGATGCGGCAAAGTACGAGTTTCGGGTTAGTTTCAGGCAGACCTAGTAGTGAGGAAAAGAGTGGAATGGAAAATAAAGTAAAATCAAGAGTATTCTAGGAATTCGGTAGAAACGTAGACGGTTGGATTATAATGGATGTAACTGATGACTTCTTCTGTGTTCTGTTAACATCATGAGCTATACTGCCGTCCCTGATTAAAGAGCAATATCTTCAATATTCATATTTTATAGAAAATCAACTTTTTGTTTCTTGTTGCTAGGCCACCAGTTAAAATTTTACGTATACGATTAGTTTTACGAACATATGTGTTTAATACAGCTATCTGGCGTTCTAGTTTTCTTTTCGGACGTACAACACACAACCCTCCAACTAGTTGCATGTGATTGGGGATAATTTGGTGAAGATAATCCTCTACGAATTTACAATATCATTCATAGATATTGAAAATATTGAGAATTCTTTGAACATCTTTTATTATTGAGTTATGATTCTTTAAAAAGCAATATTCTCGGTATAACGTGGTCGGAAATTCAAATGTTATTAGTGCAACTGAAAGTGGAAGCCTTGACGAATAAAATGCAATTTTTATCTTTACAAAATAATGTTCTTTAACAAAGTTATACCACATTCATTCTGTAGCACCGAATTTATTACGTCATTCTCAATGTAGCGCCAACTATACAGAAAATTATTAAACGGCTGGTGCCTACACGGTGCTACTTATGAAAAATTTTCAAGGACCATTTTGATAACAAATTGCCTCAGCTTTCTTTCTGTCAAACCCGTTTTCCAAAATCTTTGATAGTTTTCGAGGAAAATGCGTTACAAGAAAATTATGAGTTTCAACTGAAAATTTTAGTGGGAAGCGAAGCATACCGAGGTGGAGCGAATTTTTTTTTGTTTCTGTATGTTTTTAACTACTTGCATGCCAAATTTCACTTGGTTATGTATTAGTCTTCAGTCAAAACCTCCCCTAACTGGACTATAGTGGCGGACTTACAACAATCACCCTGTATACAGGATAGTTTTGAAGTTAATGTCATAATTTTAAGGGTACCTAACTAGTATGACTAGTGCAGACGAAACAGAAAGATTTTTTTTAATCTGTAAATTAATTTCCATGTTTTCCAGTTAAAAATTTTTCGTTGTCACTGCCACTGTGTGGAATAATTATTGTTTCTTTAAAAATAATTAAATTTTGTTTGTTTATTTTACTACAATTATGTAATTTAAGATGTTGATTACCTACTTCTATTGTTTGTTTAATAGGAAAACGAATACTGCAGGTAAACTACCCTTTTTTGAATTTAAAAAACATTATTTCTGTTTTGTATTCTACAAATGTCATACTACTTACCCATAAATTAATGAAATTAAGAGCGTAATGTATTGTATATAGGAACGTTGCGCGCAGCAATAACATGCTTTTGAATGGGGAATGAAATTGAAAGTATTTTTGGTCGGATCGACTTAATTTAATTTAAAGATAAAGATGAGCTCCACGTCCATTAAGTGTTGAAATATTAGTTTTATTTTTTGTTTCAACTTTACAAAGCCATAAACTAGTCATAACTTGACTAACTTCACATAATTGTTACTCAGTAAATCCACAAAAATTGCAAATTTCAACACTAGACGGATCTAGATTGAACTTCTATCTTTCAAATGAACCCTTGTTTGTGATGATATATTCATATTTAGTACAAATTTTGATACCTCTACGAGAGCGCGTTCCCTATTGCTGCCTTTGTTCGACACACTAAATCTGTATGAATCTATCCTTTTCACGCAGGCAGCTACATTTGGACCTTAAGAGCCTATTGCATGGCAATAATACGCATTGAAAAACGAGTAATTTTTGTGAGGATCTCAATCTAATACTGTTGTACGTATGATGTTGAATTTTTGTATGTAGATTAAGGAAGAATACTAAAAGTGCAGAATCTTCAAAATCTTTAATTAATGTAATTAGTTTGGCTTTAATAACTAAGCGAAATTCGGCGAAAATTGTTTAGATATAATTTATGGCAATTCTGTTGATAAAATTATAGTTTTATTGTTTTTCAGCCCTTTTTACATCAATGTTCTACTCATTTTGTCTTTAAACTCAATGATAACTTTTATAGTTTATTCATGAGATCCTCACGAAATTCTAGTGTTTAATTTCTTTTTATCTCTAATTGTTGTCGGAACAATATATAGTTCGAATTTTTCAATTCAACAATGCTTTGTCGTTACTAATGTAAAATTTCAGATTTTTATTTTGAGCAATATAGTCATAATCGTGAATTCTGATTCTTATTGCACTCAAGAAGCATAGCCCCTTAACTTCAAAACCACTCTGTATAGAAGCCAGCTCGGGTTTTCTTTTGGCTCAGTTGCTTTCAGGCGAATAGTGACTCAACTCTGTGTGAACATAGACACATTCTTTCTCTCCCTTCCCGCTCCGGCCAACTCTGCCTGCACGACCAGTACTACGCTTGTTATAAACTGAAGTACGTTTTGTGGGTCACGTAACGCATTCACCTATCCCCATGAATACCTCCATCATCCACAGTTAGCAATAGTATCGCTCCGGCTCCACTCCTGCTACGTTAGACCACGCGCCACGCCACGTGTCACGTGACAGTCAGGTGTCCGGGACACGTGACACGTGTGCCTCCCGCTGCGCCACCGTGCAACGTGGCCGCACGAGGAACTACGTGGAACTGAACCTGACACAAACAGAGATTCCTGCTTCGAACACAGAGAAAGGGATTACGAGATATTGTTTAAAATAATAATAGGGTGGGATTACCGAATCGGGGATTTGGTACACGGGTAGATGTTCATGTTTGTTTGGTTTTTGTTGAATAGATTTAAGGGATTGATGCGCAAAAATGTATTTTTATAGATCAAATAGAGGTACATTCATATGTAAGTAAGAATAAAATTATAGAAATAGGTATTACGACTTCGAAAATAAAACATAATTTTTTTTAAATTACAGTTCAGGTGGCAGTAGGATCAGAAATAAAAATAAACTTGTTATAAAGTTATTTAATTGTGGACGTTTCGGCGCCGAAACGGCAACCATCATCAGCCTTATGTAATAATGTTGTTACATGTTAATTTAACTTAAAAACAAACTTAAAACATGAGATATGAATATGATTAATACATTTTAGTTAATAACAAAAAATTTATAATTTATTGAAATTGAGCTAATTATGAAGAACGGAAGAACTAGAAAAAAAACTTCAGAAATTTGAAATGATCTGAACCTGAAGGTCAAAACAAAATCACTATTGGTCAGAAGTTTGGTGATCTACGATTTATTCTTACAAAAATACATTCTCGTTGGTGTGCATTTTCTGCTAATTACGCAATTACTATATTTTTCATTTAATTAATTAGAAATATTTAATTATGAATTATGATGTTATCCTTCGAAAATACTACCTACTGTTGTAACACACAGTTTTAATTTAATGCAATTACTTAATCAATTAAATTTCTTTATGGAAATAAATCTTTTTGTCGGCACCCCCTAAACTTTTCTCATCTTATTGGACTGTTTTTATCCAAACGTTTATACATTTTAAAATAGGTACTTAATTTTAGAAAAATGTTTTCTGTGTGTAATGAATTTTGAGATAATTGCCACAATTTTCTCGAGTGCGTACTTATATTTATAAAATTTCTCATTGTTGAAAACTGTGTCGTGTCGGATCTTAAGTATCATCTGTATCATTATGTTAATTATCTGTTTACAGAAACAGAAGAAATATTTTGAAAATGTATATTTAATTATTTTAAGAGAAAGAACTGCGTAAATATTAAGTGTATGTTAAGTAATAAGTATTATTGTATTAAAATGGCAACAAAAGTTTAAACACTTATTGCCTAACTTAGATCATAGTTGCAATAATTATTAATTTGTGGCGAGTATAGGTATACGATAGGAAAGATATTTGTGCAGTTAAAAGAAATATTTGTACCTGATTGGAATCGAACCAAACGCCTGATTTAGAAAAAATTTGTTGTAGAATGGAACATGTTCTTATTCGTCAATTAATTGATCAATTTATTGATTAAGAAAAAATTGACAAAATGTGTTCGTATAACCTACACACACCAATAAATTGAAAATAAAATTGATCAATACAAAATTGAGTCGTGTAAAAAGGAATTAGTTTGTTGTCAAAATCACAGTTGTTTTTCAGCTATCCGTTATTTTGTATCGAGGGCATCATGATGATGTTTATGCTCATCCGAGGGCGATATGTTTACAAGCCCGAGGACCTCTGGCCCGAGGGTCAGTAAATCGCACGAGGGCTATAAACATCAATGATGCCCGTGGTGCATACAATATTTTATGTCTTTCTATTTTATTTATTACATTTCGCTTTGAAGTTTCAAATTTTTGTCAATATTTTTGGTATCCTAACGGACCGAATAGTTATTTGTGTATCAAGCCTGTAAAAGTGATCTTTTTTGGCCGAATCTGAAGTTTGCAGCCGAGGCTTAGGCCGAGGGCAGCAATTCAGGTGAGGCTAAAAACACTTTAAAGCCGAGGTGCACACGACATTTTTTAGTTGGCTATCAAAAAATATATAATTTTATGTCAAAAAAAGTTTCTTAGTATCATAAATAATTTTATTTATATAATTTAGGCTAACTAAGTTGTAGGTAATTACTTCTAAATATATTTACCAATTAAAATTAAATAAATTTGTTATTTAGCGGCCGTAAAGTAAATGCGGCCGTGAAGTAAAAGCGGCCGTGAAGTAAAAGCGGCCGTGAAGTTCTGATCACGTGTACGAAATTGACCAATTAATACAACATTTAACTGACAGTAACCCATGGGACATTATCACTTATGTCAAATATGTTGCTAGGTTACAGTTATTTATGTTCATTTTTATGTTTATAATCGATTATTTTATATACACACGTCATTTCTGGCCAATAAGAATGCATAACTTTTTCGAAAAGGGCAGTTTTTCAGCGATAAAATTTGATAAAACCACAGTAGGGTAACCATGGTTACATTTTGTTTATTAAATGTTTCTAATGTTGCAAACGTCAAAAATAAAATAATATAATTCGTGAAATAATCAAGCAAATATAATTCGAGTCATAAATTTAATTGGTAAAATTTACTCATAATTCCTGCGTAGAAACGACAACTCGGGTCAAAATTGACTCTTAAATCACTCCAGCTTCGCTGTCGTGATTTAAATATGTCAGTTTTGACACTCGTTTGCCCGTTTCTACGCAACAACTATTCGTAAATTTTACCGATAAATTTATGGCTCTTATTATATTACTTATGAATAAAAATGTCGTTTGCACGTTTTGGTAATGAAAATGATACTTCAATTAATAAAATTTTCTGTCCATCTAACCCTCGACCATTGATAAATACATATAATTTTGTGACAGCTACCTCAAGCACGTTGCTTTTAGGTTAAGTTTACCAAGCAACGTGCTTTAAGAATGTCACAAAATTATTTCGTAATTATCAATGTCCTTGGGTTAATATAGCTGACAGTTTCTCCCACTTGTTTTATTTAAGAAATCTTTTAAGAAAAACACTCTTCCCTTAAACTTGGAAAATATATTTATTACAAGTATATTAATTAGAAATTGATTTTCTTTTCAGTAAAAATAGCTAAAGTTAATAGCACGTAATGAGCTAATTACAACACAGCCCTCTCGAAGGTTTCCATCTCAGATCCCGTCGCGACGTATCATGACGCCACGCCGTGCCGTACCGTAAACAACGGTGTTTATCCTCAACAAACAAACACGCGCCGCACGTGCCCGCCCCACCCCCCCCCCCCCACTGTACCGCCCACCCCGCCCACACGAGCCGCAAATAAAATTATCCACTCTGATAGCATGTGACAACGACGCCCTGGACTTATTTACGCCTTGGTAATTGAACAGAAATGCGATACGATGAGAAACGGATGGATATCAGTTGTGATTATAAATAAGACTGGGTTAAGGTTTGATTAGCTAAGGATTGTCAGATGTGTACAAAATTGCTTTCTTCTAAAGGTGGGTTTATGTTCAAAAATTTTATGCCTTATTTCTGACAGACTGTCAAATTTTTTGAATAACTTAACCTAAAATAGCACGAAATCTTGTCTCTTTTGCGGGTATGGATACATTTCTTCATATAAAAAACAAATGTCAATTGTCAAAGTCGCAACAACATTAGATTAACAAATATAATCACGTTTCACTTCGATTAGATTAAAAAATTTCTTATTCTTATTATTTATTCTTAAATTTTTGAGCATAAACCCACCCTTAGTTTTTGAAATAGACAAGACAATCGGTTATAGGACAAATTTCATATCAACCATGCATTTTGTGATTAAAGTGTGAAAATTGGCATACATGTCAATTAAACAATTCTCTTTCATATAAGAAGTGGTGCCAAAGTGTTAAGTACCAGAAACGGCCGCCATTTTGAAAAAATGTCCGCCATTTTTAGTTTTCTTTATTTATCTCGTAATGGTCAATATTACGAGAAAAATTGTTATTATAGGTATAGGAAATTGTAGAGCATACATTTTTTTTGTAAGTAGTACAGTTCTCGAGAAAATCGTGAAAATATATTTGAGCAATTTCTAATCATTTTCAACAAAAGCGTAATTTTGTCTTTTCAAACAAAAACAGCTTTTATTTTCGAATAAATCAAGATATGGACTTCCGGTCTTCCACATTCAATTTCTCAGATAATTTTTTGTTACATACATATTTTTCAACATTTAGGGATTACTAGTTCGGCCACAAATTCAAACATAACATCTTAGAGACAATAGTGAAATTTTAGTATTTTTTGTGGTTTTTGAGCTGTCATTTCTGAACTTATTAAAATATTGACTTGCGGTTTCCTGCATTAAATTCTTCAAAAAATTCTCTATAACATTTTTTATATAGAAAACGTTCTTATGCCTTAGTTAAACCGATACTTAATGAATTTTTACTGGAGAAAATAATTTTAGTATTAATTTTATTTTTTGTGTTTGATCAGCTGTAGTTTCTGAACGCATCAAAATATTGAGTTGTAACTACCAGCATTCGGTAGCTTGAAAGTTTTTCTATTAAATGCTGAAAATTCTATAGCTGTTGTACAATTTAAGAAAACATTAAAAAATCACTTTCTTCTGTCACAATAATTATAAGTTTTTTATATGTTAAATTTTTGCACTTAATACTCGTAGCATTGTATATATTATATATTTAATTATATTATTATGTACAGCTAATATTAAATAAATTATTATTATAAGAACATGATGAATTCATTATATATCATTTTATTTATTTATTATTTTGTCGTAGATAAACTATTGTATTCTACTCGAATTACTCATTACTTTACAGACTGGTGCTTGCCAGCAATTTTCTTCTCTAAACTCTTATTGAATAATATGTTATTATAATACATTGATCGTTTATTTAAAGAAATTCTGACTGAAGACCTTAAATATGTCTACCGAAATAAAAATCCATTTACGAACCACAACCTACTATGTAAGTATAAATAGAATACGTCAAAAGTACGTTATAAGGAAGTTGATAAATTCGCCATTTTCCAAACTAAATTTTATAGTAATTTCCTCCACGTCTACTAAAAATAAACTTCACATTCCCTCAGCTTTCATCGGTAACCCAAATCCGTGTTTGTCGTTTCCGCAGAGCAGAGCACATGATGTAACCAGGTTGAACCGGTAACCGGTTGCGCTGAACCAGACTTCCAGGATGCTAATTTACCGCTAGATCTTTTCGAGTTGCGAACCGGTAAACGCAATTTAATACCGCGGTCAAAGACGGCCAGGAGACACGCTTCGGTGGGCACTGGACAGAGAGTGTCCGTAATTTGGTTAAATCAGTTCTTTAAAGTTAACTAAGGCAAAAAAAAAACGAAACACGAAATTCGTCGAATTTTGTTAATTTTCAAACCGTCATAACTCGGCGTGATTTTGAGTCTTTTTTCGAGAAGAAAGTTTCAAGTGTTTACTTTAAGGGCATGCATGCGATCTTATGTGTAACCTCTTTTAACCCCCTCAACCCTGTCTATGAAAAAAACGTCCAACTTTTGAGATCTGTAAAAAGCTGGAAAAAAATTCAAATCGATTCATCATTTGAGCAATAAAATTCAATCAATTTCCTGTAAATTCCATGAAAAACTAAGTGTTACGATGTGTAGAAACAAATTTATGCGTGTTAAACCGCATTTTGCTTAATTTTGAGATACCTAATATAATTTTCCCACGCCATATACGAAACTAACAGTTTTCATAGAGTTACCTAGCTACGAAAATAAACAATATCACACATCCGTTCATACCATTCGTTATCGAACAGGTCTTATCGCCACAGTTTAAATTTTTGTTTGTTTAGTAGACACGTTGCCTTTTTGACATTTTATACTTTTTTCTGTCATTAAGTTTTTCGTGATAAATTACATTACCTATTACATTAAAATTTACAAACACGACATGAAAAATGATTTATCCACATGAATTAAAGTATAGTACCTATCTGATATAGGTAAGTAATTTTAAAATTTAAATCAAATTTGTATTCTTGTTCCTGAAAATCTTGTATCATGTATTTCATGATAGTGTTATATTTCGTAAAATTATAGCTATTAATATAACAAGAATATTATGCGATTTATAATACCGATGATGTTGCTAAGCGACGAGGTGAAACAG
This sequence comes from Agonum fuliginosum, assembly GCA_947534325.1. NCBI lineage: Eukaryota > Metazoa > Arthropoda > Insecta > Coleoptera > Carabidae > Agonum > Agonum fuliginosum. The sequence continues at coordinate 32,741,289 of OX384037.1, forward strand.
AGTCTCTTTGAAAATCCAAGTTATATTTAAAGCTTAATCATATCATCAACGACAGCGATATTAAAACAAATCAATAATTTAATCTGTCAATGTGACAATTAGTTGACAGTTCTCATATAATGAAAGATTTTGACGTTATTATAGTTGTATCTAACGTACCTACCTATTAAGTCCGTATTTAATGAATTATAAGTATCTGACGTATTATAAGTAAATAACGTATTATGTTGTTTATAATTATCAACAAATGTTGCATATTAAAAGGTAATAACAGATCAACTGTTAACGATTAAGTTTATAACAGTGATAGTTGACATCAAAATGCATTCATGAATAAAATTTTTAATATTTATGGTCGTGGGAAAAATAGTACACACAACTCTCAGGAAAGCGTCTATCGAATGTTCGTCAGATTTCCGAATTTGGTAAGCCTCGTGCGTCAACATTCTCACTCACACGATATCAATCACTTTCCTCGCTCATTATATAATATACTATTATTATTTTTGTTGATTCGAATTAAATATTTACAGTAGCAAGTGAACAATTACAGCTTCCCGATTTTCCTTTTTAATATCAACGGAGGACCATCTTAAGAATCTAAATAAATTTCAGAAGACTTGGAAATAACTAAAGTTCAGAACGCAACATATCAAGGAAACTCCACTTGAATCGTATACGTCCGAGTGTATCGTGGCCGTTGGGCTGAGAAGCCATCAAACAATAATCTCTGATTGTTTCGTTTTCCTTCCTTGTTCCACTTCCGTCCTGCTCGGTCCATCTATCTTCCTTTAGCCGGATGGCGAAGAAATACAATAAGCTGTTGTTTACTGTTCAAGTTAGTGGGGAATTTCAATGTGCCCTTTCCCAGTTTAGCAACAGGGAAATAAATACGTTTTTCTATGAAGTTGGCTTGAGATTTTAATATATTATTGGCCTCCTGAACTGTAAACATAACAATCACACATCGTTGACGTCTATGGTACACATGTCATAACTGTTCCGTATATAGTTCGTTAATACGCACCGAACATTATTTCTTTAATATGCTCTTGAATAAAAAGGTAACTTAAAATAAAATAAATAATAGTTATTTAACTATCTAGTGTGTTAATGAGGGCGATAATTGAGACATTCTAACGCGTGAGAGAAGCGAGAGAATTGTCGAGATTATTAATCGCCTATTAACACATTGAGTTAGTTACAATATTTTTCCGTTGATCATACCTTATTAATTGGGAGAAAAACTTAATTTCATTTCATTACAAATAATTGGCAAGCAGTCCTCGTTGGCCCAAGGGTGGAAAATTTTGGAAAAATGGAAATGCAATTTTCCGGATCTAAGAAGATTCTTCGAAAGCAATTCTTCGAAGGAAAGTTCTTCGAAAAGCAATTCTTCGAATAGTAATTCTTTGAAAGGAAAATTCTTAGAATACACTTAAACAACAACAGTGTTTTAGGTTTTTACTTCTAAAAAAAAACTCTATGTCCGATCCAACATGCCCTGCGGGCGGCTTGTGAGACTGCCACGAGCCATTGCTCGGGGGCAAGGTCCAACTGGGATAGTAAAGTCCCACATACTCGGTTTTGGTACAAACTCTGATTGAACTGAACTAAATAAAGAACCTCATACTCTTTTTGAGTCCCACATACTCGGTTTTGGTAAAACTCTGATTGAACTGAACTAAATAAAAAACCTCTTACCCTTCTTGAGTCCTTTAATTAGTGTTAGCCAAATTGATCCTTAGGTGTTGTTTCGTAGTTAACAGAAAATGTAATATCTTTTATTTTCGAAGAATTTTCCGTTATTCGAAGAATTTTCCTTTTAAAGAATTGCTTTTCGAAGAATTTTCCTTCGACGAATTTTCCTTCGAAGAATTGCTTTCGAAGAATCTTACGGATACCCAATTTTCCATATGGTCAGAAAGCGTGCAATGGTTTAATACCCGTTTTTCTATGTTGTCATAGGGACAATATGCTATCCTCCAAAAAGCATGCTGTATGGAATCAAAGACCATCACCTGTCATGAGCTCCCGGTCTACACACTGCTGGCCGAGAGACTTGAACCACGGAACTCCGGGTTCGTACGCCATCACATGCAGAGAGCACCGCCTCGACTTTACGTATTTAAAGGTGAATTTATAACAGCGCACAGTACATAATTTAGCACAACATAGCACAGCACAACGCATATCATTTTCGTTACGGGGGTTTTATAAGCCGCACACAAACACATATTGCTATACAATGTAAAAGAAGAAGTCCTTGTCTTACAGTGTTGTCTTATGACATTATGGCAGCTGTTTTGTTGGTTATACTAGATTTGATTTGGTATTATTTGACTTTGTGATTTTGTTATTATGTTTGAACTATTTTACAAAAAATATTAATATAAAGAACAACGAATGCGCGTGCGTGTAAGAAGTTAACTAAAACGAACTGTCACGAATGCCACGAATAAACCCGAAGCACAGAACTGCACAGCACAGCGCATAGGAAAACATTGGTCAATTCGTGTGCTATGCTAAATTATTTTCTATGCGCTGTGCGTCTTATAAATGGATGTACTAATTTCCATATGAGTAATTCATATGCTATGTTATGCTAAATTATTTTCTATGCGCTGTGCGTGTTATAAATCCAGCTTAATTTGCAGCTATGTGGATGTTTTGTGGCATTTTTGCTCATGTTTTGTCCGGTAAGGTTAATTGTCTGTTGTCGATTTGGGAGCGGGAGGAATATTTCTGCAGCGGTGGTGCGGTGGCCGGCACTAGGGAGAGTCATAAGAAAGCAATCAGCCTTCGCCCGCGGCTCGCTGTTCAATTTATCAGTTTTAGGTTATGAAAGGTGGATAGGAACGTCTGAAATCTTACGTCTCTTCTTATTTTGTTGCTCTGCTTACGGCTTAGAAATTGTTTTCTTCCTTAATTCGACTGGACAGATTACGAAAACCATTTGAGAGATTAACGTTTGAAATCATTTTAAAATTTATTTATTTAATTCTATAGCACCGTACTTCAAGACGCTGTACTTGTTACAGTTATTACAATAACATTTGAAATATTAAAAACAGTTTTGTGTTTAATTTATTCTGTATGTTTATATAATATTTTACTACGAATTGCAAGTAAGTACAAAAAATAACTTTTGTCAAAAGTAAATGAGTAGTAAAAATGTTCTAAAATTTTGAATCAAGGAATTGATTCACCGATGATTTAGATAGGCCACAGTCAAATTTTGTCATTCAGTATTTAATGTGGAACTGAAAAATGTTTTTAAAAAATACAGGATATTCCATTTAAAAAAAAATGACGCCATTTTTAGTTTAACCATTTAAAAAATTTGAAAAAATTTAAACTTTTGTAAGAATATCCTTAAATTGTGACTAAACTCGTGCGTCAGAAAATTTGAAAAGAATTTTACTTATATATCCATATATATGTATTCAGGAAATTAGATTCTGCAAACCGGAATTCTATATTTTTATTCAAAAAAGAATTATAGCCGTTTTCATATGATGAGACATAAACTACTACTTGATCAAAATTTATCGTGCTTACTTCCTTGTACGGAGTAATAAGGAAGTATTGTAATCGCGAAAAATTTCGGTTCTCAGATTTTTACGGAAATATCCGTTTTGACCTTTTTTGAATCCATTATGACTAGTTTCGTCGTGACGTCTGTACGTATGTACGTACGTATGTACGGACGTATGTGTGTCGCATAACTCAAATACGGTTAAACGTAAAAAGTTGAAATTTTGTATTTAGGACTGTTATAGCATCTAGTTGTGCACCTCCTATTTTTGGTTTCAATCTACAAACCGGAAGTAGTACTGTTTTCAAATATTTCGATAAATATTTAATTTAAGACAATTTTTTTAATTTTAAATGAAAGATTAGGTATGTGATTATTACCTACAATCGGTATTTTATAAATATTTTTGTATCTGGTATCATTTAAGAATAATTAAAGTATATATTTATAATTTAATATTTCGGTATCTTGTAGTCCATGATCGATTAACATTTGTTACTACGTAAAATTTAAATGATTATGACAGTGACAGTAGCAGTGACAATAGTAAAATATCGTTTATATCTTCTTTTGCAGTTTAAATAAAATGACTAAAATATATTTGTGAGTATAGTAGCAGTAGTAAGTAGTACTCATATATTAATATATTTGTATAATATAATTCTACATTTTAGTTATTAAGAAAAGTATGAACAGTTTAATAGGCGTACAAGGAAGTCATGTGGTGTCCACGTCAGATTTTTTTTTCAAAATACATTGTCAAGATTTTCTCTATAACTGTACCACTTTTATAATCAAAAAATATGTATACCATTTTATGGCAAATTTTGTGCTCTACAATTATTTGATATTAACTGTTTTTTCGTAATACTTTTTCAAAATGGCGGACGAAGCTCCAGTCCAATCGATTGAGACTTTTAGTATGTTGTTGATAAAGTTACTGGAAAGGTGTATACCAAAATCCAGTTTTCTATTTATTTTTTTCCAATATAATTTGACTGGACTATACATAATCTCATGTATAACACATTAACAAATCCATTGATGGACGAATATCCTATATCCTTGTTGATGAAACACAATCATCCTTCTGTGTATTTATTAACAACGTGATCTTGTAAGAATCAATGTAGCTTGAAGTTGCCGTCTGTGATGAAGGACAATAGTTGCGGCTGGGTTGAGCCGTCGTGCGGTAATGGATATAGTGGCGTAGTCCACTCAACTTTGACATAATAATACGGTCGATGTGACAATATGTCCAGGACGCGGTCACATCGCAGGCGGCCAGGCGGCGCCACCAGCAGGGGGGGGGGGGGCAGGATCAATTATCCTTGCACAAAGGAGAATTTATAAAAACTAAGAATGTAATGTTTAAGCTGACCGTCTATATAATAATTATAAATGCGGTAGGGTTAATTGTACAAGGTGAGGTACGGCGCGAAGTGGAGTGCTTTAAGAGCCTAATGAAATGAAGTTGCGCGCAGCAAAAACATGCTTTTGAATGGGGAATGAAATTGAGACTAATTTTGGTCGGATCGATTTAATTATTTTTTTCATTTAAAGATAAAGATGAACTCCACACTCGCTTAGTGTTGAAATATTAGTTTTATTTTTTGTTTCAATTTTACAATGCCATAAACTTGTCATAACTTGCCTTCACATAACATATATCATCAAAAATTGCAAATTTCAACATTGGACGGATCTAGATTGAACTTTTATCTTTCAAATGATCTCTTGTTTGTGATGATACGTTCTAATTTAGTACCAATTTTGATCCTTCTACAAGAGCGCGTTTTCCATTGCTATCTATGTTCGACACACTAAATCTGTATAAATCTATCCTTTTCTCGCAGACAGCTACATTCAGGCCTTAATAAAACCGAGCGATGTACAAATACCTAACGCACACATTATTTATTATATTTTTGGCCGACATACTTATTTAAAATATCGAATTTTCTATGAGGTTAAGTGAGATGCATTTGACATTTGCATGCACTAAAATTTCCTTTTGTCAAGTAGCCTTGAAACAACTGCTCTGAGATGTTGCCAGTAAATGTCACATTTAAAATTAATCTCCATTATTTATTTCAGCCTCTATTGAACAATAAATTGTTTAAAGTACCTACCCTCTTTTCTATTACCATATACGTCAACGATGTGTGATTGTTCTGTTTACAGTTGAGAAGGTCAAAATATTATATTAAGTATCAAGGACGGCAAGTGCAGTTTACCGGTTGAAGAAAAAAAAAGTAGGTTTCCAATATTATACGAAACTAGTACAAAATGCACTTAACGTCCGTGATGCTTATAATATTTTTTGCACGTTCGACATTAAAAAATAATGAGGGAGAGATTACTCGACTGGATATATGAATAAGAAGTTCTTGGAGAATTCAGTCAACTGAATTGACTGAATTCTGCAAGAACTTCTCTACTTTTATTAAAAAATAATGTTAAATATTTGGTTATTTTGATTTTGAAGCTGCTGCCTTGGTTTCTGTTGTTGTTTAGTTCTTACCGCCTTCCTAACCGCCTTTTGAATTACTTACCGCCTTTTAATTTGTAAATAAAACCTACTACCTTGGAAACGCCTGTAAACGCTAAAAATACCAATCGTGCAAATGTTTTACTTCAACAAGAATTATATACTTCAAGGATCAATAAACAGTTGTCCTGTTTTCAAGACTACTTGACAGAAGGAAATTTAGTACAAATCTTAGTTAACTTCATAGAAAATATTTTAAATAGGTAAATAGGCATGGCGACCAAAAAATATAGTACTTAATGTGTGCATTAGGTATTTGTACATCGCTCGGTTTCATAAAAGCACTCCGCTTCGCGTCGTACTCCGGATTTTGTAATTGCACAAACATAATATCTTCTAAAATATCAATAAGTAGCCATTGTGTTGACGGCTGGTAACCGCACACACGGTAAATACACATCTTCTCCGTTAAGAGTAAGAGACCCAGCGTATAAAACCTTCACCCCAGTGACTGGCGAGTGCATTTGTAGAAAAATAAATTATGAATACACATAATATAATAAAAATGCAGTGTCCTTTCGTTTGTAAGCTCCCCACATATCTCGCATTGTCCTCCTCTTTCATCTTGGTGTCTCTGTCGCTCAATAGGATTACGCGGCGCCCTGTGCCATTTCTTCTATTTTAATGCTACTCTCCGTGACATAAAGAGCGATGGTTTTAAATCCGCCGCCAGAGAACTTCGTACCGTGGCGTAGGCTGCTGAATTTATTTGGATCACTGACAGTATTTGAATAGGTGAATCTTTGTGCAGAATACACTCAAAGATTCTTTGTTGGATATGGAAAGTTTTATTGTGGATTGTTATCATCTTTGAGATCTCACACGAACGGAAAATATCAAACAGATTGTTAATACGCAGCAAATAGTGTCATACGAGTAGAATCAGCCAATAATATTGTAGATTAAGATTATGACATATAGCTATAAAATGGCATAATTAACAGGGTATGTGGATTAAGAATAAAAACAAAATGAATGCAGATAATGTGCCAGGGTTGTGAAAAACCCAGGTTTTTTCATGATTTGCCCAGCCCAGTGGTTTTTTTTTGAAAAAATATTGTGTAATTTCTGCCTTTCTTTTTAATTTCAATGCACTTGTGTTTTATATCGTTGAAAAGAGAAAAAAAATCTCTATTAAGACGGGTCATAGCCAACTATGAGCTCCATATGAAAATTTGAATTTGGTTTGAATTTCTCAAAATCTGTAAAAGATAAAAAAAATTTGAGGACTGCTGTGAATTCCCCGTTAAAAACTGCCTCTATAGAACGTGCAAATTAGAAACAAAAAAGTTATAGGTGAAAAACGAAATTGGCAAAATTTACATTTTTGCGTATATCTGGCCCCCTAAAGAGGCAACTTTTGTCTAATTTAACCAACTTCATTCTATTACGGTTCTCCAGATCCCCATGCTTAAACAGTTTCATAGGACACCCTGTATACAATTTTCAAAAAAATTGGTTTTTTCGTGATTTTTCAGGCGGTTTTTTTTGGGCTGGGCAAAATCACAACAACCCTAGTAAAAACGAAGAAATATTACAAATTTAATAGTTATTTTACGTGATGGGCGTAGTTAATTAAGGCTCTACACTTGTCGAACGCAATATTCCTGCAATAGAATCAGAATTCACGATTTTGGCTATATTGTTCAAAATAAAAATTAGAAATTTACCTTTAGTAATTACGAAGCATTATATCATCGAAAAATTCATACAATACATTGTTGCGACAACAATCAGAGAAAATAAGAATTAATTTATGCATTTTAATAGGTACTACAAATTATGGCCTTATTATTGCATATTTATTAATTTTGTTTTAAATAGTCGATTCCTTGCATTATTCGTGAGAGTGCTAAGAAAATCGTCCAAATTGACTATTTTTACTAATTTATTACTAAAATACCATTAAGTATTTCAAAAATATAATTTCTTAGCACTCTAGAGTCATCTTCTATGTATATATAAAATATGAACAGTGTAGGTGTACTAACAAGAGCTCAGTTTGTAATATAGCAAGTTCTCTTTTTCACTATATTTTTGGCACAAATTAAGCGCCTTAATTGTATTAATTTATACTTATTATTTTTATTAAAAATACTTGGGGTTATTACTTCTGGGATGTGTATTTTCTGTTGGTTATTTAATCAAAATGTACTTTTAATTCACTCTTTCATTCCATTCGACGCCAACGCAAAGTCAAAGAGACTAAAGACACTGCCAAATTACATTCTTGCTACGTAATTGAGTAAAACCGCAATGAAAAGCTTGCGATGAACACGGGATTTTTTTTGTTATTTTCACATTTTTCTGCAGATATTTTCGTAAGAGAAATCATAGGTAGTTATTACAAAGTTGGTTTCTTTGTCAACGAACTTTGTACATGGATGAAAAATAAAAAATTGTTATTACGAAGGATTGTTCTGCGAAAAACATGAACATGTACTAGCATTTAAAACAATGATACATAGTAGTTTTAACGTTTTTAATAACTCAACATTTAAAAAACATTTTTTTTAAATCTGATGTGGCCAACACATGACCTCGCGCCATACTCTACTATTTTACTAATAGATACCGTGAGATTTATTCAACGTGAAACATGGGATCTTTCATATCCATGGTTACGAATTTGACAGCAATGTATTAGAGCGATTCATTTAAAATAGAACATAGGCTGTCATTATCAAGTAAATATTACCTGTCAATTGGGGTTGTGTTGTTGAAAATAAGGTATACAATTGAAGAAAAGGTGCAAATGATACGTTGGTATAATGCAGATGTTAGCCTCAGACAAGTACCTATCTGATTTATTTCGTGTATTTGAGAATTTGTTATAAATTGTATTCTGAAAAAATATCTATTAAATGTATATATTCCTTGCAACTTTTTTCATATCCAAAATGATTAGAAATACATACATATTTCATTTGCTATGTTCTATTTTAAATGAAACGCTCTAATACATTGCTGTCAAATTCGTAACCATGGATATGAAAGATCCCATGTTTCACGTTAAATAAAACTCACGGTATAATAAGTGTGTATGAAGGTACTTACTCACAAATATACCATTGTAGAAGGAAAGCCGAGAATTGTTGTTTTTATAATAATATTATTAAACGAAATCGGCGTTACTTCTGTTCAAAATATTATTAAAGTTTATCATGACCATATAAAAAATAATAAATGACATTTCATATTTTCAATTTCAATTTGTCAAAAGTCAAAAATTTATTTGACATTAACACTCAAATATTTTATTTTTTGTTTCCATTGGTAGGCAGATAAATAAAAATTGTAACAAATTTGCAGAATTTTTAACTTCTTGTAATTGGAAAATGGTATACCTATAGATACAACATTTCGAATACAAATTGTAGATAATAACATTTAGTGTAAAATGTTATTTTAAAAATTCCCATTAATTCATAAATTTTGAGGATATGCCAGAAAAACTCTTCAGATCTTCAAGAAACCAGCACTTCCAAAATCTAATCAGATCTAATCTAGAGGGTCAGAATATTATGTACACAATTTCAAATTTTTTTACACACACTTCGACTTCCAATGAAAATTTGTAAAAAACGGAAAAAACCAAACAATTAATCAATGTTTATTACTATATCCTCCCATATCAGGGTTGTCCACCCTTGTAGGGGTGTCAAATTCTCCATTCCTTCGTTGTCGCCTTCGCTCGCCGTTCTCCGGTCATTTTATTAACTGAATAATCTCTCCGGACGGTGATTACTCCGGTAATCCGATAGTACGCCTCTATAGACACCCGCTGCCCTCCACCCCCTGCACACCCTCCTGCACCCCGCCACTGAGACGCAGGGGCCTAATGGTCCGCGGCGACGACAGACGACAGTCCATTTGCATGATTGTTTGCTGGAGAACCGACTGAAACACGGGAATGCGAATTTCGGGGGAATTAAAGCGTGTGTGACCGACTGTGGCCCTGATAACTCAGGTTCGAATTCAGTTGCACAATATCACAAAAATCTCTCATGTGGTGTATTCTTTACAACCTTGAAAGTCCATGAATTTTGTTTAATAGATGAAACTGTGCGTTATTTGAATTTTGTGCGTTGTGTAAAAATGGTGAAAAGTATGTTTGGTTTTTACTTCCTTGTACGGAGTAATAAGGAAGTATTGTAATCGCGAAAAATTTCGGTTTTCAGATTTTGATGAAAATATCCGTTTTGACCTTTTCTGAATCCATTATGACTAGTTTCGTCGTGACGTCTGTACGTACGTATGTACGTACGTATGTACGGACGTATGTGTGTCGCATAACTCAAATACGGTTAGACGTAGAAAGTTGAAATTTTGAATTTAGGACTGTTATAGCATCTAGTTGTGCACCTCCTATTTTTTGTTTCAATCTACAAACCGGAAGTAGTACTTTTTTCAAATATTTCTATAAATATTTAATTTAAGACAAATTTTTTAATTTTAAATGAAAGATTATTTGATTATTACCTATAATCGGTATTTTATAAATATTTTTGTATCTTGTATCATTTAGAAATAATTAAAGTATATATTTATAATTTAGTATTTCGGTATCTTGTAGTCCATGATCGATTAACATTTGTTACTACGTAAAATTTAAATGTTTATGACATGACAGTGATAATAGTAAAATATGCTTTATATCTTCTTCTGCAGTTTAAATAAAATGACTAAAATATATATGTGAGTATACTAGTATAATAAGTTAAAAGAATTTTTTATATTATTCTACATTTTAGTTATTAAGAAAAGTATGAACACACAAGGCGTACAAGGAAGTCATGTGGTGTCCACGTTAGATTTTTAATAGTATTTTATCACATATTTAAAACAAAAAAATTAAAAAGTGGCATTAGACACACTTGAGGAAATATCTTATGTGTTTATAAAATCTTAATATTGAAGACAGTTTTGACGCAAAAACTGAATATCGTTTATCGTCATTTTGATGGCTTGTATTGAACCATTTTCAATTTAATTTTTTTAATTAAATAGTTCATAAAGAGTTTTATTTATTTATTTAAATGAATAATTTTATCCTTTGTTTATTCATATGTAACATGCCATCATTTAGGTATCGACCTCCCTTAAGTATATGTGCGAAGTCAGTCATTAGTTTAAAGGTCAGAGTCATCAAATAAATATCGATAAATATAAATAATAGTATACCTATAGTGTGCAACTAGGGACGAAAGTGGCGAACACTTTTGTCCCGAGATGCACACGATATTTTTTCAATACCTGCACCGAAAACCAATTTGAAGCTGAATAAAGGGATGAACCGAATGATACCTAATGTTGGAAAAATGTATAATAATTCCATAAAATAAATAAAAATAATCTAAATAATCAATTTTAGAATCTCGCATACAGCGGGAGAAAAATAATTTTTCCTCTTTAGGGAGGAAAAGTACTGACCGGTCAGAAATACCTCATTTTAGGGTAAGGAAGTTCCAGTTCAGTTCCAGTATGTAACAGCATAGATAATAAGGGTTGTCGTAAGATGTATTTATTATTATTTTTATATTATTATCATTCTCATGATTTATTCATTAATTATTTGAAAAAATCCGGACGGAACCGGAATTCCGGCCAAGGGGCCGAATCGGCCAGACCTAGTGTCAAGGCCGGATTTTCGATAAAATAGATGATTCACTATTATAATGTGAGGTTGCCACATCTAATTTGGATAAAAGCTTGTAGATTTGTCTTTGTAGTGATCAAAGAATGAAAATCATGTAAAGAAATTATTTATATTTCAATTTCCTCTAAAACAAAAACTGCATAACTTGAGCTTCTGAGTTGTGCTTTATTTTTGGCGGTGCATTCCAGAATAAATTAAATTTATGATTATTACGTCGGTGAGCGTGAAAAACCGGAGTTTTCCGAAGCTTAGAAATGACGGCACCAAACAAACCAATTATCGTTTTTATTTTTTTAATCAACGTACAAAGACGAACCGGAAATGAAAATTAACTGACTAAAGCCTGCCGGAAACAATACGCCGAGCCAAAGGCCGTATCACAATGGAAAATATCGCCCGGAAAATTGCGCTGTGCACCGATATTTGTGCAAAGTTTTTTGTTGTTTAATATTTGATTAATTTGTATTCGAAATTCCAAACTTTTAAAATTAATATCAGCATTTTTCTTTGTTTGTATTCGCCATAAATGGAAAATTTAATACAAATGCTTTGAAGGTAAACAATCAAAACGTAATATGGTAGGCTGAAGGCTAATCTATTTTGTATACCCAAACCTTGTTTTCTCCAGTACGACAGAGTGCAATAAAATAATTTACCGGGTGTATCATAACTTCTTACATACGATAAAAGCATAATACAATTTGATATGCTGATTACAGATAAAAAAGGGCATAATTAACGATTAAAAATAAATTTGAATACCGTCTTAATAAAAGGAGATTAATTTACTAGTTATACAATATTGATTAAAATATTAGGAGTCCTTAAGTTTAAAATAAATATTATTCCAGTGGCACAAAAACTGTCCTTCTAAGATTAAGTTGAAATTTAATTATGGAATTTTCAAAAAAAAATTCTATTTGATCCGTAACAAAATTTAAGGGTGTATAGTGATGGACGCATCTTGAATAAAAACGAATTTTGTTGAAATTCGTAAAATTAATAGTAGTTTGCAAAACAATATCATTTTGGGTACCACTGGTTGTCAGATTTAAATACAAAAAAGTTAAACAATAGTTATGCAGTATTTATTAGCGTAATTACATTAATGTAATTATGTAATAATAATTTTATAAACAGGAAAAAATAAAATTTGTAGGTACTTACAAAATGTCTCATTTTCTTGGTACCATTTTTTAATTTGCAAGTTTCAACAAAATTTTTTTTTCATTCATGATCAGTGCGTCTAGTGTTGCCACGAGACGAGACAAACGAGATGTCTCGTCTCGTCTCGTCTCGTCTCGGCTACTGTTTATCTCGTCTCGGCGATATTTAATCTCGATTTTCGAGACGAGACGAGACGAGATAAAAGAAGCCGAGATAGGGTCGAGACGAGACGAGAGGACGAGACGTCTCGAATGTCTCGATTATGATAATAAATTAAGTAGGTTAATTAGATGTCCATGTATTTGAATGTGCTAGATCCATAATGTGTGTATGTGCTATATTAGACATGTGCTTACGTACTGGAACTTGCAAGCAAGCAAAAGTATAGGATTTTGTTTCTGCAAATAATTTATTTTTTAATACAAAAAATGTTGGAGAACTGAAGCAAATTTAGGTTTGTTTGAAAGGACTAAAATAAAATTTGTTTTAATTTGGATTATTATTGTAAAAAAATAAAATTTCGCAGCTTGACAAAGTGCTATCTTATTGACAGCTGGCAGTCTGTGAAGTGTAACTTTTGGTGCCTAGGCAATAAAATTATTGTAATGCCTAGGCTTACACAACAATTAGTGCGACAAATATAATATATCTAGGTGCATATTTTTTCATATGCAAATTATGAATATTAAATGTTTATTTACGAGAAGTACAGTAGCAAATTGTTGTGAAGGTACTGTGGATCATACAAGTATGAGTAACAGTAACAAACATTATGTAGTACATACCTACACTTGTAACAACATAGACATGAAGAGGAAGCACAAAAATTGAATATGAGATACCGCGAACCGGTCCCAGAGACATCTAGTGGCAGTGAATTAAACTTTTGTAGCAAACATGATTATTATTCTTAAAAACCGGCTCAAACTTATCGAATCGAGTTATCTTTACGAGTTTAGATATTATTATATTGTTCAAATGGCGTGAATTTATGTACCTATGTATATGAATGTATATTGTTCAACAAAATATTTAGATCTTTAAAAACGAGATAAAACGAGATGAGACGAGACAGACAGTATCTCGTCTCGTCTCGGCCGTATCTCGTCTCGTCTCGGCAAGGTTATATCTCGGTATTTCGAGACGAGACGAGACAGGTAATTATCTCGTCTCGTCTCGTCTCGTGGCAACACTAAGTGCGTCCAATACTATACATCCAAAAAATTTGTTACACAGGTTGAGCTACACCCTGTATGCCTACCTTTAACGTTATCTACCTAACATTCTGTATAAAGTGAATAATAACCATAGATACAGCACCGGCCGAAAAAGTAATGCATTTCTACGATCTGTATCAATAAAAGTAGACTTTCTGGACTTGGTTTTTTGAAAATAAAAATTGCAAATCAATGCTACTTTGCAGACCATTGCTAATAGTAACGGCCTGAAAATATTTTCAGAACCGCTACTAAATATGTTGCAGGAATCATAAATAATTTATTAGGATTTGGTTAAATTTTTAATTTTGCTTAGGATGTTTCTGCAATTCAAAATTTTAGCTTTCGTAAATGTGATGATAATATCGTATTAATGAAAACTGACAAAATTTCTGTTCAATTCACTAAATCATTCAGTAAAATTAATAGTCCAACTGTCAATTACATTTAAGTATAATTCAATCATTATCCCATCCCAGTCAAATAAAAACTCCATTGTCAAATCAAATTACAAACTACACCAGCGTACCATCAGTGCAAACACGCCACATTTGTTCCCTCCACACATGCCCCCCCCGTCCCGTTTCGCCCCGCTGGAGCCGCGTTGTCGCCAAACCTCAATTACGAGGTGTCGCTCCGGCGCCACGGACGCCACTGGACAGCTTTAATGACTTCACGATGAGTTCTGATAGAGTTACCGGTTTAAATAATTTGTACGGGATATGGGGGCCGAACTGGGGGATATTGGGGGGCATTTGTGATTTGGGGGATATTGAAAGGCGATTTATACAAGCTGGCGCAAAAGTCATCATAGACCAAGCGGTCAAATTAGTGTGGACATTTTATTAGTCGTGAAATTGAAGGGGCCTTGCATACTTGCTAAAGAAGGAATGTCTGCCAGTCTAAGCGGCCGGATCAGGCTTCTCCAAGCGTGAGAAGATGAGGCTAAATAAAGCAGAATTTACATAAACTATGAGGTCTGCCATTTGTACAGATCTTACAGATGTGCCTTTTTTGAAATTTTGATTAAAAAATTGGACATGATATAAAAATTCCGAAAAAAAAACATTACCCTGAAGGCCTGAAGTCAATAATATATCTGGCCGTTTACTGGCAACGAAAACACTTTTACAGTAAGGAGAAGAAAATTGGCGGAACGTCTTTCTTCACGTTTTAATAATAACTTTATTAAATGTCTACCAGTTTCGAAAGTTTAAACTTTCATCATAAAGACAGGGTACAAAATAACTACAAAAACTTAAACAATAGTCAAATGGTACAAATTCAACAGTTACATGGACAAAAGAACAACGAAAGTAGCAGAAAGCTAATCAACAAAATTTATCACGTGGTTGCTCAATTATATCTCAGAAAAGAAACAGAAACTTGACAGGTGTCATGTCAACTCCAGCGACTGAATGCAAGTGTCAAAAAACTACAAAATCAGTAGTGGGGATATACTGTCAGATGACTGATCAATCTAAAATGTCCGTTGAATCTATTTTTCAACAAAACGAAATTAAAATTGCAATTATATTTATGGAAAATGTTATTCATTATTTTATAATTGGTGTAGAAAGATAGACTGATAAATAGTTTTTTATCGTTAGAAATATTTAAAGAATTATTGTAAGCTAACTTGGATAAGATTTTGTCTTTTCTTTTCAATAAGTTTGTCAATGATCGTCGGACGAAAGTTATTGGCGACTGCTATTTGTTTAATGATTTTAGTTTCCTTACAGTATTTTTCAACTTCAAAATGACTTTGCATATAGCTAAGATGCGACAGAGTATGAGTTTCGAGCTGGTTTCAGGCAGTCGTAGTAGTGGGGAAAAGAGTGGAGTAGAAAAAAAAAGTAAAATCGAGAGTATTCTACGAATTCAGAAAAAACCTAGCGAACAAACTAACTGATTAACTAACTACTAACTATAACTACTAATTTCGTCCTGTGAATGAGGCTTTATCGCTAAGAAAGTAAGCTATATGGGAATAAAAAATTCTACTCAGTTTGAGCTTTTCGTATCGTATTGGAGAAGAATTAATGAAATTGTCGGACACACTACGATGATAATTGGCTCACAGTTGAACTTCAACCTCAGAGCTACGCGCAACCAGACACCCAATTAATTTTAATCGTCGCAGGGAAATCTCCACTTAATTTAGGTTGCGTCCGATTATTCTTTTGTCTTCTTCAAATTTAAAACTGACTTCCGACGGAAGCAAAAAAATTACTTGCTCTTAATTCTGACGAGATTAGAGGAGTAATAAGATCAGAAGGACTGTGTTTCTCAAGAAATAGTCAGAGAAAAGATCAATTATATGAATTAATTCATTCATTATTACTGACTTCGCTTATTAATTTTATGCAAATGAACTTTGTAGTTTCATTATACTTATTATTAATTTTTTAATATTGTTATTAAATTTTGACGTTTTAAAGTGCTATTATTAACTCCACATAACAATAACTTTAAACAACTGTTTATTCACAAGTGAATTAAAACTTTTTATTTTGTACTTAATGTTAAAAGTAGGCTATATACGTTCATTTTCAGTAGATAAAGTATTACTTTAACATCGAGGGTAGATAAAATAAAATTTGAGTAGATAAAGTAAAATTTGAGTAGATAAAGTAAAATTTGAGTAGATAAAGTAAAATTTGAGTAGATAAAGTAAAATTTGAGTAGATAAAGTAAAATTTGAGTAGATAAAATAAAATTTAAGTAAAATAAGAATATTTTTACACGAATTAACATTAAGTACAAAATAAAATAATATATTGTACACGACGATAAAGAGTCTTTATCGACACGTGAAAGATAGCCCACTCGTTCCTTCGTCACTCGTGAACTAACATCTTTCACTTTTCGATAAATGATCTCTTTATCGTCTTGTATAATAAATTACTATTAAATCAGTCAACAAATTTTTAAATCACTTTGATGTCATTATTTCGTCAAAAATGCATAAAAACAATGAGAACTTGCCACTGACGACTACTTTGATTTTTTTTTGTTATGTCAAAATAAATTTATAATTCATATATTTGAAATAATTTCGTCAAAATAAAATAAAATATTGTATAAACCAAGTGAGACACGAATGTATCGAATGTATCTTCGGGCTCGGGGGGCTAAACTTTCTCCTTTTGAATAAACATTCATGTATCTCACTTGGTGTATAAATATCACCTCTCGCCTCATATTCAATAAGTAAGAGAGTATTGTAATGGGTCAAAATTTTCTAGTATGAGTTTTTGGTGGATAAGCATGTTTCAGGGTCTCTAGAATACGAATTTACTATTTTCACGATGATATCTGTGTGTGTGCGTATGGACGTATGAATTATGTGACGATTTTTCGTCCACGATAACTTAAAAAGTATAAAAACCTTTAACCAAAATTCATATTTAAGGTTTTAATAAGGATCTTAACACCGGATAAGATCTGAGTAGAAATTCGCAATCCGGAAGTAGTACTATTTAAGCTTGATATAGTTTTCCTTAAATAAATTGGTACTTTATTTATTAATGACAATTTTTGCAATTTAAAATAAAAGAAAATATAATTATATATGGGTAGGTACACATAATTTTAAATACAATTTGCCGAATCTAGTAGTATTTAACAAGTTAAAGTACAATAATTAATATTCTACTTTTTTGAAATTCCAGTATTATTCTCTCTATAATTTTGTACTCTCTCTAACCTTGAATAAACCAGGAATAAAAGTAGTAAGTATATTAAGTATATACTTACTACTTTTATTCCTAACAAATATTTGATTTGATTTGTCTGATATTCCGGTTAACAAATTTAAGTTATTAGGTCTGTATTGGTAGCCTTTTAAAAATTGATATTATATCATTCGTGCTAACCCTATTTAGGGATATAGCGTTATTCTTATGTATGTATAAAATCATTTTAACGATTCTTGTTTTACTTCTGATATCTGTATTCAAATGTTTTGATGTAAAATGAATAAAAATTTAACTGTCAACATTCTTTCACTATTTCAAACATTTATAAAACCTCCCATCGAAACCAAAACAAGGTAGATAGAGCGAAAACAAAAATATATAAAAATAAAGAACATCTCCTTCAATCTAGCCATTCAGCGATCCAGAAAATCCCCCCCCCCCACGCTGTTCTCAGCGGAAACAGAGCTTTCCTTTTATAAGCAGCTCCTGACTGGATCCGCTATTTGACCAGTCGATTATGATCTGTTTGTCCGGACACAGACAGGGCCACTCAAACAGTGGCACCGGAAGTAGGAAATGTCCCCAACAATGGCCACTTCCAAGGGCCATTGACAAAAGACTGTAGAATGTTGTTTATCTCTTTACAGAGGATTTGATTTATTTCAAAACGTATTTGTGTTTCAATGTGACTGGAGATTTTTTAAGAATGTTTGAAAGGTTTTTAAGGAGCGCGGAATTTTAAACTTTGATGCACTACGTTTTTATGTGGACAACGTCAATGTTCAAGGAAATGTGTAACTTGGAAAATGTGTGTGTAACTATTGGATGTTCAAATCAGGGAATCAAACCGCACCAAATATCGGTTCAGGTTTGGTCAGTAGCGTAACTGGGTAAAGTAGCGCCCATGGCAAGAGTTGAAATTGCAGCCAAGGGCACGTGCCCTGCCTGCCACACCCTAGTTACGCCACTAGGTTTGGTTCACGATTCACTACGTCTAATATAGTTTGGTTTTCTTCCGGTTTTCATATTCATTCTTAAAATAAACAGGAAACCGGTTTTCAGAAAAGCGATTTCAGTATTTGAACTAAAATGTGAAGAAACTCTATGATACAGCAATATTGAAAAAAATTAAAGAGAAAACGTACTTATCCATTAAAAACTCGCACTCGAAAATTTTGACCCATCACAATACCTCCTGTATAGAATATGAGGCGCAAGATAATAATGTGAAATATTTAATTATGTTGGTTTCTGCTGTTGTGTTGTTATTTTTTTTTAAACCTATAGACCGGAAGCTCATGACAGGTGATTTCATACAACATGCCTTTTGGAGGATAGCATATTGACCCTATGACAACATAGAAAAACGAGTATTAAACCCTTGCACGCTTTCCGGTGATATGGAAAATTCCATTTCCATTTGCAAAAAACTTTTCCGAAATTTTCCACCCTTGGGCCAAGGAGAACTGCATGCCAATTTGGTTATAGGTGTTTTAAGACAGAAATATTAATTCTTTTCATCGGAAAGCAGTATGAAAACGCGGAAAATCATATTTCTATTACAAGATCACGTGACCGTTTGAGCCCTTTGGGATCCTGCGAATTGCATGCCTATAATTTGTAAGACTTTAAATGTGTTTAAGTTTTATTTGATAAAAGGGCATGCATTATTAAATCAGAGAAAAGAAAAATTTTTGTGCAAGTGGAAAAATGCTATTTTACATATGACCGGAAAGCGTACAAGGGTTTCATACCCGCTTTGCTTTGTTGTCATAGGGTCAATATTCTATCCTCCAAAAGACATGCTGTATGAAATCGGAGACCATCACCTGTCATGAGCCGAGAGTCTACTACTGCCTTGAAAACAAAGCCAGTAAACGCTAAAAATTGACCGATCGTGCAAAAAATAATCATTAAACTTGGGTTCTGTAACAGAATAGCTATGTAACAAGTAATGGAAGTAACGTAGGCAGGTAAAAATTTCAGGGTGATTTATTTATAATGAAATTTCTTGCTAATTTAATTGAGAATGACCGTACCTGCGAATGAAAAATAATCTTGCTCAATTTTATGAATAATACAGCATTCCAAGGCTTTTCTGTCTTATTAGAAACACTTCAATAATTCAGGATTCATTATCCTGCCAGGATAATATATTCACACAAGTCCAATGAAAAAATGTTTTCAAGAAGCTCATCAAATAGAATTAGAAAACAAGGAAAATAAATAAGAATCAATACAAATTTCAAAATAAAATAAAAACAAAATATTCACAGAGTTGCGAATGTGTTTTGATGTTAGTATAACATTATCTATGTAACATCCCAATGATACTAATTTGGTAACAACTTGCATGGTTTTGAAAATGAGATTTTTATTACAATGTACCTAATGTCAGGTCGAAAACATGTAAAAATACAAATTTTATTTAGAAATTATTATGTTTTTTTAGTAAATTGAGAAAGTAAATTTTCATTATTTTTTAGGCTTGCGGGTAAAATTCTATCAAAAGAAAAAATATGTGCTCTAAGTTTTAATCTGTTCTTTAAAAATATTTAATAAAAAAAAGTCATGCAAGTAGCCCATTATGTGTCCCTTGTAATTCTCCGAGATGTTTGTATTGAGTATGTAATTTTTGTTCGTACTCAGGATGTGGCTAGGATCGGCTTACGTAATATTACTTAAGGGGGAAATCGGTGAAAAAAGCGTTCGAATTACATTGCTCAAAAATCCTAACAAGAAATAAAATTTCATATTTGTGCACTTCGGTTTTAAATTAAATTTGATTTTATCGTTTAAATTCACCTTACTTTATTAGTTTACTATTTGAATTAAGACAGAAAAATACAATCTTATTAGATTTTACAAAATTCATTTTTATCGTCGCACACGTCAAGTAACAAAATTCATGATTTTTTTTAAATAGTAAAGTAAACATGTCTCTATTGAGCTCCTGTCTAATTTTTTAAAATTTAATTCAATTATACTGTAAAAAGAAGACATTTTTGTTCAAATTGATTGTTGCTCCTTATCGCTCGTAGCAAAATTTTAAAAAATATACGACAGTAGCTCAATGTTACGTTTTATCTTTCATTTAAAATAAAAACTAGGTAAATAACTTGGAGTATACGTCAAAAAAAGGAATTTTGTAAAATATATTAAGATTGTGATTTTACAATTCCCATTAAATAGCTAATTGATAATCTAATGTGCATTAAAAAGATATAATTTAATAGAACTAACGACGTTGTACAAATATATGAAATTTCAGTTCTTGTCAAGATTATTCAACAATGTAATTCGAGCGTATTTAACCACCGGTTTCCCTCTTAAGGTACAAGAATAAGATATTATTAAACATTCCATGGACGATTCATGTCAAGCCTTTTTGAATCCCACATATTCGGTTTTGGAAAAACTCTAATTGAACTGAACTAAATAAAGAAACGTTATACCCTTCTTGAGTCCTACACACCTACTGGGGTTGAATAAATTTTATTTTTTAACGTGTATCTGGTCAGCGCTCTCCCCTTTTCCTGCTAATTGCATTTTAAGCAACTTTGAGAAAATTAGACGCAGATGAAAAAAGGAAAACTGTGGCGTAGTTTTATTATTGAAAAATTAACGCGGCCTCCTGCAGCAGGAGTGCAGAGAGCTCCTGCAGCCGTGCAGGATTCCTGCCGAATTCCTCGGCATTCCTGCGCAGCCCACCCGAAACTAAATTTAATTATCAAGCATATTTACCTACGCAAGATTCTAATTAAAAACCACCGAGATGCAGATGAGACAATAATTTTTGCAGTTTGCGTCCTGCTGTGAGTGAGACGGCGCAGGAAACTGAATGGCAGGAAGAATGAAGACTGGTTGAATGGTTGAATAGTAACGTTTTAACTGTGGGACATAGTATACCATTCAGGGATTATTATTTTAGTACCTTGAGGTTTGGAATATTCTGTGTTGATCAGAGCAGATTTTTGACACAATTTTTAGGCAGCATATATTTCAAATACACTCTACAATATTGTTATTTATTTTACAAGTACGCTCGAAGGCTGAGGGAGATAATTTTCTTGAGTGAGTCATTCCTTTTTGCCCACGTGTGAAGTATAACGTTTTATCCAACACCTCTTAATAACTGCTGAAATATTTAAAAAATATTAAATTCCAACCTAAAACATCATTACTATAGTGACTATAGTGAGCAAAGTAACAATTTACCCACATGTGGGTATAATTTTGATCGAAGCCACAAGTGGGCAATCTTTTACTTTGTTTGTTTAAAATTACCATAGGTGAAAGTAACATCTGGGTATAATTTTGATTAAAGCCACTAGTGAGCAATCTTTTACTTTGTTTCTATAAAATCACCATAGATATGATGCTTTCAATAAAAGGTGTATAAAAAATCAATTCTGGGTTAACTTAACGAAGCAAAAGAGAAAGAGTACCAAGGCAATAGTTATTTACATTATAAGTGCGGTAGGTTTATTTTACAACGCGTGGTGCGACGCGAAGCGGAGTGCTTTAATAAAACCGAGCGATGTACAAATACCTAACGCTCACATTATGTATTCCACAACTTAGGACAAAAAATTAAAGGGTATATAGGTAAGTACTGTACGACGTGCTGATCATGAAACAAACAGATTTTTTTTATTACGTATAGTTAAGGGTAGTTTACTTGAAGTAGACATTTTTGGACCACTAGAGTAGCATACGTCATTAGACATTTATTAGTATTAGATATTATGTAAACAATTACTTTAATTGTAGAAGATTTGAAAACAATTATTTAAAAAAATCCGATGTGGCCAACACATGACCTCTCGCCACACTCTACTATTTTACTAAGTGTGTATGAAGGTACTTACTCACAAATATACCATTGTAGAAGAAAATTCGGGAATTGTAGTTTCTATAATATTATTAAAGTTTATAAATATTAAATGACGTTTCATATTTTCCATTTCAATTTCTCAAAAAGTCAAAAATTTATATGACATTAACACTCAAATATTTTATTTTTTGTTTTCATAGGTAGGCAGATAAATCAAAATTGTAACAAATTTGTAGAATTTTTAACTTCTTGTAATTGGAAAATGGTGCTAGATAGAAACAACGTTTTGAATACATATTGTAGCCAGTAACATTTAGTATACAATGTTATTTAAAAAATTCCATTTAATTCAAAAATTTTGAGGATATTCCAGAAAAACTCTTGAGATATTCAAGAAACTACTACTTCCGGTTGCACGATCAACACCAAAATCTAATCAGATCTAATCTAGTGTGTCAGAATATTGATACACAATTTCAAATTTTTTTTATGCAGTGGTATTTGAGTTATCGTATCTCCAACATCCATCCTGACACACAGACACACACACACACAGACATCATCGCGAAATTATCAAAATCGTGTTCTAGGGACCTCAAAACGTGCTTATCCATTGAAAACTCACTATCGAAATTTTAGCATGATTACAATACCTCTCTTACCAGATATGAGTGGCGAGAGGTAATAACTACCGACCAGTGGCAAAAAAATGTTTGCTTGAAATTTTTTGCGAATTTAAAAAAATTATGTTTGTTTCATGATGAGCACGTCGTGCAATATATACCTACCCTTTAATTCTTTTGTCCTAAATTGTGGAATAAATACAGGATTTATTGGGCGACATACCTATTTAATTAAAATATTATATTTTCTGTAAGGTTAAGTGAGGTGCATTTGACCGATTAAATCCACTCGGTCATAGAAACATTGACCAAATTTTTCATAACATAATTCTAGTGCAACAGTTTGAAGTTGTTTTCAGGACGAAGGCAGTCGTTCGTTCTGTTACCGAGGGTGGTGTTTTCACAAGTCACATAAACTGTGATAATATCGTAATCATTAAAATGAACTCTTCACCGGATATGATTGCTTGCCAGTTGCCCGCTTGGGATATAATTAGCAGGGTGGTTATGTCGAGCGAGAACGCCAGGACCGTACTCAGGATATTTTACACTTCACTATCATTACTGTGTACAACAGAAAATAACTGCCACAAATATATAACTCCAGCAGAGTTGTCACAGATCATTTTAAAAAATATCTACATAAATCGAGATCAAGATCTTTACGTCTGATATGATCTAGATCAGATCATAGATCAATTTTTATTATTTGATCTATTTTTAGATCAGATCTGGAATTAGGAGATCTCTGTTTTACAAGTAGGTACATCATAAAATTTGTAGATCAGTTATAATTATTATTATTAATCAAAATATGAAACTGTCAAATTTCATTACATTAAATAATTAAAAAGCAAAGATAATATGTTCACAAGCGACTCAAAAAGATTATTTACCCTTACTAAGTCTTAACTTGCATGGCGTTGAAAAAATTCTGATCCTTTTTTAAGATCATAGATCATATTTATTTAAATTTTAGATCTGTGAACTAGTTTAGTCACAATACTGCTGGTCAATAACATATAATACTGTCCAATAAATAATAACGAATGGACGATTTGTAGTGTCGATCATGCCATGCGCATGCTTGTTGAATCAGAGTGAGATATTTACTATGTTTATCGTGAAGTTGAGGTTAGTGAGTATCCATCAGATCTAACTTCATAGTAGTTAATGTTGTTAGCTGTTACTGATTGTCTTGGATTTTCATTACGTAAAAAGGACGTAGTTGAACTGATTTTAACTCACATCTTTTTAGAATTCATATCTATTTATAAACATATAACACATCACAGTTCTTAAAATACCTTCTACTAACTCTCACTATGTCAACTGACAGACTGACAGTTATGAACTTAGAGTAAAATTCAAATAGCTAGGACCCTGGACTGCGCAAGAAGGCAGAGCTTGTCATGTACTGTCCGTTTTACAAAAGCGGAGCTAGCGAGTATATGCTGCGCTGCACTTCACTTAATTTTCAAACAAAACTAATATATAACTCAATCACAATCAATTACAAAATTCACAGGGTTACACGAAGCAAAACACTACGAATGTCAACATGAGAATAACAGATATTGAAGCTTATGTTCAGTAGAACAGACAGTAGCGTAGTTTCCTCTTGTTTATCATCTCTCTCTAAGACGAGAATTCGTACTTCGCGCAGAATTCTAGCTATTTGAATTTTACTCTAGCTGAAAAACGGAACATAATTTTTATTTCAATAAAATTCAATAGATGGCTCAGTTATCCTGATAATGGTCCATTCACATATAAAATTATATTTTATTCATATACCAACAAAACAGAATTAGCGAAACCGCGAGCCAGACATATTAATTAATAAACTCTTGATATAATCAGATATTACATTATGTTGGTACTTATCAGTTATTACCGTATTATATATTTATATTTCACAATAAATTCATGAAGCTACAATAGTAATTTAAAGTAAACTGTAAAATTACTAATACTATTTTACCTACCAAGCAAGAAAGTTATATTAGAAATTAAAGATAAAAGCCACATTTCCACCGACTGTTTTAATGCTTAAGAACTATCGAGAACTATGTTTAATGCATAAGTACTAAGAGCAACGCATTAGAACAAAACTTTGTAAACTCCAAACATAAGGCGTAATGCACAAGCATAATGATTGACATGTGTCAGATTTATTATTTGTTTCGAGTTGTTAATTTCTATCTGTTTCTAAATATGGAAATGAATACTTTACTTACAAAAGTAACAGTTCTTCCATTTCTTAATATCGCAAAAATACCGGTAATGATTAAATTACAAATGTCATCTCTGTCGGAATAGTCCTTAATAGGTGGAAATGGCCATCTAATAAATAATCATTATGCATTACGCGTTGCGCACAAATAATTATCCATTAAGCACTAAAACAGTCCGTGGAAATGAGGCAAGTGCAACTTTCCTTCTAATTGGGAACTTATTTCTGTGACGTCAAACACTTCAGAAATAGTTATTTCTATCATAACACAACTTTTTATTTCTACTTACAATTTTATTAATTACTGGACGTGGGTACTGCGGCTACAGTCCAGACTAAAAGGAAAGGAAAAATTATCTGTTTCGGTCCTGCACGACGATAAAGTATTTGAGTATTAAAGGCAGTCCTCGTCGTCGATCACGTGACAGACGGAATGTTTCAGACAGAACTAATTACGTCTTGAGGTTGTTTCTCATCTCGCGCCTCGCGTTCCCCTCCAACCCTTTGGCTTTGCCGCGGCCCTTTGTAGGGCGTACTACCCTACCTAGCCTTTCAGCCCGACAAATGAAACGATCATATTTATAATTAACTTACTCGTTATATATTTATAGTGTTTATTTTGCAACTAAAGGAGAAGAAATGAGCATTAGATTAGGGTTTTCTGTGGACGAATTTTGAACAGGAAATAAACCAGGAAAAAACTATATGTCTTATTTACTAATGTACTCCTGACAATGCAGAAATTAAGGCGCTACAATTGTGCCAAAATATAGTGAAAAAGGGAGCTTGCTATATTACAAACTGAGCTCTTGTTAGTACACCTACACTGTTTATATTTTATTATACAGGTTGGTGGAGGTGAAATGCGAACATAGGGAAATATATGACAATGGAGTTATCATGCTAAGCATCTTGATATACGTGGAATAAGTACTGTCAATGTCAAAGTACCTGTCATATTATTGAAATTTTTATTTTCATTAAAATATTTTCTTTGCATAATAATGTATGTGTACGAGCAGAACGAGAAAGTTTACATGCACTTTTAGATTTTATTATTATTTCTGTTATTGATTACTCTTTTTGCCACACAAATTCACACTACTTCGTTTTGTGACACTACTACAAAATATATCAAGATATCTGGCATGAAAGTTCGATTGTCATGTGTGTTCCCTATGTTCGCATTTAACCTCCACCAACCTGTATAGATAGTTCGAGTGCTAAGAAATTATATTTTTGAAATACTTAATGATATTTTAGTAATAAATTAGTAAAAATAGTCAATTTGGCCGATTTTTTACTATTTTTTTTTTGTCGGATGTGTAATTTTCTTGACAAAACTTTGCAACACAGTTTTGCATTTTCTTTAATGTCCATTGTTTTCGTAAGCACATTGATATATCACAAAAATTTAAAAATTTGATAGTAAATGTCAAAAAATTAATGGTTATTTTTGTATACAGGTTGGTGGAGGTGAAATGCGAACATAGGGAAAATAACATGACAACTTTCATGCCAGGTATCTGATATATTTTGTAGTAGTGTCACAAAACGAAGTAATGTGAATTTGTGTGGCAAAAAGAGTAATCAATAACAGAAATAAAAATAAAATCTAAAGGTGCATGTAAACTTTCTTGTTCTGATTGTACACATACATTATTATGCAAAGAAAATATTTTAATGAAAATAAAAATTTCAATAATAAGACAGCTACTTTGACATTGACAGTACTTATTCCACGTATATCAAGATGCCTAGCATGATAATTCCATTGTCATATATTTCCCTATGTTCACATTTCACCTCCACCAACCTGTATTTTAACTTCCCTGTTTTGCAGGAGTAGAAAATATTGTGTATAACACGAATTGAAAATATATTGTCGAACTTAAAAGATTGCAACCCTCTCTTCGCTCGGGCTGCAATTTTCGTTCGCTTTAGACAAAACTATATTTTCAAAACTTGTTATACAAATAACTATTGTTATTTTTCATTGGTGTCGCATGCGACGCTTTACACTTTTTTTACAATTTCTACAATTCTACAAAAGTATATAATGTATAAACTAGATGTACCTACTTATATGTACACAGATAATTTTTCATTTTTTTTCTTGAGCCGATCTAATAAGCCAGTATCAGATTAAAAAATTACTTATTGAAAAATTTTGCGCACAAGGCCTCGCCAACAATAAATACGTCACTGTTGATAGTGGAATATTTTGGTATGCAGTTAAACTGAAATGTGTCTTGAGTGGATTCGAACCTGAGTTGTCAGGATGACGTAACACTATTCTGTACGAGAGTATTGTTTGTAATTTCGCGTCCCGGTTGACTTATTCCTGATCCGCCAAAATTGCAGCAGCGGGATGACGTTGTAACGACTTCAGATGTCTCGGCGCTTATAAAAGTGCCGGATAATTAAATTTTCCGCCGAGTTTTCCGGGACCGCGCCGAAGAGCAATAAATTTAAAGGACACAACCCCACCCTTCCTGCCCCTCACGCCACCTCTGCCCCTCACGGTGTAACACAATTGCCCGCAAACTTGTGCTGTTGTGTCTTCCATACTTTTGTTTACTGCTGCGGTTGTCTCTTTCTAGGAAGTAGAAACGCAGGACGGGAATCAGCAAATTTTAATAAATAAAGTATTTACCCCTTCAACTCTAAATTTCATTTTATTACATTTTAATTTCACACAATGAACACTGGAGGAAATTTAATTCGCGGCATTGGTATATTTTATTTTTCATGTAACCTGATTCTCAAAAACAATACTTTAAATTAAAATAACGGGCTTAAATATTTAAAAAATTATAATTGCTATGTTTCCAAAATATTTAATATGTGTAGTATCCACACCTACTAAGTGGTTACTTCAACTGTAGAGTGTCCTAGCATGCTAACTCCTATTTCGATTCCAGCAATTGACAATAATACTACTTATTTCGAGTGTGTGAATTACTTACTACTATTCTGTAACTATTGGAATCTTGTTGTATAATTTTTTTTTAAATTTATATGGGTTGTACAATAATACTCATTTACAGTAGTGGTCGTAGAAAATATTTATTGTAATACGAGTAGAACGTTATAATAATGAAAACCAAATTTTCAACTAAACTTTCCAATGAACGTCAACAAAGCAAAGCTAGACTTCAGGTGCACTTTTTTTATTTTCTCCTATTTTAAGAGAAGAAAAATATTCTATTTCATTCAGGTTTCTGCTCTGCGCGTATAAATGTCGTCACATCGGTATTTATATTTTAGAAGTCATACATAATTCACTGCTTCCTGCAAGTATCCTTCAGGAAAAGTTTCACTCCTGCAGGAATATTTTATACAAGTATCGAAATAGCGACCGTTCTACGTGTGCAGCGTAAAATGTAAATCACTGTTGAGGAAACTTACTTACGTTGTTTTTAAATCGTCTGGGATAACAGAGCATATTATTTCTTAAATTATCAAACGTAGCTTACACTAAATTTAAATTACAAATTTAGATTTAGAAATATGAAATATACAACATAATTAAGGAATTTATGATTTCATTTAATTTTAATATGTTATCAACAAAGCTTGGATATGCTAAATAACCAATCAAATTTTTAAATTCGTTTTAAAATCAAAATTCAAATTAACATATTTTAATTTTAAAGCAAAAAGCATCGACCATTTTGTAGGTTGTACTTTTATCTTCAACAATATGTTTAGATTATTATACGGGTTCGCCAGTAAAATGAAAATATTTGATGTGGGGCTTAGGGCTCGTAGAGAGGTGGTGGGGTAGAAAATAACCGACTCAACATTATCAGCGTGGTCTACCATTTAGTTTATAATAGATAGTTGGACGGGTAAAAAGCGTGGCTACGCAGTTAAAGCGTACAATCTCAGTAGCGAAAGTTTGGTGCAAAAGCGGCGAGATTTTAGACGTTATTTCAACGTACCGCGCAATCAGCCTGTTCCGTCGAATAAGGCGATTCGAACGTGGATAAACAATCTTGAACAAAGTGGATCGACGTGTAAAAAAAGGTGGAAGTGCAAAAACCCCCGAAAACATCGCAGCTTCAACATCGCCTGTTGAATAGCTGCGATGTTTTCAGGGGGTTCGAACCGTTTTTGCAATTCCACTTTCTTTACACGTTGATTCACTTTGCTCAAGATTGTTTATCCACGTTCGTATCGCCCTATTCGACGGAACAGGCTGATTGCGCGGTACGTTGAAATGACGTCTAAAATCTCGTCGCTTTTGCACCAAACTTTCGCCACTGAAATAGTACGCTTTAACTGCGTAGCCACGCTTTTTACCCGTCCAACTATCTATTATAAACTAAATGGTAGATCACGCTGATAATGTTGAGTCGGTTATTTTCTTCCCCACCACCTCCCTACGAGCTCTAAGCCCCACATCAAATATTTGACTGGCGAACCCTGTATTTAACAAAACAATAAACGCTGTGGGGTGGCGCGGTAGGGGATCGTCTTAACATTCCCGGAACATTTAGCATATTATCTTCTTCATTATTATTTAACAAATCCATGATTATATAAAAAATCGTTATATAAAATTTGAATTACGCGATGTCCTTTGAGTGGTCAGATTCAGAAATTTAAAATCCAACCCAAACCAAGCAAAAAACTGTAAATTTTCAATCTAATGCTGCGATTCTGTACAAATCTAGAAGTTTTACAAATTTGTAAATCTTTAAATATTGAACAAAATCACATCAATGTTTGTTGACATGTACAAAAAATTTCATATGATTATAGAATTCATTGCGATTTTGTTTAATATTTACAGTTTTATAAATCTGTAGCAACTACAGATTTTCACAGAATTGCAGCATAAATTTGTAAATATAAATTCGTAAATTAAATCCATCATAAATCAGCGAAGCAGCCATCAAAGAATAGGGTATATCGGTAATATTAGATTTATAATACCTGTGCCATTAAGAATGTACACGAAGTTGTGCAAATTAAACACTAATAAACAAAGGTATTCGTGGTAGTAATCCTAGTAATATACACTCTAAACGAGCTTCACTTAGTGAAGCTTTTTTGCAAATCTTTTCAATAGTAATATATCAAGGGATCATTATTTTGCTGGTAAAATTTATTTCAAAAGATTGTTGCTTGGTAACATTTCGAGACAAATGACATGATCAAAATCCCGAGCTGAAGGCGAGGGATTTTATCATTCAATTTGTCGAGGAATGTTACCTATAAGCAACAATCTTAAGAAATAATTTTACCTGCAAAATAATGAGAACCGAGATATATTTTGTTAGACTATTTCCCAAATAAACAGACATAAAATATGAACTAATAAATTTACGTTGGACTGTCCTAATATTTTTATTATTAAATGTTTTCTAATACCGGAGTAAGCAAAGTTTTACACTGCTGCAGACCGATTAGAATAATTATTCGTGTTTTTCAATAAAGACTAATTTTTTGTGCCGAAACGGTTGTTTATTTTGACATTTAATTGTTTTACTAACCTTTGAGTGTCAAAATTTTAAATTTTAGTTTCTTTCGTTTCACAAGTTCATTAATAATTGGTTCCAAACTAAGGTTTTTGACGTAACTGTATTTTTTGGCGTTATATTATTTGATATTTTTATTTCATCGTAAGAAGTTGTCGCAAAAAGGTCCATTTGACACTTTTAATTTCAATTTAAAACAATACAAAATCAATAAAATTGTCATACATGGCCATGTAACGGGCAAATTGTCACTTGAAAAATCCCTAGGGAATTTTTTCAATTTTTGCCGATATATTTTGTACGTCATTGGTCAGAATTTAAAAAATTGAAGCAAATGATTGGTTTAATTAATATGTGGGAAATAGTCTTTAAAATGAACAAATCTATATTTTTCAAAGGATGTAAGTTTTATAAGTAATATAAGAAAAATCTTACCTTAACCAGTGCCTTTTTGTGACAGGGGTGTGGCAGCAAATAGCATCGTACTGATCAGCAATCCAAACGATTAAAATAATGTAAAAAGCTGTTGTGGTGTCGTTGAAAAACTCTGACATGATGGCTTCCATTCCTGCAACAAAGAGAAAAACATTTTTTTAAGAAAATGTTGAACTTGTAGCAACACTCAAAAATAAGACTGGATTTCTTCGCAATTTTATTATGAAACACATATTTATCCTACTGAACTAAACCTAAAATCTTTTAACTCATAACTTAAGTCAATTATATTCGTTTACAAAAATATAATATAATATACCGAATGTCCCAAAAAAACAGTACGCTCAAAATAACTTTTTAATTAATAAAGCAGTTGCAACAAAAATTTATATGGGTAAACTAGCCAAAAGGAGACACCAAAATATATAATATTTACAAAAATATCACTGCCGGTTAAACCGGAAATGACATCAACTTTCTTATTTAGAATGGAACATCCTATATATTATTTTTACATATTTGAATTCTACATATAATCCAATGATGTATCACAAGTCTAGATTACAATCAAAGGTTTATTTAATGAAATACAAACAAAGGATAACAAATCAAAAAATTATAGAAGATGTTCAAAGTGACCACACAATACCTTTGCCTATTGTTAATAATTATTTTCACCTATCGCATGTCAATTGTTTTTAAAAATGTTCAATTTTGTAACCTTTCTTGATTTTCGACTTTTTCTTGAGATATTTTGCATGAAATATAGATTTATAATAATCATTGGATTTAGAATCGTACGTAGAATTTAAATATGTAAAAATATATAAGGTGTTCTATTTGAAATAAGAAAGTTGATATTTTTGTAAATAATATCTATTTTGATGTCTCCATATGCTTAATTTACTCATATAAATTTCATAATGATTGCTTTATTAATAAAAAAGTTATTTCGAGCGTAGCATTTTTTGGGACACCCGGTATAATACTATATTACAAGAGGTTAGTTTACAATATGAACCGTGACGATGAGTATAATAATAAGTGCCTACATAATTTTTAAATTTGTAGGTGAATTTATGTTTACAAAATAATATAATCTAAAGTCTTCGAATATCTTTAAAATTAAAATTTTTCAGGATGTTGTCTTTTTCTAAGGTAGTAGACAGTTGCTTTGAACGTAAAATAATATGAAAAATATTGTCATGTTTTAATGATTTTATTGCGCACTTATTCTATGATAAAATGTTTAATATTTTAATTATATTAGAATAGTTTTCGAGGAATTTTTAATCGCCAGTGAGATCTTGTCGTGTTGAAGTTGTTGTCTAGCTGTTAGCTGCGTGTCTTTATTAAATACGGCAGGTAATTATGCATTCTTTCTGCATATTTCCTCAATGTAGTTGTTTTACCTGAAACTTAAATTTAATCATCTGTGTAACACAGCGGCAGTTTAATATTTCCAACGATGCTTGCGTTTTAATAATTTACGGGTAACTTGCGCTGTGATTTAAATGCTTTATAATTACATTCGTTCTTTTTATTTTACACGCTTTGTTTTCATAACCAGGACATTATATTTACAGTACGGAAATAGCTACTTTCACATAGAGCACATTCACAGTTCCTGAGCTGAACATAGAATAGAACAATAAGTTCCAAAATAGTTACATACACATTGTAAGTGCGGTAGGCTTTAATGGTTTTATTTTACAACGTGCGATTTAACATCAAAGTACGAGTGCTTTAATAAGTGCTTTAATAAAAACTGAGCGATGTAAAAATACCTAACGCACATATTATGTCCTACCTATTATATTTTTTGACCGACCTACCTATGTAGGTTAAGTGAGATGCATTTGACATTTACACTAAAATTTCCTCATGTCAAGTAGCCTTGAAACAACTGATCTGAGATGTCGCCAGTAAATGTCATATTTAAAATTAATCTGTTTTATTTATTTCAGACTCTATTCAACAATAAATTGTGTAAAGTAGTGTTTTGTAGGTTCTCTTTTATATTACAAAGCAACTTTTTCAATTGCCTATTAAAGCAATAACATTCGATGCTCTTTACCGAACAATGTGCGGCAAGGTAATGGCATGTGTAAAATCGCAACTACCATAGACGTCAACAATGTGTGATAGTTATGTTTACACTACAAGAGGCCAAAATAGTTATTTACGTATAGAGGACCGAAAGAAAAAGTTACGTCTGCCGGCGAAGTTTGAGGATCAACGCTTGCGAGGGATTTTATTCGCCCTAGGGTGTAATCTATCTTTCGGCCAGAGGTACGTACAACGTTTTACGTACAACTGCGTATTTAAAATCTTGTGAATTATTCGTTATTATTATTATTACTAGAAAATTACAAGGTGGCGTATGGTAACAAAACACATTTCATGTGTCAATCAATTAATTTTGATTGGAACAATTCCTTACTTTATCGCCTACGGGCGCGTTTTTCTTCTTTACCGCCCAAGGACGCAAAGATAATGTTTCTGCCACGGTAACCAAGTTGTAAATAAACAATTTTAATACAGTTGTGCATAAAAGCCATTTTTATTTCAGTATAATTTCAAATAGGTATAGAGTTCCACGGGAAAAAAGTCAGTACCTATCTATATTTTTTACTAAACGAATGTAATTTAGTGCCATTATGATAAATTTAAAGTTGACGAATCAATCAATAACAATACTTATATTAGGCTGAAATTTCAAAACAAGATTTTAATTTTTCAATAACAGTTAAGCCACGCCTCTTCGGGATTTTCATTTTTACCTCTCGCCTCATATTCTGTAAGAGAGGTATTGTAATGGGTCAAAACTATAAAATTTAATGAAACTATAATATAACCTTACAATTTTTATTTTGTCTGTAAGTGTTATAAATATCTTAAACTTTGTGTGTTCGGGTCCCTGCAAAGCCAAAAAGAAGAAAAAAAATTAATAAACTGTAGGTGACTGGAATTTAACCCAAAATGATAGCTTCTGCACCGTGAGTTTCTTATAAATTTACATTCTGGATTAATAATTTAACAACAAAGTCTTCAAGAATTAGTCATTAGCATCAAATTACTTGATAATATTGAAACTACGTTGGGCTCCAAGATGGCAGATAGGTCTGCTGTCCATTTTATATAGTACTACTGAAGCGTTTGACGTCACAAAAATAAGTTCCCAATTAGAAGTAAAGTTGTGCTTTAACTCCGTTATCGATTGATTTCCACAATTTCGCAATTTTAGTTCTCTGTGAAGCACTTCGACCATATAGGAATAGACAAACAACGCAAGACTTTGTTGTGAAGCAAAGAACTAGCGTAGCGGTGTGAAGAGGAGCATGACCTGCAGACACCTTGAAGTGTTGCAGTTTGCCTATTTTCATTCTCTGTTCCATGATAACAAACCATAAGTCAGCAATGTGCAACACTCTATCGTGTCCTCACATCCTTTCCCTGCCTATAAGTGCTGTTCCCCGCTACAGTACTTCTTGCCTTCACAACATTGTATACTACAGCATTCAGTGTTATTTGTCTATACCTATATATGGTCGAAGGTGAAGCATGTCCTCCGTTGGGTGGGTTGGCGACTGCTGGTAGTTTTTAATATCACTGGCGGATAGCGGTTGCCTCTTTTTGCGCTCCTTTGATGGTATTATGTTTTATTGCGTAAAACGGAAAGAAAGCAAAAAATCCCGAGTCACATTAATGTCGAATAATTAGGTAGCAAGCCGAGTACGAACCCTGGACTCCGGGCTGCCGGAGGCGAACTCCGGCGACGGCGAAGCGAAACCCCGGGAGATTTCTTTTGGCAGGAGAATTATTTTAACTTGACCTCATTAGAGGCTCGTTTATACGAACCGATGTTCGTGAAATCTAACGGAGTTTACAAAACATTTCTAAAAGTTAATGTGTCCCTCGGCAGTGAATGTTTTTTTTAACTCCAAAAATTATAAGTTTTGCCTGTGTTTAGCATATCCGTGATTTTCTCTAATACGGCTTATTCAAATTGATATTCAAGTTTTGTTATTCATTATGTATCTTCTTAGTTACGTACTAAGTATTTTATGAGTCGAGGCAGTAGCTGCGCGGGTTTATGCAGGGCACAGCTCTCTGCATGTGACGACGTATAAATCCAGAGTTCCGTGGTTCAAATCTCACGGCCACGGCCGACAGTGTGTGATTATCGTTAAATTGTAAAAAACATCTTACAATCAAATCTCACTCGGGCGTTTCAACCTGACCACTTAAGCGTCTTAAATGTAGTCCTGGTGCATAAATAATCTCTCCGTTGCCGCTTTCAAAGGTCGTAGCCCGGATTGAGATTCTGACCTCACCAAGATGAATCGGTCGAAATCGAAATTGAAAAAAGATATTTTTCATCTCCAGAAATTAAATTTAAAGGTATTTAACTTTGAACCCAAAATTTTTTTTATTTCATATTTATAACTACATCCCCAGTAGCCTACGGCATATTTTTACTTATCTTTATTTTCATAAACGGTCCGCCCCCTGAGAAAATATACATTTAAGTTAGCTAGCCGCCATTTTGTTTCAAGATAGCGAATTGACATTTTAATATGCTCATATTATAAGTTAGATCTGAAAGTATTACCATACCAAATTTGAACCCAATCGGTGCAGTACATTTTGAGGTATCTAGCCGCCATTTTGTTTTAAGATGGCGGATTGACCTTGTCACTTAACACATGTTAAAACATTTCTTTATAATTTCAGTTCAGTTCATTTTGAGTTAGCTAGCCGCCATCTTGTTTCAATATGGAGGACTGTCTAAGTACTAAGTCACAATCGGATGAATGGTATAGGAACGCATAGAGGACAAACAGACAAAGAAACATTCATTTTTATATACCTAATTGATGTTTGCATTTATGCCGTATATAAAATCCTAGATTTGCATTTTCTTGTAAATGAATCTATAACGTAGGTATTTTATTACGTATAAATTTTCTAGATTTGAATCTTCTTTTTCCGGAGAATGAATATTCTGGAATTTTATTTTCTGATGTTGAACGACCACCCGTTATTGATATTGATATGTAGGTATGTACGTATGCATGTAACAAGAAGGTATCATAAGACATGAATTGAAAGTTGTCACATTGATTGATATCTTGTATCTTGTCACGTTTTTGACGCATTTCTTCTCGGGAGAAGTTGTAATTTATTTCGCTAATTCATTCCGGAGTGTGAAGTAATTATGTGTCGCAGTTTCCGGGCGTTAATTAAGCGAAACCCGGACGCGTGTCCGTGAATTTCAGATGGCGCTAAGTAAGGCCACTAACACCAACACCAACGAGCGAACGATCCCTCAACCCCTTCCACTCCTCAACGTTGCACGAATCAAACAGAACACGGCGAGAACGTACCTAATCAAATTTATTTTTAGGGTAGTTCAAAATTCAAAAACTAACACAAATTATCGTATGACACAAATGGTAGACTTAATTTCAATAAAGGTGTCGAAGCAGAATTTGTACGAAACCGGAGTTTCCTAGTTCAATCTCTCGGCCGGCAGTGTGTGATTGTCATTAAATTGTAAAACATTTTGCAATTAAATCGCACTCGGATGCTTCAAGATGACTACTTGATCGTCTTAAATATAGTCCTCGTTACAGAAGTAATCTGTTGCCGCTTTGAATTTCAAAGGTCGTCGAACGGATTGAGATTTGATGTTAGATGTACCAATACGAATCCACTAGAAACTATAATAACATGTACCATTCTATAATCGGGAGTAAAATCCTGTTAAATGATTATCAATCGTATCATACACGAGTTGCGTACGAAACTATATGTTCGACTGTCAAGATAAAGTTTTCTTAACACCTATGCTGATTTTTTTATATGTCAAAATATTTTTGAATCTAAGTTTGAAGCATTTTTACCTCCCGCTTACCTGTAAGGAAGGTAATCATGCAAAAAATCGGCTAGTGATTTTTAAGTGGATGAGCACGAATTGGGAGCCTTATAATTATAACTCATTTTTGATAGTTTCTCGATGATGTCTGTATGTATGTGTGTGTGTGTGTGTATGTGTGTAGTCCGGGCCATTTCTGGAGGTTGGATAACTCAAATACGACTTACCCAAAAAATTTGATACTTGGTATTTTACATTTCTATACAAATTGGAAGAGCTCATTAGATTAGACTCCGTAGGTAGTACACAAATAAAAATTTCTTCAAAATAAAAAAAATGTTAAGTAGGTACTTACTCCATTATGTTTATAATTTGAAAAATTTGCATCTCATAGTGTACGGTGTTGTTGTTTTGTTCAACAATATTTTTATAACTTTCAAACTGTCAAATTTGTAAAAAAAAAAAAATTCTAGTTCTTCGCAATTAGCTCAATTTCAAGATATGCAATCCAAGATATATGGAACAAGATTTAAACAAAATAAAAGAAATAATAAATTATATACCTATTTAATTTAATAAAATGCATTAAATTATAACATTTATCTACAACAATAGAATAATGTATTCATTATATACGTGAAAGTAGTATAATAAACCCCTCCATAAGGACACATTATGAAATAATGAATTCATTATTTCACACTGTTAAATAATGAGTACTTTATTCTTTCGAACTGTCAAAATTATTCGGATGAATTGTCAAGATTGAGGTTAGGTTAATGTGAATACAAATTTGTAAATAAGAAATGTTGCTTTATTAAAAAAATCGTAGATAAAACGTCGTATTTGACTCGCAAATAATGGCTCTAATTCACTCGGATGATTTATTAACTCGCCTTCGGCTCGTGAATAAACTTTCATCCTCTTGAATTATAGCCTACATTATTTGCTCGTTAAATAATATACTATTATTTTGACACGATATTGACAGCAGTACAATTTAGCATTTTATCGTACTAGTCCAATAAAATACCTACCCGTTTAAGGACAGTAAACAGTATCATAAAACAAGTCGAACATAAAAATGTTTAAACTCTAGGGTGGCAAACACCCGCAGTTAAACCCCCGTTCACTTTTTATCTTTGTATAGAATCCATCAGTGGTCGTATTTGTCGTCGTGTCAGCACAGCCGCCTAGCGTGGCGGCGTGAATTAAACGAAATAAATGAAAGACGGATCGCGTGTCAACTGTCCAGTTGTCACCGCCGTACACCGGAGCGCCGTCGTCACCCCGGATCACTGGAGTGCGAAATGGACTGCCCGGAACATCCCGGAACGTTCCACCGGAGAATACAAGAATAGGTGTAGCCGAGAGAATTACCAAACCAAAGAGATTGCTGTACGAGTACACTGAGAGAAGAGATGAGGTTGTAGGTGAATGATAGACGAAGAGGTTACTAGGGTATATAGTCGAGAGTGTTGTGTGATCGATTGTAAATCTAACACCTCTGGTTCGAATCCAGTAAACAGTTTAACTGGACAAAAATCTCCAAATTGGTTTACTCTTCACTAAGAACCATGAGTGAAATGACGGCTGGTATAGTATTTTTGTACTCATAACCTAGAAAATGACATATTAAGCACGCAATTGACAATCGGAAATGTCAATTTCCCATTGTAGTCAATGCAAAGAACACTGGCTTTCTTGAGCATTCTACAATATTTATTTCAATTAATGAAAAATTTATTTCAATAAATGTTACTTCCTACTATTTTCAGGTATTAAAACACATAAACACCATCGATATATAAAATTTTGAAATAAATATGTGCGACTAGCGCGTTATCTGTCGGTAGTAAGTAGTGAGTAGAAAAAACATCGTAACCTCAAATTTAATGATCAGACTACAACTTGAATGTACCTAATTATAGCTTTATTGTTTTATATATTGTTGAAGATAAAAGTACAGTCTAAAAAATGGTCAATGCAGAAATTTCAAATTTAAAAATCTAAATATGTTAATTTGAATTTGGACAATTTATGTTATCCTTTGAACACACTATTTTAAAACGAATTTAAAAAATCTCGTGACCATTTGTGCCCTTTGGAAATCGCAAGCCTATAATTTTTAAGACTTTAAATGTGTTTAAGTTTCTTTTGGTAAAAGGGCATGCATTATTAAATCAGAGAAAAACAATAAATTTTTGTGCATGTGGAAAAATGCAATTTTCCATATGGCCGGAAAGCGTGCTAGGGTTTAATACCCGCTTTTCTTTGTTGTCATAGGGTCAATATTCTATCCTCCAAAAGGAATGCTGTATGAAATCGGAGACCATCACCTGTCATGAGCTCCCGGTCTATATAGGTTGGTTAACATCAAAAATTTAAAAAAATAAGCAGATTTTCATGATCGTTATATTTAAATCAATAGGTATGGCACTTTAAATTATTTGTGTTTGTCAACAAATTTACTATGTATTATGATTATATATTGTACTTAAAATTTAAGGTGTCATATCGTATTATACAAATAATGGTTATAAACGAAAATGCACTTAATACAACTCTGTTGTATCAAATGGAGCGACTACCATAAACGTCAAGAAAGTGCGATTGTCATATTTACATTTCAGGGAGCCAAAACTTATTTAATTGTGTTAATGCAAGTATTAAATTCTTTATTCTTAACTGAAATGAAGTAGAATACTAAAACACAAACGATGGTTGACTTTTTCTGCTATAATAAACAAACAAAAAACTATTTTGTGACCAAAACTGAAAAACGAACTCCGTCCCGATCTCCGTGCTTTCCTGCTGACATGATTACATCGTATGGTGTTGCCCTCCTGCAATGTCGGCAAAGCAGGAAACTGCATTAAGTGTCGCCTGGTCCACAGAGAACCAACGTCGAAACAGATTTCATTTCTCGTGAGAGCTTCATAAGTTTGTTTCTCCTTTTTCTAAAAATCTGTTATATGAATGTATTTTTAATTTAGTTTCCTGCTAGCGGGTAAAAGCACATCTTGCGAGGAATCACATTGATATACGTTGTTTATTTGGTATAAAAAGCTTTTTAAATATTTTATGAGACAGCAAAAAAACATTATACCTCAATCAATAATTTTTAGCCATATGTTTTGTTTCTTGTAACAGTTTAATTTATTTGTTTGGTCTCAACAACATAAATATTTATTGTATTTATTATATACGAAGAAGATATTTTTGTAATATTTAAATCGATTTAAATAGATATGTATATTGTTGAAAGTTTACCCCCGAGCCCGAAGGACGAGTGGGATAATTTCTTCGAGTGAATAAACATTTGTATCTCACATGGTTTATACAATATTTTATTCAATTTTGACGAAATTATTTTTAATAGGAATATGAATTATAAATTTATTTTGACATAACAAAATAAAAATTCAAGTAGTCGACAGTGGCAAATTATCATTGTTTTTATGCATTTATGACGAAATAATGACATCAGAGTGATTTAAAAATGTGTTGGGTGATTTAAAAAGTTTTAATTCACTTGTAAATAAACACTCTATTACATACTTCACTCTTCCCCAATAAATAGCAAGCAAGTCCTATTTGTTTTTTTGTTGATCTTTGTTTACATTTTGATGAGTATTTTATATTTCGCTACAATATTTATTGTTATTGTTATTGCAGATCTAACCAGGGTTGTTGTGATTTTGCCCAGCCCGAAAAAACCCAGTGGGTTTTTTCGGAAAAAACCCGCCTGAAAAAACCCGAAAATACCCATGAAAAAACCCATTTTATTTGAAAATTGTATACAAGTGCCCTATGAACCTGTTTAAGCATGGGGATCTCGAGAACCATAAGAGATACGAAGTTGGTTAAATTAGAAATGTTTTTGTTTTCTCACAAAAATGCATAGGTGACTAGATGTACGCAAAAATGTAAATTTTGCCAATTTGAAGGCAGAAATTACACAATAATATTTTTAACTGCTTTTTTAAAAAACCCACTGGGCTGGGCAAATCATGAAAAAACTCGGGTTTTTCACAACCCTGGATCTAACTATTTAACTTTCAACAAACGGATTCATTTTTGACAGTTATAGGAAAGGTTAGGTATGTCGTCAAGTTAGCAGATTACTAAAATGATTATGAACCACACACTGCAACTTCACATTCACATCACATATATTACAAAATACAGAAAAAGTAACCGATTACATTCATTATAAAACAGCCCTTTCTCTAAAAAAATAACCAATAGCAAAACTAAATTTTAGCATGTGTCCATAATTAAGCAATGACTTTTTCATGAACTACTCGAAATTGTAAACAGATAATAGAACACAGTTTCACTGTGATGAACCATGTTTAATGTCTTTTAGTGCGCAACTTTCCCGTGTTTCAATCATTTGTAGTTCGCCTCTCCGCGCATCTGTTGTCGGCGTCGCTGGCGTCGTGTTTTGTTTGACTTTTCGTCGTCTGTCCCGCTGTCCGATCACAGAACTAATTATCCCAAGCCGTGCACTTGAGCTCGGCTAACATTCGTTTTCAGAGAAGACGCACAAGATTTTCTCTCTTATTTCCAGTAAGAAAGGGAGTGGTGGAAAAGAGAGCGAAGATTGAATAAAAATAAGTTCGTGACTCTCTAGCAGGAACTCGAACCGAACCGAAACAGCGACGAAAACCGGAACGAACCGCTGCCAGCTAAATTATTGTGTACACGCGTGCACGTATCTTTTTAAAATATAACCTCAAATTATCAAATTTCAAGTGTCTAATGAAAAATAATTTTTATAATAAATTTATTTTAAACTAATTTGAAGTTATATTCGTATTTACTTCAACTTAATAATATAATTAAACATACCGGTTGTCCCAAAAAAATTGGCTCACCCCCAAAAAGTAATTTATTTTTAAAGCAATTACATTCATTTTATAGATTTAGAAAGTAC
Organism: Agonum fuliginosum; assembly: GCA_947534325.1. NCBI lineage: Eukaryota > Metazoa > Arthropoda > Insecta > Coleoptera > Carabidae > Agonum > Agonum fuliginosum. Next base: position 32,783,565 of record OX384037.1, read on the forward strand.
ATAGAAAAACGCATTAAACTACATAAAGAGTGAAAATATTATATTTCCGGTTTAACCGGAAATGACTTTTTATTTTAAATGGAACATCTGTATATTTTTCAAAATTTGGCTTCTACGCAATATTCTGAATTCATCCATATAAAAGTGCATTATCAAAATACAAATATGAAGCAAAAATGAATTATTGTTCTGTTTACTAAATGAATGTAACTTGCCCATTTTTATTCAAGTGATACATGGTAGAAAATTACATATTATGATAAAAGTTAGTCGGTATCCTCGTATAAAGAAAATTCTTTGGTAACCTACTATCAACAATTAAAAAGACTTCTGGAAAATATGAAAGAAAAAATAAAATCAGAAAGCAAACGAAGGAACTGAAGCTACACAACTTATCGAGAAACCTTATGATACCTTTTCCTGAAAACAGATCTTTCAGTTCTCTGTAAGAGAGAATTTTTATTGTAAAACATGAAAAACACCCACTGAAAAAAAATCTTAATTCCACGACACATATACAGGAATAAAGACCAAATTGAGATGTTTGAAATAATCATTCTTATAGGTTTCTTAGATTTAAAACCTATTATAGGGTGTTAAAATAATTATTTATATAACTAGAGAGATAATTTTACAACGGGAGGTTAAAAGTACGAAGCGATGTACAAATACCTAACGCACACGGCACACATTATGTAAGTATTATATTCTTTGGCCGACATACCTATTTATTTAAAATATCTTATTTTCTATGAGGTTCAGTGAGATACGATACATTTGACATTTACATTTCCTTCTGTCACACAACTGCTAAGAAAACACCCTATAGGATGATGCTCTCATGTTTGTAGCTGGCGTCTCATGTCATCGCGACTTTAACATTAGTGAAGTAAACAGGTGTAAAATACGTATATGAGACATAAATTGCTATACTCCTTAAGAACGCGAAATAATTGTCTGAAAATATTTTTTACAAAAATCGGTCGGTAGTTTCAGTTCAGCTTAAATTTCGTCGCAGATTCCCTGGTCGTGTCGCATTAACTGGACAAACACAGCAGCATTTCGACGGTCTCTCCGAAGAGACTGACTCAATACGAGATAGTAGCAGCCGTAGCCGGCGCAGCCGTTTGGTCGAGAATATCGCGACTGGGACAACAATGTGATTGGTGCATTGATAAAAATAAAGCGCTACAGAAACAGAACCATAATCAATGACTTCTCGCTGCCACAAATTGACGAATTAGGAATTGAATTTTGAGGATATGTGGTTCCACAGCACGAGCGTCAGTGGATATTCTGAGGCAAGCGTTTCTCGGCCGCTTATCTCACGTTTTGGCGATTTGCACTGACCCGCAAGATGGCCCGATTTGACGTTCCAGACTTTTTTCATAATATCCGACAAGTGAAGAATTTATCACCAGAAGTTTTGACACATGTCATCGAAAAAGCTGTGAAACGAGCCCGAATGTGCATCAACTTAATGGAAAAAAATTCACACATTTAAGTGAACATCAACAAACAGACCCAATTGTTTTCTTTTACAAACAAATAGTTACTGCCTTAGAAAATCGAGTGATTACTTTTGCGCCACCTTGCGTAAGTAATAATATTATTTAAAAATCTCTTGGATACGGCCCTGAATTGTACCTGAAACGGTTCCGCCAAACCCCTTTGGGTATACGTCTACACATCCAGCCTTTAACATTTATTTTTAAATCGCCAACGAATAAATAAGTTGAAATAAACACACACGATTAATTAATAAAAACATCGGGATAAACGTAGAAGAAAATAAAAGCATGTTGTCAAAGGCTGGGGGGAGTTACAGAGAGTGAAGATGGGATATCCGCTGTGTGCTCTAGATTCAGTTTCGGTGATCCGTGCGCCGCGCTGAGCGGTGTGCGACTCGACGTTTCGCGTTTAATTAGTGACTAAATCAACACAGATTTGTTTACGCGCTGTGCTGATCCCCACCGCGGGGGGTGGGCTGGGGGACTTCAGCTCTGGAAAAATACCGAAGAACCAACGAGAGACATTATTCCACGTACCATAGTGGCGACAATAATGGAGTGCGGGCCACGGCGTATAAAATCACGGCATCGATATGAGGAAAAATACTTAATTATATAATAAAAAATTCATCTCAATCGGTTCAGTAGTTTTGGTTAAAAGTAGTTTCTGACATAGCTGGTCGTCTTTTGTTTTCAAGATGGCTGCCTAAAAGCAGGGTTGGCACGTTTAAAACATTTCGTTTTAAACAAATGTTTAAAACTTGTTTAAAACAAAGCAAGTTTTTAAAGCACGTTTTAAACATGTTTAAAACACGTTTTAAACATATATTTGAAACACGTTTTAAACATATATTTGAAACACGTTTTAAACATTTTTAATACTTTATTTACGTAACAAAACAAAGTTCATATTGCTAATAATAGTGTACCTATAACATATACTGTTTCTCACTATTGTTGTCACCCATAACCATAATAATAAGTATAGGTAGGGGAATCCCCAGCATATTTATCGCCATAGTGCGTAATGATGCATATTTCAGAACTCCTTGCTGATTAAAACATTGTTTTTTGTGTGTTTAAAGCCTCATTCCCAGCTATCGTTTTAACGCGTAGTGGATAGCGCGTAGTAGCTAGTAGATAATGCATAAAAGTTTGTACGATGGACTCTCGCTGAATCATTCCCACGTCTGTTCAAGAGTTGTGCGTAGTGCACAAGCGTAGTGCACTAGCGCAAATGCTTGCAAGGTTCAAGCTTTTAGACACTATGCGTAAGCGTTATTGTGAGATAGAGATATAAATGATATATAGTTGCCCTTGTCTTTCTACGTCGAACTGTCAGAATAGCAGAATTCTAACATCTAATCTGCATTTGTTTGAGTGATAGTGAAAGAGCTAATAGAAAAATGAATATTGAAAATACAGTGAATGCTGTATATGAGATCATAAGACGTAGAAGAATAGCAGTTGCTACGACAGCTTCCGTTTTTATTATGCAGTCTTCTGCAATAAATAAAAAGCGTCGCAAGCGTAGATGGTGGGTTCACCCTATGAATCAAAAACGTTTATTGCAAGGCGATTGCATGGTGATTGGGATAATTTAATCAGAGAAATGAGGCTTTGTGACAAGTTTTATTTTTTAATTATACTAGACTAAATGTCAATTAGTTTTTATCAATAAAACAATCAAACAAAACACGAAACAAATATCTGCCTATGCTTTTCAAACAAAGTTCAAAAACAAAATGACGTAGTGTCGATAAGTCGATATTCTACAAAACTATTCATGTATCATTGTGTCCGATAGATGTCATCACTATCGATTTATGCATTAAAACATTCGCTGGGAATGGTCCTAAAACATCTTTCTAAACACTACGCATAACGCTTGTGTTTAATGTATTATGCACTATCCACTACGCATTAATGAAATAGCTGGGAACGAGGCTTTAAACATGTTTTTTTTAAATCAGTAAAAAACACGTTTTAAACAAAAAAAACACTTTTAAACAAAAAAAAACAGTTTTTTTTGTTTAAAATAAAAAAACATGTTTTTTGCCAACCCTGCCTAAAAGTGATCTTATGTTTCATTCTAAAAGAGATATAGGTAACTAAATTTCAATTTTTTGCAAATTGATCAAATAGTTCCAAACATAGATGGCCGCCATTTTGTTTTCAAGATTTAAATAGCCTGAAACCTACGAGAGAAGATAATTAGATATTTAAAAAAAATTCATCTCAATCGGTTCAGTAGTTTTCGAATTCTGCGCAGCCAAACAAACATACAAGACAAACATATAACCTTCTCCTTTTTGGAAAAATATCAGCTCTGTCAACTTAAATATGACTGGCTAATATTGGTGAAAAATAATTTGAACTAATTATCCGCTAATAAAGGATAAGCATTCATTTATTACAAATTCATCTTTGGGTTGTTTTTTTCTAATTACTGGGACGTGGCAACGCTAACTAGATATTATTTGTAGTCATTTGTCTCGTTGTCAATTATCTCCCTGGAGACCAGAAACGCGTGAGCGTAGTCTTTTGTTTTCTGGCTAATTATTATTAAACTCGGGAGCAAAAAGATGAAAGCTTGAAGGTTACTAAGCTGTTACGTTAGAGTTAGACATAACCTCAATATATTTATAAGGATCAAGTATTTTAATACGACGGATATCCGAGTGCTTATGACCCACTTTGGTTCTGAAAACTCAGTGGTGTACTGTCCACTAACAACCATGAGTAAGTTAACGGCTGGTATCTGGTATTCGCAGATTGGCACATACGGTAAAATATATAAATTAATCTAACTGATGGCTCAATAAGGACTGCTTTATAATGGATGTAATCGGTTACTTCTTCTGTATTCTGTAAGATGTGTAATGTGAATGAGAAGTTTATAGTTCTTTCCAGCGGAGAGTTGTAAAAGCGCATTTCTGGTCATCAAAACGTTTGAAAAGCGCAGAAATATAATCAGTAAATTTATGTTCAATAAGCGCAGATCGTAACGTTTAATAAGCGCATTTTTCGAAAATGAGATTTCTGGCCATAACAAGTTAGTCCAGATTGTCTTCGAGTATGATGAGGTTAAGTTCAGAAAAATGTTAGCCAAGAATATTTTCTAGTTTTAAATAATTCAAAAAATCTTGTTAAAAATACTCTTCGAGTATGATGGGGTTAAGTTCAGAAAAATGTTAGGCAAGAATATTTTCTATTTTTAAAAAATTCAAAAAATCTTGTTAAAAATACTCTTCGAGTATGATGGGGTTAAGTTCAGAAAAATGTTAGGCAAGAATATTTTCTATTTTTAAAAAATTCAAAAAATCTTGTTAAAAATACTCTTCGAGTATGATGGGGTTAAGTTCAGAAAAATGTTAGGCAAGAATATTTTCTATTTTTAAAAAATTCAAAAAATCTTGTTAAAAATACTCTTCGAGTATGATGGGGTTAAGTTCAGAAAAATGTTAGGCAAGAATATTTTCTAGTTTAAAAAAATTGAAAAAATCTTGTTAAAAATACGTTTCGAGTATGATGGGGTTAAGTTCAGAAAAATGTTAGGCAAGAATATTTTCTAGTTTTAAAAAATTCAAAAAATATTGTAGAAAAACTGTGGTACAATCCCTAAAACTAAAACCATTGTGCTTTTCAAATGTTCCCTTCTGCGCTTTTATAACGTCAATTTCTGCGCTTATATAACGTCAATTTCTGCGCTTTTCGTACGTCGATAAGCAAAAACTGATAAAGGCCAAATGCGCTTATATAACACACCCCTTTCCAGTAATCTGCTAACTTAACAACATAACCTTTCTTATAACTGTCAAAAATGGATCCGTTTGTTGAAAGTTACATAGTTAGATATGCAACGTTTATAACAATAAGTATTGTAGCGAAATATTAAATACTCATAAAAATTTAAACAAATATCAACAAAAAACAAATAGGACTTGCTTGCTATTTGTTGTGAAAGAGTGAAGAGTGAAGTAATAGAGTAGCTTTTTACTGAGTATATGGCTGACTTCAGTAAAATTGTTATAATATGTTTGGTAATACATTAGTTTAAAAGTTAGATACTGACCTAAATTTTGGATACCATATTGTAACAGTTAAACATTAATTAATTCCACATTTTTTTAGAGTATGAAACCATCTAAGAATGTAGTTTTTATGACTCTTTATTGGTTCCCAAATTTTCCATTTTTTTCTTCACTCGTTCAAAACTTATAGCTCCGTCCCGGGACTTTCGGGAAACCGTGTATTATAGTTATAGGATGTTTAGTATTTTAAGAGCTGAATACGGACTAAATAACAACGTCGAAGAGAAGAGAGATAAATTTGGCACAAAAATGCTACCTAAATACAAAATCTAGTATTGAGAAATTTGTAAAAATTTGTGGAATATTTTCTTCGGGTTTACTAAATCATTTATTTCGCATTTAAAATTCGATGTATTCTCATGATTAATTCATAAAAATGTTTCTCTTTTTTGTTGTTGATTTGTATTCCATTCCAGTTAATAAATATTAAAACATGGCGTACTGAATATTCAGCGACAAAAAACGACGAAATTTGTTTTCGAATAAGTTAGGTTTACATTGATGTGCAAAATAAACAAAAATAGTTCATTATTAATACTTCTCTAATTGGCTCTGATTTGTTTGATGATATTGTTATTGTATTTTATAAATTTCAATATTTGATGTTGAATATTTGAACCAGAAAATAAGGCAAATATCAGCATTCACAATTATTTAATCATTCAAAAAAAATCCCACTCGTATAATATACATAGGTATATTATATTCATTTCATATTGTTCTATTTCTCCAATAGTAAAATATGCAAACGAAAAATTTAGTGATATAAATAAATATATAATTTTAACAATAAATTGGATTATTAAGGTGATTCGAGCGGTTCAGACTAGTCAAATCATGGTTTACATGAGTAATTTTGTATTTTAACTTTTTTTAAACATTCGTTGACAAGAATTATGGCAACATATAGTATTATTTTATAATATTTATTTGTGAATAAAGTATAGTTATTTACTTTACAAGTTGGCAAAATAAGGAATTACCCACGAGGAAAATTTTCTCGAGTGGGTAATTCCTTTTTGCCCACGTGTGAAGTATAACGTTTTATCCAACACCTCTTAATAACTGCTTAAATATTTTTAAAATATTAAGTTTCAACCTAAAACATCGTTTCTATGGTGACTTTCAACAAGCAAAGTAACAATTTACCCACAAGTGGGTATAATTTTGATCAAAGCCACTTGTGGGTAATTTTTTACTTTGCTTGTTTGAAATCACCATGCTTATGATGCTTTTATTAAGAGGTGTTAGATAAAATAATTTATGTCAATTAAGACTTGCTGATTTGACTGTCATACCAACTTTGAAACATAAAATATATAATACTTCGTATACATATTCATTATAACCACACATTAAATTAAATAATATTTTAAACAAAGTTTATGAGTTTGAGTCAAGAATTTAATGCAATATATTTAGCAAAATATCAATTTCCTAAACCTACATGTTAAAAATGTCATATTTAAATGTGAATATCTCTGGATAGAGACGGCCAAATTGATTGAAATTTGAAATGTATATGGCAAACATTGTCAACAACAGATTTTTTCATGTTTCATTAAAAGTTCATGGATTTATTACAACGCTCGAATCACCTTAAGGGTCTCGTCTCCGTAACAAAATATTACTTGTTTAGAGGTGTAACAGATTCTGCTTTACTTATTGCATTATAAAAATTTAATGGAATCACAGGTACTAGTTGTTTATGAAAGAATTATTCTAGGTTTATGCCCAGTTAGAATTCTGAAAAATTCTTTGGAATCTATATAAAAAATTAATGAAAAAGTGTGTTTTAAGCAATTTTTTACATAGGTACCTTATCTTATTATTAAGAGATGAGAATTTTAGAAATTGCTAGACCGCTTTTACGTATTTTTAGCGAGCGTTTCTATGCATTAACATAGGACAAACGCGGTGTTGAGCTACGTGGAGTCGATACCCAAATGATAAAAATGTTGCATATTAATGTCATTTCTGACGCAAATCAGTATTGTGTTCATTACCAGCATTTATTTTCTTATAAAAAATGATATCACAAAATTCTATTTTTAAATAATGTGTACAATTATCTACCCACCACAACAACTGTACTCCCTCGAAACTTTATATAAATAATTATCAATGAGGGTGAAAGGTCATCTCAGCAGCCACCCAGCAAAGCAATTACAACCTGGTACTGCGTAATGAAAGGCACTAATGCTTGTGATTATACTAATGACGTCAACAGTGTCAAATATTCTGCGGTTCACTGAATTAACACCGGTATGCCAGACCATCAAGAAGGAATCGATTCTTGGAGGACATTACGATTTTAATTGTTTCACACACATAAAACTCTGCTGTGGCCACCACAGTACTTCCCCAACTATAAGTTTTAATAACTTGCTTTCGTAAAGGCTTTATTCAGCAAAATTTAAATAAATTTATCTTTTTTCCCGAACTATTAAGTTGATACCAATTTCAGCATAATTTGAATAACATGTGAAAAAATAAATAACCATCGTTTAAATGTTGATTTGATTCTTCGACTAGATTTTTTTCCCAGAGAGCTTGAATTTGATGACACACTTTTTAGAGAAACAATTGAAAATCGTATGTCCTTTTTACATGTGTAGGTACTAAACTTATCTCCCCGGGAGCTTTAAATTGACACCAAACTCGGTATAATTTGAATAATTTATAAAGAAAAACATTGACAATCGTTTAAATGTTATTTTTATTTTTCTACTAAAAATCTTTTCTCGAGAGCTTTAATTTGATACCACACACGATAGTATTTTAATTAAAAAAAAAGTTCAGTTTAGAAAGTTTGTACCATTGGTTGAATAAAGTTCATTAACGAACTTGAAGTCAAGCTCAAGATCTTAAATATAAAATTTCAGTCCACAATGCCAAAATCCAGACAAATAATAATAATCCAGACAAATAATAATTTCATCTACAAAATTATAAAAACAAAGGTGTTCGTCTGACCTAAAATTTTACAGTGTTACAGGTGTGTACGCCTCCCACGTTTACTTTAATTATAATTGAAATATGTGATGCTTTTACATATGAGTGTATTAACAAAGGATGTCTTCTTAATGCCTCTAGATTTTTATTTTTGTCTTTGGCCTAGGAATTTCAAGTAAAAAATATTTAAAAATGACGTTTTTTGTCATTATTTGATACGATTTGATATTATTTTTTTCGGTCATTATAAATGGAAAGAAAAATTTAAAAAGTAAGAAGTCTGCAGCTAACTTTCCATTCTCGAATAATTTTTGTTTTAGGTACTAATGGGTCGATTCTGTTCAAATCTGTAAGTGCTACAGATATGTAAAATTATAAATATGAAACAAAATCGCAATGAAATCTATAATCATATGAACATTTGTATACTTGTCAACAAACATTGATGTGATTTTGTTCATTATTTAAAGATTTACAAATCTGTAGCATTTACATATTTGAACAGAATCCACCCATTAATTTCTTCAAAAAATACAGAAGTTATTATGGGAATACTGGAGCCATCTTTACAGTATTTCTCAATTTCAAAATGACATTGCATAACTAGGATGCGGCAAAGTACGAGTTTCGGACTGGGTTCGGGCAGCCGTAGTTAGTGTTGCCGCGAGAGTCGAGACTAGTCTCGGTCTCGTCACGTCTTGTCGAGAAGAGACCATGAGGCAACTCTCGACTACAAATTCGAACCGAGACGAGACCAGTATCAAGTCTCGCCGAGAGTCTCGTCGAGACTCTCGAGTCTCGTCTTATATAATTGATTATAGTAACTATTTACTTAAAATTAAAATTAACAGAAATATGCTTTTATGAATATGATAGGATTAAACAATTACTCTAAAAAAAATTTCATTTCTTGTCCGTGACGCATTTTTAGATGCTAATGATGATGGAATATCAGGACCAGATCATAAATGGGATCTTTCACAAAAAAAGTTGTATTTTAAGTAATATTCCCAAGATCAACAAACAATAAATGTATACAAACTTACATGTTCAAAAATAAAATCTTTATTTTGATCTCCATAAATCAATTAGATATTTTTAATAAAATAATACCTATTCCTAAAATTATGTAACACTTATTAACAAAATATTAAGTTCAGTAAAGATATAGTAGGAACCTATACGAAACATTTTTATTAATTAACCAAAATTAATTTTAATTATAAAAATTATAAATTTAGGTACCTAACTAGTCAAGTATAGATGAAGTACCGTGGAATAAAATAAACATGGTATTAGTTAGAGTTAAATATATCACAAAAGAGTTATTTCGTACAAAATACGTATAAGTAATCCCATAAGACTAGACCTAGGCCGCACTAACACTAACAAACTAATACTGACTTGTTTTGCATGTCAAATAAATAAATACCACACAACCCAAGTTGATTCGAGATTTTCGAGACTCTCGACTCCATGTCGAGATTAGTCGAGAAATTTCGAGACGAGACGAGAGTGACTTTTATTAGTTTTGGAAATTCCGAGTCGAGACGAGAGTCGGGTGCACTCTCGACTACTCTCGACAATTAGAAAAAAAAGTAATATCGAGAATATTTTAGGAATTATAAAAATAGGTAGACGAGCCCCTTAAAATTTCAAATGTGTTTTTTCACTGTGAAGACTGCGATTTGCCACGTGTCCAAAGATAACCTTAGCTAATTACTAGGTATATATTCTAAATATTCCGAGTTTCCATACAATGTTTGTAATCTTGTAAAATATTTTATTTTGCAAAAATACTACGCGTGATGTTTGCGATTCGCTATCCGCCGCATTTCCTTGCATTTGTTTGGTTTTCATATACGAATCCTTTGCCTGGGGATGCTTCGTTTCATGTGAGTTCTAACTGTGTTTTTTTCGCGAGCGTTTCGACCACTACATGCTGCATGTATATCTAGCTAATGAAGTTTTTAATTTTTTCCACGGCGAAATATAAACAAGAAACAGTTGTACAAAAATATGTTTACTTGGGAGGATGTGAAAAATATTTATTTACCATAATTACCTCGCATTTTGTTTTAAGCTTTTTTAAATGAGTTCTTTCAAAGAATATTTTATTATTTTAGTGGGTTTTTTATAAGTTTGTTTAGGGTAAACAAATTTTTACTGTAGACTTCGTTTTTACTTTTAGCTGACTATTTAACTCTTAGATGTATTTTCAAATCTCAGCATATCAAACTGAATATACCATTTTTGATTTATATTTTTCTTGAAAGATTACGTCGAACTTGATAAGTAGGTGTATATTTTATGGTCCATAAGTGATTAATTGAAGAGATATGATTTTTGAAAAACAACTTCAAATTTCAAAATTAAACATTCGTATCTCACGTGGTTTATAATAGTATATTGTACAACAAGAGTGGATGTGATGCCTATATCGAACGAGAACGAGTTTGCAGTCACGACCCCATAGCGGGAGTGTCTGCAAACGTTCGCGTGGGATATAGGCAATCCACTCGAGTTGTACAGCCTATTTTTTCTACGAAATATGGTTTTAGCAATAAAATGCACTCAATGTGATGCCAAAAATTATTTAAAAGTAGGGTTACATCAATTATTTTGTGACATATGACATTTGAATAATTGTTGCCAACGTAAAATCTCAAAATTTTATTTGCTTTTTTAGCAATAAAATAATACTTTCATTAAACATAATTAATTATTAAATAACAGTTGATTTAATGTTTTTAGTAATTATTTGTCATAATAAAAACATAATTTGCACGCATTAACAATTTTTTGACGTATTTGACTTTGAATTTCATATCCACACCAGGTGTGGATATGACATCCCTATCCACACATTCATGATAGTATGAAGGTATGTTGCCAATATCCAGTAGGGAGTAGAAAAAATATTTTATTTAATTTTGACGAATTTATTTCAAATATATGAATTATAAATTTATTTTGACATAACAAAAAAGAAAATCAAAGTAGTCGCCAGTGGCAAGTTGTCATTGTTTTTATGCATTTTTGACGAAATAATGACATCAGAGTGATTTAAAAATGTGTTGAGTGATTTAAAAAGTTTTAATTCACTTGTGAATAAACATTTATTTAAAGTTGTTGCTATGGAGTTAATAATAGCTGTTTAAAACGTCAAAATTGAATAAAAAAATAAACAAAACCGAGTCGTCATGAACACCCCAAACAAAAGGTGAATAATACACATCGCAAACAATAAAAACTTTTAAGCCGGAAAGTTTTTATTAAAGTCGAATTCTTATGCATGTTCCTCTGTCTAAACAAACAACAATCAAAACAAAATAATGCGATTTCGTTCCTGGCCTTCGTGATTTTTACATTGTGAAATATTTTTAATAAGAATTGTTAAGTTGAGCGAAGCAATCAACCGAAAATCGCTGCGTGGAATCTGCAACTTCACGATGAAGTTCGGAGGAAGTTTGCGATTCTCTTTTTAAATCGCAATCTGTAATGTAGATATTTCTTCGGGAAGTTTTCGGCCATGACAGGAGGAAACGAAGTGATTACAAGACATGGAAGATTTTGAATTGTAGTGAGAAAAATCTGGGAGGAGGGAAATTTAGAATGATCCCCAAACAACCAAAAACTCCGATGAACTCTTATTTTTAACAGATTTAGCTTCTCAAATCACTGTTGTACATTACAAATAAAAGATATATGATTGATTTACAGCACGCAAAATAATAGTTATTTATTATATAAGTGTGGAATGTATCATATTAGTCACGAAAGAAAAGGTTTAGCCACGTAGCCCGCAGGGCGAGTGGCTAATTTTCTTTAGTGACTAATATACATTCCACACGAATGTAATACAACGTTTTATCCAACACTTTCTTTAAAACTTCTTAAATCATTTTTATATTTTCGTTCATTTTTTGACATTGACAAGACATTTGACATACTATTTTAAAATTACAAAGTAGCCAATGAATGGTTGTTATGGTATTATGTGTTTGTTATTTTGTTATTGAGAAAATTTTCTCTGTAATAATTATCTGTCAATTGTGCATAGTTTGAATGAGAAAAACTTTAAAATGGGTGAAAATGAGAACCTTGTTCTAAAAGAAATACAAAAAGAAGCACAAGAAGCTTCTCAGAATTTAATACCAAAGAAGTCGAAGGAAGTCTACGATAGAGAATATAGTGAGTTCAACCTTTGGAAAGAAAATGACCAGCACACAAACAAAACAATTAACATAAATGTAAACATAAATTTAAATAAATAAGTCTTAATGTTAAATTATTTCCAAAAAAAAATAATTTTGTAAATTTGCTTTTTATTTATATATTAAAAAACCGCAAAAATCAGTAATAATTTCTCTGTGACTTCTCAAATATTCTCTCACGGAGTGAGTAATGTTGTACATTAGTTATTTCAAATAACCATAGTAACAGCCTTATTAAGAGTCTGTGTTGGATAAAGACTTTTATCTACAACTATTAAATAATAGCTTCATTTTATATCTAACTCCAAATACAAAATGTGCCTCATATTACACGGCGTGTAATATGAAATTTCATATTCCACGCTTGATTCAACCAATAGCAAGCAAGTATTTTCTTAGAGTTGCAGCATTTGTCTGAAGTTTGTTGGTCAATGACAGATAATAAGTAAGGTTATGTGTGATATGTTTGTACTACACCAAGTTTGTTTATAAGTAGTTGTAGATAAAGTATAGTATTTGACTCGCATATAATGGTTATATTACACGAGGATGAAAATTAGAACACGAGCCGTATATGCTCGTTAAATAATATACTATTAAATTGGTAAACAATATTAATCGAGGGACAAAATGATGTTCTTTAACAACGTTATACCACATTCATTATGTAGCGCCAACTATACAGAAAATTCTCAAGTCATTCTATTAAAACGGCTGGTGCCTAAACAGTGCTACTTACTAAAAATTTTCAAGGTCCATTTTGATAGCAAATTTCCTCTGCTTTCATCTTGTCAAACCGTTTTCCAAAATCTTTGATAGTTTAACGCACAGGTTTGACATTTTTGGCGCAATTTGTTCTGTGTTACATTTCTCATTTAAATTACCACTCTAGGATAATATAATATTTATTCATTAATTTACTTACCTACTACACGACATGGTTGAAATTATTGTCATTGTCACTTATGTCACAATATTTTTGTTTTGTGTTACGCTTTTGATTGGCTACCGTTCAGTCCGCCAACGCAAAACATGAAACATGATCATCTTTTGCGTTAACAGTTGCGTTAGCGGTACGCAAACGAAATACTATAAATGATGCCATCTGATATAATTAGTTCATGTTTAACGTTAGCGGGAACGTTTGCGTTGCTTAAACGGAGCGTCAATCTATAAATCAGGCTTTATTCTTCACTCAAAACCTCTCCTAACTGGATTACATAGAATATCAGCAAATTTTTAGGCAAAAACCACTACGCTACCTTGAAATAGTGTATAAAGAAGTCATCCTGTTCGTGTTTTTCTCTTGGCTCAGTTGATTAGAGTAATAAGTAATAAACATTCTAGTATTAAGTATATGAAAATTGTTTCTAGCTGAAAAAAGTATAATGTAATTCGAGCTTTACAGATGTATACCGTTCTTCTACACTTTTATGATGTGTTTCTTGTTGAACTTAAACAACACTTACGATCGATTGTAGTTTGTTCAATTAACCAACAATTATTATACCTGTGGTTGAATAAACAATAATTAAACTACACTTCCTGTATAAAAGTATCACATCAATTGAAAATCCAGTCACAATAATTTCCTACGCTCTGCACAATAGATCGCCTCCTCGATTTGGCACAACGCCAAGGATAATCCTTCCTTGTCCTGTGGTAGTTGTGTGGTCCTGTGCAGGACAACTTGTTGCCGAGCTAACTTGTTGCTATCCTTGCCCAGGACACAAAAACCACCCGCGGACACAATGCCGAGGTTTTATAGCACTTTTTGTGCCGGAGATTCAAAGATTGGCAAAGAATCAAGAAGGTTTTTGTTTCATGTTTTGTAACGTTTACGAGAGAATAAACGGGGTTGAATTTTTTATGAGTGTCACCAGATAAATATTGTTAAGTAATTGAGCATGAGCTACTTTATAAATGGACTGGATTACAATTATTAGTAGTATCCATATTATTATACAGGTTGGTGGAGGTGAAATGCGAATATAGGGAAATATATGACAATGGAGTTATCATGCTAGGCATATTGATATACGTGGAATAAGTACTGTCAATGTCAAAGTACCTATCATATTATTGAAATTTTTATTTTCATTAAAATATTTTCTTTGCATAATAATGTATTTGTACGAGCAGAACGAGAAAGTTTACATGCACGTTTAGATTTTATTATTATTTATGTTACTCATTACTCTTTTTGCTACACAAATTCACATTACTTCGTTTTCTGACACTACTACAAAATATATCAAGATACCTGCAATGAAAGTTCGATTGTCATGTATGTTCCCTATGTTCGCATTTCACCTCCACCAACCTGTATATCAAGAGAACGAAATGAATTTTTTTTCGAAAGGTGCAATTTGAAACTATGACGTAAAAATAGCATTTCTTCTAACGGTGTACTATTTTTCTCGCGACAAAGTACATAAGATTAAATGAAAAAACAATAGATTGAATACCTTAATAACTTAACAATGATATTCCCTAATTTGAAAATTGTAAGCAGTCTAAAAAATCTGATATGGACACCACATGACTTCCTTGTACGCCTATTAAACTGTCCAAGCAAAGCGTGATTTAACCGTTCATTTTGGGTAGGCAGCGACTTTTTTTCGAATCGTCGGGAGGTCAGCCGTGATTGTAAAACCGAGTTTTCGGGACGGGGGGTGTTGTCATTCAGGCGCCATCTTGAAATTGAGGGTGTAATTTATTTTTTAATTTATCTCCGTAACCGTGAGGTTGACAAAAAATTTTTAGAGAGCATTTTGTAGCTTATACAATTACCAATAACTTTTGTTAATAACTTTTTCGCATAAGATCAATAATAAAAAAATTATGACCAAAAAAAGACGAAAAATACCGTCGATGTAGAGTTGTAGGCGCGTTTTTCTTTGCGTTGCGGAGGGAAGAAAGTTTTCTGAATCGTGTGCTTCAGAAGACGGTAGTCAGAAAATCTAATGAAAATGAAAACTTTGTGTTGAGAATGTACTTAATAAATAAATAAATAAATAATAATAAATAATAAATTACACCCTTAATTTTAAGATGGCGGTCGAATGACAACACCCGCCGTTCCGAAAACTCGGTTTTACAATCACGGCTGACCTACCTAAGATACAAAAAAAAAATCGCTGCCTACCTAAAATGCACGGTTACCTCCGTTTTTAGCACGCTTTGCTTGGACTAAGAAGGGTGTTAGGGTTTTAATTTAGTTTAGTTAAATGTAGACCAGCGGGTTTTCATGACCGAGAGATGTTTAGTTTGTAAGTAAATGTGCCTTTCAGTTAATTCAATTCACTATTGTTTACAAAAAGTTGATAATAAACGCAATAAAACAGTCTCAAGACAATAACAAATGATTACAAGTAACTGTGAATGTCACTCACCAACAAGGGCCAGAATGACAGTCAACAACGGTGCGGCTGGAAACGTCACTGTCACATTGAACTCTAACATCTGCAGAAGGTCGACTGGAACACAAAAACAAAACAAACAGGTAAACAAAAATGTTATCAATAACATAGAATAGGTACAAGAATAACAATACAATACAATACAATACAATAATACGAGCTGTGACGAAGTATTGAAAATGAGAACAAAAAATACAATGGAGGATAAATTTAATCCTCTTACGAAGAATTGAAGGGTAGTAGTTTTTATTTATTGAAACACGCCTTAAGGCTCGGGTATAGCTACAATAAAAGTGTCGTTCGTACTTTACTAATAACTTAATTCAGGTGCACTTTAGAGAAAAAATTTATTTACAAAAAATGTCTATAATTTTATGCTTAACATCGAATTGATTCAAAAATTTCAAAATTCTCAAAAAAACAAATTTCAAAATTTGATATATTTTTTTTATTAGAAATTGGGAATAGTTTTTGAAAAAATATTGACAATCCGATGTTAAGATACTAATGTAGATTATGTGTAATTTTTTTGAAAAAGATATTTCAATCGTAGCATGAGTTATTAGTAAAGTACGATTTTTGATGTTTTTCTAGACTTTCCATTATTCAAAACAAGTGCGAAAAGTCAGAAAAGACAATACATATATTTAGTATACTGTAACCAAAATTTGGTTCATAAAGCACTCGAAATGCACGAGTAATTAATTTAATAAGGAACTACTAACGCTAACTATACTAGCACCTTAAAATTGCGCTTATTTCTACAAATTTAACTACACGAAACAATAGTTATTTTGTATTCACTGCGCCAAGTTGATGTTTTCTGTGCGTGAGATGTCTATTCGAACGCACTAAAACATTTCGCGCTCAAAATACAAGTATATTTCATAACGAGAATCGAAAGTGAGAAATATCGTGCGAGTATAAATTAATAAACGTATAAATTGGTTTTGCATGAGTTTGGGTTAAAATTGACAGATAGTTGACGCCTACCCTAAAATTTTACAGCGTTACAGAGGTGTACACCCAGGGGCGCACTCAAGGGGGGGGCTCGTGGGGCTTGAGCCCCCCCCAGACGACTGGACTTTTTTCAAATTTTTTCATTAAACATTTTAAATATTATGTAAGATTATTTAAGTTCACTGAAGACTAAAAATAATCGCCTTTTATCTGTTTTTATGATTATCTTAAATTCAAATAGTTCAAATTATACAATAATATACACTCCGTATAACGCATGTGTACGATTATTGGGATATTTTAATAAGAATGCGAACCTTGTGGTGAAATTTTGAACTTAAACAACGGTGCACTTGGGAGTGAAACTAAAAAGATGAAAGAAAGAACTGATACATTAAATATGAACTAAAATTAAAATATATGTATTTTTCTATATAACTGACATGACTCTGCTCAGAGTCGTTCTTATAAAATTATATCAAGAGAGCTGCCGAAAAAACAATGTGTGTGCACAAGAAAGAGAGTAAAACGTGCAACTGTTTATCTTTAAAAAAATGAAACTTTCAATTTAAAGGTGTTTGACCTTGAACTCTAAAAAAAATTCGCCTGCGGCGCATTTCTTTCTTGTGTCGTACTACAGGTTTCATAAAAAAATTCTTAGCCCCCCCCAACATGCAATCCTGGGTGCGCCACTGTGTACACCTTCCACATGTACTTTAATTATAATTGAAATATATGATGCTTTTACATATGAGTGTATTAAAAAAGGATGTCTTAAAGCTTCTATATTTTTATTTTTTTGTCTGTGGCCTAGTAAAAAAAATTAAAAATGACGTTTTATGTGGTGTCTTGTCATTATTTGACATGAGTTTTTCGGTCACTATAAATGGCAAGAAAAATTTAAAACGCAAGAAGCTTGCAAGCAAGGAGCCATGTTTACAGTATTTTTCAACTTCGAAATGACATTGCATAATAGGATGCGGAAAAGTACGAATTTCGGGTTGGTTTCGGGCAGCCGTAGTAATGGGGATGAGAGTTAAATAGAAAAAAAAGTTATATCGAGAGTATTCTAGGAATTCGAAAAAAAGGTAGACGAGTCTCTTAAAAGTAAAATATTTTTGCGTTGCACAGCATAATTTTCGCACATAGTTAAGTTAATTAGAACTAATAATTTTACGACTAAAAATGAATAAGTTTTAATTTAGTTAATTTTGCAGTAATATTATTTATTTGTAGCTGTCAGAATCGTTTTATTATGTCATAATTCTGTATAAAACACAAAATGTTATCAATTTTCAATAAAATTCAGTTTGGTTTGACATAGACTGACAGGTGGAAAATGACATTTCTATAAAAAGTGAGTTTGTTGGTTTATATAATTGCAATAATTTACCTGCAATGGTACTGCAATGTTATGGAAATATTTATAAATTATTATGATACTATATAGTAGGTACCATAATAAATAATAAGTTACAAAGAAATAGTGTAAAATTTGGTATAAAATACGTATAAAGTGATTGAATTTATTTCATCGATGAGCAAAAGGACAAAAACTATAGCGATGGGCATTTGATGATTCATGATTCTTCAATTTTTTGTGTTTAAATTTTAATAACTATAACGTTTAAATTGTGAGGCTCCTAGATTCAGAAATATTGCACCGTAATATTTGGAATTTTGACATTTTAATTGCCCGACATCTCTGTTTTAAATATAGAGCACAATTTCTAATTTGTGTATAGAAATTACAGCGTTACAAGTTGGAATTTTGAATCAGAGTGATGTTTAAAATATTTATAACTTCGTAAAGAAACGACTATACTGAATTATAAATCAAGTTTCGAATGTTAAAATCTTACTTAGATGTTTTTAAATTTATTATTGATACTGAATAAATAATTGGCGAGCGAAAAATACTAACAGAATTTTGTAAATCTTACAAGATACCTACCTACCAAAGAAATTTTGTTTAAATATTTAAAAGTTTAGGTAAACTTTTGTAGGTAACTAATTGAAAAACTAAGTGCGTAGGTACCTGACAGTTGAAAAGTGGTTTTATAAATGTACGTTTTTCAACTTTATGACATTGCACAAAATATAGATAGAGATTTTTTCCTCTGAAAACACTTTTTTTCATAAGGGGGTTGCAGGGGTACAGAGGGGGTTATAACAAAAATTAAATAGATGTCCTTTGAACTTTCTTGGAGTTGAAAGTTCATCGAAATCCATCGAAAACTCGCTGAGTTATAGCGGTTTGAAATTTGTAGATTTTTTCACAATTTCAGGTGGGCCCTTTTTTGACGCGGAGTGTATATTTTGGCCGACATACCTTTTTATTTAAAATATCGTATTTTCTATGAAATTAAGTGTCCAGTATCCTTGAAGCTTGAAACAACTGCTCAGAGATGTCACCAGTAAATGTCACATTTAAAATTAATCTGCTTTATTTATTTCAGACTCTATTGAATAATAGATTGTGTAAAGTAGCTTTTTTGTAGGCTCTCTTTTTTATTTTAAAGTTACTTTTTTTAATAGCCTATTAAAACAATAAAATTCAGTGCTCTTTAACGAACAAATGCGGTAAAGTCATTGCATATGTAAAATCGTAACTACCATAGACGTCAACGAGACGGT
This sequence comes from Agonum fuliginosum, assembly GCA_947534325.1. Classification (NCBI taxonomy): domain Eukaryota; kingdom Metazoa; phylum Arthropoda; class Insecta; order Coleoptera; family Carabidae; genus Agonum; species Agonum fuliginosum. The sequence goes on from OX384037.1 coordinate 32,803,361, forward strand.
CTCGAGTTGTTTCTATGAAAATACGTCTCATCAGTGGACAGTATTTTCGATTATTTTCTAAGCTCTTGTGGTATAATAACTGAATATTTCCTTCGAAAATTTTCAACCTACCAGATTACAGTATTTTTTAAATTCCGAGCGAAAACAATCAAGTATCAGTGAGTACGTGCACAAGTGCAGTACCCGCGAGTATTTGCACAAGTGCTTATCCGAGTATTTTTGACAGCTGTCAACACAAGAAACAAATTATCAAGAAATTAGTTATTTATTAAAATTACCGTGTGTATCTATATTATATTTTTTATCAAAAAATTAAAGTGGACAAAGTGCCAATGTCATTGATCTGACGTTTATGTGACAGATCAAATATTAATTATTTTATATTAAAAATATCGAATTTTCCTCGAGAAATATTCTACCAATATATCACTAGTGCATGACAAAGAATATTTTCTTTCGTGCACATTCGTGCACTCGAAAAAATTATCAGGTATTTGTCATGCACTTTTTATATAACTATTGATGGGTCATTAAAATATGTAAAGCTAATTAAGTTAAACAATCAGGAATTATTGTAGCATTATATTATTTTGTAATAAGTTATCATTTTTCGAGCAATTTTCTTCCTTCTTCCGTCAAATAAGCCCTATTTAAATCTATTAAAAATTCCTTGGCGCGTTCGTTGTATTATTATTCCACAACATGGGGCGGATCTCATTGAATGTGGGCTTGTGTGTATGAATATTTCATTTTTGTCAATCCTTTTTATACTCCTCACAATCGTAGCAGGCGAGGTGACATGTGTAGTAGAACGTAGGACTATATGCTAAACAGCCACAGCAGCAGCTGTGTTTGTGTGCTCTGCTCACAAAGCAAAAGATTTAGATTTATCTGTGCCGGGTTATTTTCATATTTTTACCTGGATATACGACCTGCAGATAAAGATTATTGTATGTACAACAAACGTGGATTGTTTATACAATAACAAATGAATAATCTGTTTAAAATGTGTGATTTTCTATTGGTCGAGGGAGGTCGTGTCTTGATTTTACCTTTCTTAAATATCGGGATATTATAATTAAAATATTGTGATGATCTGTCAAAATCGTACATATCTGTCAAATTAAATTTAAATCGTAATGTCCAGTTGTTATACTTTGCATGTTCTAAGCGTCCACAAAATGGATGAGTTTAAAGCTTCATCCACATAAGCATTTCGTTTCAATGCTTACATTTACTTATATTGAAGTTTCAGAAACATGGCATTTATATAATAAACTTAAAATAATTATAGTGATAACCAAACTCAATGTTTGGAGCTTACAAACTTTAGTACTAGAAAGTGAAAAATGTGAGTGCTCGTATAGTTACATTAATTTAAACATTCTTAAACGTAAATATAAATGTAAACCTTAAGGGGCTGGTCTACCTTTTTTTCGAATTTCTAGAATACTCTCGATATTACTTTTTTCTATTTCACTCTCCTCCCCACAACTATGGGTGCTCGAAACCACCCCGAAACTCGTACTTTCCCGAATCCTAGCTATGCAATGTCATTTTGTAACTGAAAAATACTGTAAACATGGCTCCAGTATTCCCATAATAAATTACGTATTTTTTAAAAGAAATTAAGTAAAACAAAAATTATTCGAAAAAGGAAGCTTAACTGCACGCTTCTTCCTTTTTAAATTTTTCTAGCTATTTATAGTGACCGAAATAAATCATATCAAATAATGACAAAAAAAAACCGCAAAAAACGTCATTTAAAAAAAATTCTTCAAATTCCTAGACAAAAGACAAAAAATAAAAATATAGAAGCATTAAGACATCCTTCGTTAATATACTCATTATGTAAAAGCATCATATATTTCAATTATAATAAAAGTAAACGTGGGAGGCGTACACCTCTTTAATGCTGTAAAATTTTAGGGTAGACGAACACCTTAAAACTAAATGCTTATGTGATGAATGAAGCTTAAAGATTCTGAATCGTGGAAAATATGTTTTTTCTTCCTAGTTGAGAATTAGTCTTGGAAAAGAAGAATTCATGATTTATTGATTGCTTCAAAACCATGAATATTTTTTCAAGATTCAGTATCTTGAAATTCTTCATTTCCAGGATTCAGAATCTTGGTAGAATCTTCAAAGAATCCTCGTGCGAACAGAGCTTAAGAGTTAGATAGGTTAGGTACTAAACTAATATTAACATCATTGTGCAGGTGCGAAATATAATATTAAAATGACGTTTTTTGACAGTTAAACATTAATTATTTTCCCTTTTTTTGACAGTATGAAACCATGATAATAGGTGCCTATGGCCACTCTGAGTATAAAGCTCTCTCCACGACCATTTATGTATATACCTACGAAACTAACAGATTTCATACAGATATCTAGCTACGAAAGTAAACAATATCATGCACACGCGTGTTTGTAACAGATTTTAAATTTTCTAGATAAATTGCATAACCTACTCCATTAAAAAATGGACAAAAACGACGTTTAAGTGATTTATCTAAATAAGTAGTAGGTAATACGTTTACTGCATCTGGCACCTTTTAAATACAGTTTGTATTCTAGTTTTTAAAAGTTTCATCATCATACCGCATTTGGTTCTACGTAAATGCTACGTAAAATGGTATTTTCGACACTCACAATTAATGAAGGCATCAAATGTGCACCGAAACGAGTGGCTAATATTTAACAGTAGTTCCTTAGAACGAGTACAACATAAGAAAGTCTTCATTAATTCAGGTAACAATTAAAATGCAAAGTAAAAAAATGTACCAATCACTTTTGTTCTGGGAAACACCTGAGCACTTCACGAAGCAATTAGCAAAGTTGCTAGAACCGCGGAATCTGCACAGCTTTAAAAATCAATTCGCTGCAGACATTCCCAAATACACAACAAAAATAAGACAATGAACGTCTGATTATTTATCTGTATTATTTATTTATACTATACAGAATGTGCAAGACTCTTACAGTATAATTAAAAATACAATAATATTGAACATTTATTCTTGTACTCAAGGTGATCCTTTAGCCATGGCAGAAAACAATCAAAAACATTGATTCCGTACTCTTTGTTTTGTTAAACATAAAAATAACAAATAATGTATGTTTGAAGGGGGAATAGTTATTTGTCCAACTAGAGAGGAAAGCGCTTCTTTTTCCCACTCGAGCTCGAAGTTTGTGTCACGAGCGAAGCGAGTGAGACAACCGAGCAAGAGTGGAAAAAAGCTTTCCTCTCGTGTTAGACACAACATTTTTTAAAAACATTGTAAATGTAGAAGAAACACATAACTAGAAGTTAGGTTATAACTACTATCTGTCAGAATGACGTTAGAAAACAACGAAATGCAGCCAATATGCCAAATTAAATTTAAGTTGTAAAATCGTGAAATAGTACAAAAAGAAAGTATAAAACATAATAATTGTAAAATAATAGTTTACAGTATATCACTATAAAATCAGAATTTTCAATAAAATAATAAATTTACTTACAATTTTAAAAATATTTCATCGTAAAATAACACTGGTGGTAACACTGCTTACTTTCCTCTCTAGAGAGGAAAAATCTACTTTCCTCACTATTTCGCGAGAAGAAAATTGTGTTTTGAAAACACAATTTTCTTCTCGCAAAATAATGAGGAAGGTAAGTTTTCCCTCTCTAGAGAGAAAAGTAAGCAGTGTTACCACCAGTGTTATTTTACGATGAAATATTTTAAAAAATGTAAGCAAAATTATTTTATTGAAAATTCTGATTTTATTATAATGTTTTATACTATCTTTTTTTATTATAATGTTTTATACTATCTTTTTCTGCATTTTAACTCAAATTTAATTTGGCGTATTGGCTGCAGTGAAACATTTCATTGTTTTTAAACGTCATTCTGACAGATATTCTAGTTATGTTTCTTTTACATTTTCAATGTTTTTAAATATGTCGTGAAAAAAATGTTGTGTCTAACACGAGAGGAAAGCTCTTTTTTCCACTCGAGCTCGAAGTTTGTGTCACGAGCGAAGCGAGTGAGGCAATCAAGGGAAAAAGAAGCGCTTTCCTCTCTAGTTGGACAAATAATTATAGCACCCACATTTGTAAAAAAAACGGCAATATTTGTATTTTCGCGCGTATTTTATACGTGAATTAACTTCAAATTTTAATATGTTGTCAACAAAGCTTGGATCTGCGAAATAACCGACCGAATTTTTCAAATTCGTTTTAAAATATTTGTGTTCAAAAAATAACAAAAATAGACAAAATTCAAATTAACATTATTTAGATTTTAAAGCATAATGAAAATTCTGCATCTTGCATTTTGTAGATTGTACTTTTATCTTCAAAAATATCTTTAGATTATTATATTTAACAAAACAATAAACGCTGTGGAGTGGCGCGAGAAATCCATATTTTTGGCTGTTTTCTGGCGCAGTAGAGGATCGTCTTGTTATCTCCCTCTTGTATAACCCTATGTTAAGATACGGCAAAGGAAGTTGAAAAGTACTATATCAGCCGTCAATTCACTCATGGTACCTAGTGGAGAGTATACCAATTGGGCGGTTTTTGTCCAGTTAAACTGTGTACTGGATTCGAACCAGAGGTGTTAGTTCATATAACACTCTCGACAATATACCCTAGTCACCTACAACCTCATCTCGTCCTCTTCTCTTAGTGTACAGCAAACTCTTTGGATTGATAATTCTCTGGGCTATACCTATTCTTGTATAAAATAAATTTAAATTTTTAAACCTAAGCCCCTGAATTTTTTAACAAATTATTGATTAAAATATTCCGTATGAATGTATATTTTATTGTACTTAATATAAAAATATCGCAACAATATCAACAAATTAATTTTTAGTGTCATACAAAATTTCATATATAAGCAAATTTCACTCAGTATTGATTACCTGTGTCTTAAGTTAAAATAATCCTTAATATCAAGATAATTAGTCTAAAGCGGTTGCCATTCTCCTTATCTGTTTGATAGCACTAAAATCACTATTGAGATGTACAGAGTGTACTAACAATAATACTAACTACGACTACCGTGTATGCAATGTACAGATTGCACATATTGATAACAGAATCAAGCTGTGATTTGCTTACACACATACAACCGGAACACAGATCCAAGTAACCTGATGTGCTTACTATTGCTACAAACATACATAGAGCAAATCGCAAATCATCTCTTTGTGCCATTTTGAAGGCTCCCTTACTAAAATTAATTAATTCCCTGTTCTTTGAGCCGTGGGAGGGAATATATTGATATTCGTTTGATAAATATAATACCCACTAACTAGAAATTCTCTTTGGCCCAGATGTGAATTAAAAATGAACAATGAGAATGGCTTCAAATAAAAATCTAGGAAAATTCAACACCAAAAAATGCAAATTTAGAAAAGATATTTTTGTACTCATCACCTAGGAAATGACATTAAACACGCAATTGACAATCGAAAATGTCAATTTCCCAGTGTGGTCAATCAGGAAAAATGCAATGAACACTTTTCTAGACATTTCAGAGTAAAATCATCTTAAAAATAACAAAATTTAGTTTATAAAGTGTTACTTCCCTGAATTATAATTAGTGAAGACCACCGAAAACCACCAATATTTAAAAATCAAACTTGTATGCAGCGCGCCATCTGTCAGTAGTAGTGAGTAGAAAAAACATCGTAACCTCAAATTTAATGATCAGACTACAACTACAACTTGAATGTATTTGATTATAATTGTATTCGTTACAAAAAACATTGTACAAACCTCTTGCGGGAAGACACCATCCCAGCATTCGCGTAAATGAAACCCTCGCTTCGCTTGTGTTTCAAACAACCGCTCATGTGGGATCAAATCAATCTTCCCGCATTTGGTTCGTAAATAACTATGTCAAAACCGAGTATATGGGACTCAAAAATGGTACTGGGTTTTAATTAAGTTCAGTTTGTCCTTAATTTTTCATCCCCGTTGTGTTGAAGAGACAAACTTATTTTCTAAACTCGTCAACACAATTAGAGGAATACTTGAAATGAGGTGAAATTTCACCCATTTTCAAATCGTCATAACTCGGAGTATTTTCAGTCGATTTCGATGAATCTTCAAGGGCAAAAAACTTTGAAATGTCTACTTTAAAGTCATGCATGTGAACTTTAGCGCCACCCCTTCCGCCCCCCTCCAGCACCCCTATGGAATGCTTTTAAATCGAAAAAATGTCCAACTTTCACATGTGTACGGAGTTGAAAAAATTTTTTCGACTCGATTCACCAAAAGGGCACTAAAATTTGTTCAATTTCCTGTGCAGGACTCAAAGAACGAAGTTCCTACGTTGATTTTACACAAAGTTATGAGTGTTTGAAAAAAAAGTAGCTGAATTATGCGCGAAAAACCTCGAAATGTACTTTTTTTTTGTTCAATTAAATGACAAATCACTGTACATTTTCGTCATAAAAAGAAACAATTTAAAAAAAATAATAATATAGCCTATGTCCCAACGGTGAAAGAATTTTTCAAATCGGTCCAGTAGTATCGGAGCCTATTCAATGCAAACAAACAAACAATCAAATCTTTTCTCTTTATTATGTTAGTATAGATGAGACGAGAAGTAAAAATATCACTTACGATTTTTGAAACACAAATTACAATTACGATACATCTATTTCTAGTCTTGATTTATGTTCACCTGCACCGTAATTCGCCGAAGAAAACTTTTTATGTTTTTATTGCCTCATCATATTGATTATAAGTCCCGATCGCGTTCTCCTCCTCTATCGCTGGTTCGTTTTCTCGCCACCAGAGTGCCCAAGCACCCAAACCACCCCCCGCCCCCCCATAACTTCAAAACTTCATCAATCTTACTTCGTTATAATTTATGCATACGCAGCTATGTATATTTTGAGAAACTTTTGTCATTATCCGAAGTATCATCTCGCCCTTCTTAAGGCGGCAGAACGGGAAAAAATTAGAGAAAAAAATCTCGTGTAATTATAAAAAGCGCTACCGCAGATGGTAATTACATAGATTTAATTTCAATACAGCGCCGGAGGAGGTCTACCGAGAGGAACACAGTTTTGAGCGGAATATTTTTATCTACATATTTGTCACTGTAATATTTTAGACAGAGACACACATACATTTTTTATGTACTTACCTATACCTATATAAGCAGTGTTGTAACTTATCTAGATAATTTTATCTAGAGAAATCATCTAGATAATATGTTTTTATCTATTATCTTATCTAGATAATTTTTTTCTTATTTATCTATTACCTTAGCTAGATAAAATTACAAATTATCTTTATCTATTTTTTAATTATCATCTAGATAATAATTTTAGTAAAATTATAACCAACTTTTTTCAATTGTAATTTTTATCGAATTCAAATGTAATCAAACTCTGCACACATACAACGCACAAGCTTGGAACGCTGTCGGCTTTTAAGCTGGTACCGCATTTTACTTTATAACATGTCCTTTATATTTATTTATATTATCTATAAATTATCTAATAATTATCTAGATAATAATGATTTATATTTTATCTATTATCTAGATAATTTTTTCAGTGGTTATCTATTATCTTATCTAGATAAATATAAAGTAAATTATCTTTATCTTTATCTAGATACAAAATATTGTTATCTATTACAACACTGTATATAAGTACCAAGAAGGTAAAATTTAGGGTTATCATTTCTGAAAATAAGGTATTTTACCATTTTCGTTTTGGAAGTTACCAGGGCCGCTTTTTTTCCAAAAAATGTTTTAATCTTATCGTGTATAGTACGACTGTGATAGTATCTATTAAATTAGAAGTCCTTGAAAGGGTACCTAATTAAGCAGATGATAGTTACAGAAATACAAATTTTAAAATTTGAAAGTAGGTAGGTACAGTTAATTTCACACATGACATGAACGTCCATGCACAGTTCAAAATCTTAGGGTAAAAGAGTAAAAATTGAAAAGTATAACTGCATTTTTATACTAATACGTATACATATGTTTCATTTCATCATGTAATTACTCTCCTTTATCAATGTATAAAAATTTAAAAGTATAGATTGTATCTTTTAAATATATACCAGTAGGATATTATTCTATAAAGTATTATATTTGCAAAAAAAGAATAAATTTTATTCTATTTTGTTATATGATATTGTGTGTTACTTATCGAAAGGATAAAATAAATACTTATTTTAATAAAATATAACTTTTGACTTCATTTAGTATAATACGTATATTTTTAAAACGTAAAATGTATACTTCAAAAGGGAAAAATTTTACATTGAAAGAATAATAACGTAGCAAGTTAGTAAGCATAATGGATTCTGTTGGCGTTTGTTAGTTGTTAGTAGAGTAAGAGTCGTTGGAGTTAGTTATAGTACGTCAGTATACAAATTTGTGATTGATTATTGATGTTTTGATTACTAAAACCAACCATGTCAAACATACAATGATTTTGTGCTCTCTGGTAGGTAAGTAAGGTTATGGCGGGTTAGTAAGAATTTATTTTAATATTAAATTTACTTTCAATCTAACAGTATTCCATCACTACCAGCATCATATATGATACCCGTACAAAAAATTAAACTGTATGTGTATCACAACTGAGGTAACATTGAACATTAAAAATATATTTAATGGAACACACTATTAAATTAGTTTCATTTTTAGGGACTAATGAATACCTTAATCAAAAAATTAAACGACAACAAGCGCCATAAAATAATACTATGGAACTACATAGTCAGATGTCAAGTGCGTCAATGAAAGTAAGAAATGCGAGAAGAAATGGCACTGTTTGTAAAAGGAAAGTGTTGTAAATATATTTGATATTTATAAAAAAGACAACACCGATGTTAATTGTTAATTATGTAAGTAATTTCACACTTATTAAATAACAAACTAAATTTAAGTTGATTATTTTTGTACCTTATGAAATATTAGAATTATTATTGTCGGTACGTCAACTAAATAATTATTTTCTATAGTTATGCTGTAATATTCTAACATTCTAAGTCGAAGTAGTTTTCTTAATTATTGTAAACTTATTTTTTGCATCATGCTGTGACATTAATGTACGTACCGCTAATAATATTGTTAAAGCCATGGATATATTTTATAAAATATGTTTGATGTTTTGTATTATGTTATATGTCTAAATAAATTATTTTTATAGGAAAAATATTATTTTTATAGGAAAAATATTATTTTTAGAAAACAAATACCTCGCATTATTTTATTTTTCAGAAAGTATAAAATTTACTTTTAATCAAGCAGAAATTATCACAAATGAAACAAATAAATTATAATTATAAAGTAGTACTTTTATACTATATTAGTATGAAAAATTTTATACTTTTAGTGACAGTTATTATACTTTATCAGAGCTACAAGAAGAGTAGGTATCATCTATTTGAAAGTATAAAATAAAGTACCCTTTTACAGATAAACTTCTGTATCCATCAATGATAATAATTACTCTATTTGGCCCTGTCCTTATATAAGTCCATTTAAGTATAAGCTTTTACCCTTTTATTTTGAACAGTGTGGGATGTTTAAAAATATTTTATACTTGTACTTTATATTACGTAAGTCTATCCTAGATCCTAGCCACATCCTGAGTACGATCAAAAATTACACACATAATTGGAATATTATTAGCAAATTACTAACCACGGTGTATTATTATATAGGTGATGTCACGACCATATTATAAAATCATTGCGCAAAGTTGACGTTTTAAGAGGGCCAGTTCAGGTATTTCATCGCTAGATGTCTCTCTTTATATATTTTTAATTAGAAATAACTGTCAAAATACTTTTCACACACAGCATCCCGTGGATATTAATTTCAATCATTTGCAAACCGTCTTACAATTAGGCACGTAACACTTCCTATTTACATGAGGAGACCTTGTATTTTGTACTGTCAATCAGTCAATTTTGTATTTTGTTTCAATTGTTTATCAAGAGTTACTACTACTTGTCTCATTTTTTTCGGCGCTGACACCATTGACCAATCAAAAGTTGGGTTCCTTTGGCGACCGTCTTGTCCACTTAATCCGTCAGATTGGGATGTTATAGTATAGATAATGTTGGATATTAATAGGAAGGAAATGGGCAAAAATAGCAAGTAACAAACCGGGATGTTCACATTCCTGAAATGTTCTGGGAATTTTATTTTGCCAAGTGCATTTATATTGGAGAAGTCATTTGTTGGCCACAGCAGACTTTTACTGCATGTTGCGTGAAGTGTACGATTTATCTAACCCTTGAAATATCGGCAATGTTCACTTTCTCCCATGGTTTCTTGGGCGGAGTGAACCACCGCACCGCAGAGACCGCTGACCACGTAACGCCCGCGAACATCAAACGCGGAGTTCGAGGTCTGCGGAGACCCTGGACATGGGTTAGTGGGCGGATGGACTGTTGACTCGCCAGCCGCAACAAGTTACAGGAAACAAAACTTCTATTTGCCAGGACGCAAATCAGATATCGGTTTATAGTTTGGAAAGGTTACTTCGGTATTTGCGTTACGAAAAAGGTATAAAGTGACTGTAATCGACTGTGATGATATCAAGGTTGAAAAATTACCCGAAATATCAGTCTTCTTCTTACATACCGACGTTTCGGTTTACACTAAGGCGGCTCGTCTACGTTTTTACCGAATTCGCGAATTCCTAGAATACTCTCGATTTTACTTTTTTTCTATTCCACTTTTTCCCCACTACTAGGGCTGCTTGAAACCTGCCCGAAACTCGTACTCGCATCCTAGCAATGCAATATTATTTTGAAGTTGAAAAATACTGTAAAAGTGTTTTCGTTGCGAGTAAATTGTCAGATTATTATTGTATTCAGGATAATGTTTTTATAAACATTTAATAGAGAAAGAATGGATCTACAGATGTGCCTTCTAAAATTTTAAAAATTAATTTGTATCATGAGATATAACCGTGTAAAGTTTGCATAAAATAGGAATTTTTTTTAATTTTTCGGAATTTTTATATTCATGTACAATTTTTTAATCAAAATTATAAGGCACATCTGTAGATCCATTCTTTCTCTATTAAATCCTGGTTGAAATAAAATTTCTTGTACTGGCTACAAAACACCCGCTACGTTAGTATATTTTATGCTGGATTTTAGGTAGTAGACGGGCGTCTTAAACCCAGTGGCGACTCCTTGGTAAGGGCTGCGGGGCTACAGCCTCTAGTAGGAAATGAAACTGTTCTGATACATTATTTAAATAATATCAATAAACAACATTTTCTATCTATCCATCAAAAATATAACTTGTAATTTAAAAATTTGCGCCTGTAGGCTAACTATTGGTGATACTTTGACGCGGTGTGAGTCAATAAAAAAGAATTTTGTTGAAAGTCGACAATTAGAAAATGGGTCTAAGCAAATTCTGTACCTACAAATTTCATTTTTTTTCCTGTTTGTAAAATTATTATTACATTAATGTAATTATGATAAATTACGCTAATAAATATTGTATAACTATTGTTTAACTTTTTTGTATTTAAATGTGACAACCACTGGCACCCAGAATGATATTGTTTTGCAAACTATTGCTAATTTTACGAATTTCGACAAAATTCTTTTTGATACATTGTCAGTGCGTCCAATACTAACACCCTTAAATTTTATTACACCTGTATTAGTCTTGTGCTGGCCACATCAGATTTTTTAATTTACCATAGAAAGAACTCCAATTTAAATAATGTTTTTCAGATTCATAAATAATTGTGATAGTACTAGTGTACATCATGGTCTTTGAATTAAAATATTGTTCATTATTGAGACTTTATTTTTGTTGTTTGTTCTCGTTTGAAATGATGTAATAATATCGTGTTTGCCATTTACAGCTTAGTGTACTAACAGAACACTAACATGAACGTAAGTCGGTGGTATAACCAATGATCCGAGTAATAGCGTTTAATGCCTATGTATGATTGTGGCCAATCAGTTTGTAGTTTGCTGTTTGCTTGTGGCTTCGAAGTGGTCTTGTAGTGGTAAATAGGTCACAGTGCAACGATAAGATCGTGCAATTTGTATTTGAGGAGATCTTGTAGTTATTTATTATTAGAATGCGAAGTAATTCACGTTATTTCTATTCAAGAGAAACTGGGAATTTCTTCACAAATAATGGAATAGTTATTTTTATATGGCTACCACCGAAGTTTGGTATTAATTAGTATCCTAGCTTTCCTCTCACTTGTTCAGTGATATCACGTTATTTATCACATATCACACACTTATTTAGTTTAGTTAAATTCAAGATTCTACTAAAACTGAGTATGTGGGACTCATGAATGGTATAAGGTTTCTTTATTTAGTTCAGTTCAATTTGAGTTTCTATCAAAACCTAGTATGTAGGAGTAGGACTCAAGAAATTTAGGTTTCCTTTTTTAATTCAGTTAATTCAGAGTTTAAGGGGCTTTTATCACAGTAAAAAAGTATTTAACAAATTACTCCCAACCTATTAATCCTATAAATCTAAAAAAAATACCATATAAAGATAAAGGCAGTAAAAATCTAGCTACGTTGTCGAATTTTTTAAACAGTTATTATTATTATTTATAAACAATTAAATAACAATAATTCTGAGAAAAACTCTTCGTAAGTTTGATTGCATTGTAAATTTAAATGTTTATATCACATGATTATATAAAAATTTTAAATAGTAGTCGAGTAATTTGTTAAATAAATTTAAAAATTGTATGCGCGCTAGCCAATCAAATTGAGTATTTTCTAAACAAAAATTGAGGGAAACATAGCAATTAGATAAATAGAGACAACATGTGCTTATAAAACATAGGCTGTCAGCGCGGATACCTGAAATAACGAGGATTTGTGATCTAGCAGCGTTGAGCGCTAAAACCCCCTTAACAAATATTAAGTCCGAGTAGCGAATATTAAATTCAAGTGACATTTTATTTTATTTTATAGCGCACGAATAAGTGACAGACTCCATAGCAACAACTTTAAACAACTGTTTATTCACAAGTGAATTAAAACGTTTTAAACTCAACACTTTTTAAAATCACTCTGTCATTACTGCGTCAAAAATGCATAAAAACAATGACAACAACTTGCCACTGACGACTGCTTTGATTTTTTTTTGTTATGTCAAAATAAATTTATAATAATTCATATATTTGAAATAATTTCGTTAAAATTGAATAAAATATTGTATAAACCACGTGAGATACGAATGTTTATTCACTCGAAGAAATTATCCCACTCGCCCTTCGGGCTCGGGAGCTAAACTTTCTTCTCTTGAATAAACATTCATGTATCTCACTTGGTGTATAAATATCTATTTTGTTGTATCCAATGAAGTAATATTTAAGTTCGAATATTTCATAAGTATTCATCGAATTATTTGTGAATAACCCAAACAGCAAAACCAAATCCTGTTTTTCATCTGTGTAAGTGAATCCTCTCAGACCATTTAATCAAACTCCTGCGAATCCTGCGAACCTCATGTCACTTTTAAATCAGGGCAGGAGTAGTGCTACACAAAGTGCAGGAAAATGAACCGCGAGAGAGTCGTAGTGTAGTCCTGCAAACAGCAGCAGGAGCAGGAATCGAGAGCCGCAGATGATATTAGAACGAACATAGCGGCAGAGGGGAAACGGACGCGCGGTAGGGGAATACACAGGACTAGGGGTGGGGGTAATAAGAGTGGGGATAGGGTTGCCCATTGGGACGTCCGGTTGTGATTGAGGAGGGCCTACGCGCACTCCAGGACCGCACTCAGGAAGAATTTCTACTTTCAATCGAAATTATTATTATTTCTATATCTATAGGTTGGACCATAAGTCACTGAACATTATATTTTTGATATAATTTTTAATTGAAAATGAATAATTTTGATTACAAAAGATAGTTTTAATCATGGAGAGTTTTTAAAAAAATAAATTTTAAAAATAATATCTTTTAGATGCCTGCCATAAGCCTCTTCGCAAACTTCTGCTCTTTGCTGGTCCATAACTGAAGAAATGTGGTTTCAACAAGACGGAGCTACGGCCCATAATGCAAGGGGAACAATGAATTTGCTGTGAACGGTTTTTGGTAACCGTATCGTTTCACGATTTGGTGATGTTAAATTATTTGCGATTGATCAACCAGTTTTGGTTTCAGTTATGGACCAGTAGTTATGGAGCAGCAGCTTGCGACGAGCCTGATGGCAGGCATCTAAAAGATATTATTTTTAAAATTTAATTTTTTTAAAACTCTCCATGATTAAAACCACGGTCAAAGAAGGTTAGGTCCATAGCGCGCGTGTAAATAAGTTGTTGATGTGTCTATTCTGACGTTTATAACAGGGTTGAAAAAAAACATGTTTTTTTCAATTTTAAACAAAACATTTGTTTTTTACTGTTTAAAACTGTTTTTTTGGTTTAAAACATGTTTTTAACTCTGCACAAAAAAACATGTTTTAAACAACAAAAAAGCATGTTTAAAACATGTTTTAAACAGGATATCTGTTTTAAATTAATATTATTTCCATCGAAATATGTCGCCAATGCTACTTTTTGTGCGAGGACGGGGATTTACATCGCTCTAGCTGCGTAGCTAGGAGTCACCGATGGTCGGTAGTTGAATTTGTTTTGTTTGTGTTATGCGTCGTGAATGGATTTCGATATCATTTTTAAACACCTGATTTAAAACACAGTTTAAAACATGCATTAAAACATTAGGCCGTGTTTAAAACATGTTTAAAACAGTTTGTTTAAAACAAATTGTTTTAAACATAACAACCCTGGTTTATAATGATCTTGATTTACCTTTTAAAACAATTATGTTGTTCATTTAAACTCTATATAGACCAGAGGCGAATTGAGACTATCAAACCGACCTGGTGATTGGACCGGACGCTTATATCAACAGTCCGCTCTGTATAGAGCTACCAGCGCCGCTCAACGGCGGGTCTGGCGGTGACCGGCAAAATCTTATTAGTTGATAAACCTAATCTTCTTTGACCGTGATTAAAACTATCTTTTGTAATCAAAATTATTCATTTTCAATAAAAAATAAAAAAAATTATATCAAAAATACAATGTTCAGTGACTTATGGCCCAGCCTATATATGGCCCACGGTTACTAGATATTAGGTTGGGACACTTCCTATAGTTACCATTATAAACAAATGGTCAGATTTTCCTCCTAAAATTAGTTCCACAGATGTCACTAGTGCATCACTACGCCCGATGTTACATAACAACAAATGTACAAATTTTGTTCAAAATTAAGCTTAATATTTATAAATTGTATAAATATATGATTACAATAATTCATCTAATAAAAAATAATAGTTCT
Organism: Agonum fuliginosum; assembly: GCA_947534325.1. Lineage (NCBI taxonomy): Eukaryota > Metazoa > Arthropoda > Insecta > Coleoptera > Carabidae > Agonum > Agonum fuliginosum. The sequence continues at coordinate 32,818,698 of OX384037.1, forward strand.
AAAACATATATTTGAAAAGTTACAAAATTCTGACATTTATTTGATTGACAGGTAGGTAATAAATTTAACTAATTTTATTTCAGAGTTGGGTAAAATTTTGTACTAAATTATGATAAGAAGAACCTTTAATAATTAAAGAACCATATTTTGCAATATATTTTAAACTTTAGATATGTCAAATTGATTCTAAAATGTACGATAGAGATCTCCACTCTCTCAAAGCACACTAGAAAGGGACTTTTTTGACCACGTTGGCAACTCAAGTGTCGCAACGTCCCATTAGATTTCTCGTAATAATTCCTAAGCCGCCCCTGTGCATTCTCCACGTTTCCTCATCATCTTTTCTTCTATTTCTCTCTGTCATATACACACACATACACACTCGCTCACTACTACAAATGGAGGAATTGAACTTACCAATGAAGACGAAGATTTGGTGGTGTGAGTACCTCAACAGCATCGAAATTGATACGGTCTGCAACAAAAAGGTGAAGAAATAAATTTACATGCAATTTCAAAACCCCAACAAGGGGAAACGGGGCTACGGATGAATAAGAATCCGATACTGCAATACTGGGAATTGCACAAATCGCGTACCGAGCAAATAAATAGGTAGCTAAGGTAATCATCGTGTGGTAATCATTTTAATGTGGTTTAATTTCGACCGGAAAACGTGAAATTGGGAAATAGTTATTTGTTTAGGAGTAGATAGTATGTAACACGCATTGAAGTTTGATTTTTACTTCCTTGTACGGAGTAATAAGGAAGTATTGTAATCCCGAAAAATTTCGGTTTTCAGATTTTGATGGAAATATCCGTTTTGCCCTTTTCTGAATCCATTATGACTAGTTTCGTCGTGACGTCTGTACGTATGTACGTATGTATGTAAGTATGTATGTACGGACGTATGTGTGTCGCATAACTCAAATACGGTTAGACGTAGAAAGCTGAAATTTTGTATTTAGGACTGTTATAGCATCTAGTTGTGCACCTCCTATTTTTGGTTTCAATCTATAAACTGGAAGTAGTACTTTTTAAAAATATTTTGATAAATAATTAATTTTAGACAATTTGTTTTATTTTAAATGAAAGATTATGTGATTATTATCTACAATCGGTATTTTATAAATTTTTCTGTATCTTCTATCATTTAAGAATAATTAAAGTATATACTTATAATTTAGTATTTCGGTATCTCGTACTCCATGATCGTTTAACTACGTAAAATTTAAATGATTATGACATGACAGTGACAATAGTAAAATAAGCTTTATATCTGCTTCTGCAGTTTAAATAAAATGACTAAAATATATTTGTGAGTATACTAGTATAATAAGTTAAAAGAATTTTTTATATTATTCTACATTTTAGTTATTAAGAAAAGTATGAACACACAAGGCGTACAAGGAAGTCATGTGGTGCCCACGTCAGATTTTTATATTTCACCTTTCTCAGCTTTAGGCATAAATACTTGCCTATTTAAATTACCTTTTTCAAAATCATAGATAAATAATGGTTTTTTTATATTTTAGTGACAATTTAATAAATTATATTTCATCAAGCTTTTTGGATGAAACTATGCATAACTATTAATTTATATATTATTTAAAAGGCAAAATAAATTTTTTGCCATTAACTAATGATTTTTAAACAACAATAATATAACATTAATTTAGTCCTTAGTATATTAAAATTATTATACTTTAAAACTACACTATTACAAAATTGTAGCAAAATTTATAAAATCTGTATTTATAAAAATCATCAAAATGTCTTGCATTATTTTTTAACATAATTTGTTTTTAAAATGCGTTTGTTTGCATCTCTCCCAGATTCTTGAATTTAGAAGTAATAATTTGATTTGTTTAGTTTGGCAGGACTGTATTTTCAAAATGTTTTCTGCTAGTTTTTGACGGGGTGGAATAATAGAAGTTTGGGCAGCCTTAGAACGACCCGTGGGGTGTTCCATCACTTGTTTCTTTATTTACGTTTGCGCAGTTTTCGTAGCAACTGAGTTTTATTTTTGTTTTCCACGGAGTTTCAGTTGTTTTCGCTTGCGCTTTGTTTTGAGTTCGTTATTCGTTCGCTTGATCGGTTTTTTGCACTAATTAACCTGTTTTTGTTATTGTTATTCCCCTTCTCTTTAGGCCCGAGGATATGATTCGTGCCGCCCTTTCTAGAGTTTAGAACTAGATGTTTATTTTATTTATTGATTCGGTGGAGTTTATCAAGCATTTTGTTTAATTTTTTTGCAAACAAACTTTCAATGTTGTTATTTTAAATTTACATGTTTCATTCGCTTCGCTATTAATGATCAGAATTTACGGTAATACCCGAAATATATGATCAAGGAATATTGAAATTATATAATACCTATTGAGCTATTTAATATTCATTTTAAATAACTATTATTGCAGTCGAATGGCAGCAGGTATTATAATTATTTTACATATTATGTATGTCATTAATTTATGGCATTTAATGAATTTTCTATCGAATTACATTATTATTAATTAGAGAATAATAGTATTATGATTTATATATTAATTGATAGTTATATTAATAACCAATTATCTTAATGAGTTAGGTATACCTAAAAATTGAAAAATTAATTATCTAATACTTTCAGCGTTCTTTTCTTTTTCAAATGCCGGCGTAATACTTTTCATAATTCACTAGTAAATTAATTTAGAGCTGTTTAGAGAGAAAAAATTATTTACAACATTTTTTATATAATAAAAACATACATAACTAGGTACCCAAATAAATAATTTATTTATCATTATGAGTTCTGAAAACTTCTATCTTATTGGAAAACTTTAGACAACTTTGACATTTTGATTTTGGTTTATTTTCGGAATTTTCGGAATTTTTTAATTTAGTAATTTTTGGTAATTGGAACGAATAAAATAAATTCATTAATTTATTAGAAAATGTTCAACCGTGCATAAAGTTATGTAGCAATGTACCACGAGCGTAACTTGACGTGTTTTTAGCCCTCGACCTGCGAGGTGCGCGAAATATTCGTAATTATTGGTAATTGTTATATTTCTTAAGACATATAAGTTGTAAACTTAGTTAAAATTCATAATTATGATATGAATCTAAACATAAAATAAATAGTAATTTACGGATTTTTACGGATTGATGTAATAAATTATATTATCACCTATAAAAAATTTAATCTAATAATTTTACATGGTCAATGCAAGTAAAATGATAGATCTATGTTATCAGGTTGACCTGACAATTTAGCTGAATTTGACTATGACAAACAAATAAAAATACTCCTAAAATTTTTGATATTAACAAATTGTTGAGTAATAGTATATTACTTTACTAGTGGGAGAAGTAAAATACTTCTGTCACAAGTGTCGCTTTGCTCGTGGCCAATCAGGACACGAGTTACAGGAGCATTTTACTTCTCCCACTTGTGAAGTACGCTATTTTTCCTCACAGTGAGGAAAAGTAAATAATTTTAAAAATTCGAGAAATCTGGACGAAAATGCCGAGATTTTCGAATCTCGACATTGTGAGAGCATTTTTTGAAAAACTCAACCTCCTCTCGACGAGACGAGATTCGAGAAATTCTCGTCTCGTCTGCATCATACTAGCCTAGCATTCTATCACTATGCTATCCCGCCGGGTAATATTATTATAATCAAAAAATTGTCTTCGTTAAACACTTTAGACAGATTACATTCTCCAATCCTTTCATCTTATTACCTTATTTAAGGTAATTGTATATTTTTGGTAGTTTGTGCAGCCCTGTGGCTGAGGCCCCCTCTCGGAGGCAGCGAGGCGGCAGCCTACACATCAAGACTGTTCATGATTGATCGGTTTCTCATTTCTGAGTGGAGTTTTATCGTAACGAACACGAATGTGCCGCCGCCAAGTGCTCCCGCCGCCCCCGACCTGATAATGTACCAAATACATCATTCATATAATGCGAGAATCGAAGCAGCCAGTTTTGACGAATTTCTACACTTCGGAGAAGGATGATTGAAAGGGTGCACGGGGGAAAATCTATTGCAGTTAACACTTTAGTTTTAATTATGACAGAGGCGAAAAGGTGTCTCACTCTTAAAACACGTAATGGCCAAAAAAAACATCCCGTATTTTTATATATTTTTCGTAGAGTACTTTACCATAGTTAGCAATCCAAATTAGCAATCCAGTAAGTTATATTGAAAGGAGACCTCAAAAATGAGTTATTGCCATGAAAAAAGTTTTCAAAAAGTTAATAGTTCTTTAAATATTTGCGATTTTACGTATCGATACATCTACGTCACAATAAAGCGTTTCACGTGTATTCTTACTTACAGTAATAAAGAAACTACCAAATTGTATTTTATATTTTGTAACATTTAGAAACAGTTGAGTTTACATGAGTACATTTTAATTCCAGTCCCATGGTTTGAGAAGATTTTCAGCTATACATCTACGTCACACAAACTTTAAAAATTAATTACAGCTTTATTAAGAACAATTAAGGCTTATCAGTATCAGTACTCTCAATCGCTTTTAAATAACATGAAGTTTTAATAAAAAAAAAAACTTTAAAAATGGTAAACTACCCTATTCTGCTTGTTCTACTAATCTAATAAATTGTTTTATTTACATTTTAATAGTTTCATGTAATATTTAACGATAATGTAAACCAAGATGCAAGCAAAAGATGTCAACTGTACTGTCACTGTTATAATAATTCAACTTTTGTGTAGAAACAAATTTCATATGTTCATGAACAACAAAATACTGACGTTTCAAAAAAGTAGAATATTAATTTTATTAGTAAATACTACCAGTTTCAGCAAATTGTATTTAAAATTAACTGTACCCATAGATAATCATATTATCTTTTATTTTCAATTGTCATAAATAAATAATGTACCAATATACACTCGAGGAAAATAAAAACGCACCACTTGAAAATGCACAAAAAATGACACAAACGTTGAAGTCTTATCTTTAATGTGATGATAGCCAATGTTACAAAAAATCCACTCCACCCTCTCCCACCCCCCTAAGAAAAACGAATGTATCTGATGTCCAAAAAGGTCCAACTTTGGCAACTCATACGGAGTGACAAAAAAATCGTGGACCTTATTGGCCAACAGGGTAATAAAGATCAGACTTTTCCTGCAAGGTTCGCAAAATTTCAAGTACCTACGATGATTTGGCGCGAAGTTATGAATTTTTGAAAAAAAAGTGCCTTTTTAAGGTTTTTGGCCATAACTTGGCGAATTTTGCACGAAAATCAATAAATTTTGGATTTCCGAGAACGATAAAGGTTTCTCTATTGGGCCATGTAAGTTAATCTGCCATCAAAACCAATCCACCCCCTGCCACCCCCGGATAAAAAAACCTGTTTTTGACTGAAAAATGTTCAATTGTAGCAACTTGTAGCGCGAGTAAAAAAAAATCGTGGACCTTATTGCCCAACAGGACAATAAAGTTCAATCCTTTTCCTTCAATTTTCTCAAAATTTCAAGTACGTGCGATAATTTGGCAGAAAGTTATGAATTTTTGAAAAAAATTTGTATTTTTGTGCTTGTTGCCCATAATTTGTCCGATTTCGCACCAAATTCGTTTATTTCTTAAAACATCTAACAAATAAAGGTGTTTAAAGAAATAAAAATTTTAAAGTCACTTTTAGATAATTGTTAATGAAATTCAGAAACCTCAAAAAGGCACTTTTTTTTCAAAAATTCATAACTTCGCGCCAAATCATCGTAGGTCCTTGAAATTTTGCGGACCTTGAAGGAAAAAGTCTGATCTTTATTACCCTGTTGGCCAATAAGGTCCACGATTTTTTTGGCACTGCGTATGAGCTGCCAAAGTTGGACCTTTTTGGACATCAGATACATTCGTTTTTCTTAGGGGGGTGGGAGAGGGTGGAGTGGATTTTTTGTAACATTGGCTATCATCACATTAAAGATAAGACGTCAACGTTTTCAGAACTCGAAGATTCATCCAATTTCGTCGAAATGCAGCCGAGATATCGCACTTTAAAATTGTGTCATTTTTTGTGCATTTTCAAGTGGTGCGTTTTTATTTTCCTCGAGTGTATTTAAGGAAAACAATATCAAACTTCAAAAAGTACTACTTTCGGTTTGCGAATTTTTACCAAAATCTTTTACTGTGTTAAGATCCTTATTTAAACCTTAAATTTGATACTTTATGTTATCGTGGACAAAAAATCGTCACATACGTCCATACGAGCACACACATGCACACACATACACAGAAATCATCGTGAAAATAGTAATTTCGTATTCTAAAAACCCTGAAACGTGCTTATCCACCAAAAACTCATACTCGAACATTTTGACGCATTACAATATCTCTCTTATAAAATATGAGGAGAGAGGTAAAAATCTAAAAATGAATGGTCATCAAATTCTGAGCAAATTTTGTTTGAAACAAACAAATAATCTACCAAAATTACAATCAAGTGTAGGGTTAAAATGCCTACCTAACATTAAAGCGATTGTCACTAGTTTTTTCCAAAATTTGTTCGATATTAAAAGTGTCTGCCCCTAAGGATAATTTAGCAGATGTGTTTAAAACAAAATTTAAGGAAATATATTTTTAAAGTCAACCACGAAGTTAACTTGGTCTTGTGCAGATTTTTGAAAGACTGTAATATCTCCATCTCCATTTGTCGCAGCGAAGTCACGGTGTGGATTTTGCCGGGGAGTGTACCCGTGTCCGGTATCTCGCTGTAACCGAATCTCGGGGGTTAATTAGATCATTACAAGCGACCGGAGCCGCGCCATGAATCACAAACACCCCGCTATTTCAAACAATTTATTTCACTTGCTGAATCTGTTCCTGGTACTTGCCACTACTGTGAAAGTCAAGAAGGGTGTGAATTACTGGGAGGGGGTTCGCACCTTAACGATGGGACGATATTTCGAAACATTTCCAAGTTGAATACATATAAGCTACACAAGCTATAGCTTAGGGCCTCCACTTTCTTGGAGGCTCCCAAAAATATTGTCCCAGCGAACAATTGTCATATAAGGTGTCCTTTGAAACTGTAAAAGCATCTCGAGAACCATAAGAGATACGAAATTGGTTAAATTAGACAAAAGTTGCCACTTTAGGGGACCAATTTAGAAATGTTTTACAATCTGTATATATAATATCAAGTCAAAAATATATGCTAAGGCAATTAGAAACTGTATAAGCTTAATTTTTACTTCCTTGTACGGAGTAATAAGGAAGTATTGTAATCGCGAAAAATTTCGGTTTTCAGATTTTGATGGAAATATCCGTTTTAACCTTTTCTGAATCCATTATGACTAGTTTCGTCGTGACGTCTGTACGTACGTACGGACGTATGTATGTCGCATAACTCAAATACGGAATACGGTTAGACGTAGAAAGTTGAAATTTTGTATTTAGGACTGTTATAGCATCTAGTTGTGCACTCCTATTTTTTGTTTCAATCTATAAACCGGAAGTAGTACTTTTTTCAAATATTTCGATAAATATTTAATTTAAGACAATTTTTTAAATTTTAAATGAAAGATTATGTGATTATTACCTACAATCGGTATTTTATAAATATTTTTGTATCTGGTATCATTTAAGAATAATTATAGTATATATTTATAATTTAGTATTTCGGTATCTTGTAGTCCATGATCGATTAACATTTGTTACTACGTAAAATTTAAATGATTATGACATGACAGTGACAATAGTAAAATATGCTTTATATCTTCTTCTGCAGTTTAAATAAAATGACTAAAATATATTTGTGAGTATAGTAGCAGTAGTAGTAGTACTTATATATTAATATATTTGTATAATATTATTCTACATTTTAGTTATTAAGAAAAGTATGAACAGTTTAATAGGCGTACAAGGAAGTCATGTGGTGTCCACTTCAGATTTTTTTAACACATTGAACAAATTTTTGAACAGGTACACTCGCGAAACAACTACTTTAAGCTTCAATGTACAATGTAAACAGTTTTTATCAAAATAATTCAAAGTCAACACGAAATATTGCTTAAAATTAAATTTTTAACGAAGCGAACGAAATTGAACAAGTTACCGCATCGTAGCGTCAGTTGATTTTTAACGTTCTGCTATTAGTTTACTTGGAATTTTTATGCCTTTAATATTAAAAATTTCGCGGAAAATCGTGGACATTAACAATAAAAATTAGTGAAAATTGTGCGTGAGTGATTTGTTTATATTGTAGTGCAAAAAAATCCAGAGAAAATATGGTAACAGTTAAAATTTGCATATTAATTTTGTTTATGTTTTTATAAAGGGTTTACAAACGTGCTTAAATATTAACTATGATTGGATGTTACTACGTATTTGGTTTAACTATCATTTAGTATGTTAGTATAATAATAAATAATTTTATTATCGCGTGAACGTTAAATAATTATTGTTTATATATTTTTTCGTAGAATATGAATTTTAAAATAAATTATTACTTTCGTTTAATTGTAAATTGTGTGTGACAACAATGACTAATTACAACAATTCATCAAAATTTCAGAAAGCCTCGTCTGTAGGTCTACAGGTAATTATTATAAATAAAATTATTATTTCAACAAAAAATATTAATAATTATTTTTATTATTTACAGGAGACTGAGCTAGATCTACTAAGGTTTGTGCTATTTCAAATTGATATCAATTTAGAATTGAATACGGATAAAATGTAAATTTTAAATGTGCTTTAAATATAATACCTGAACATTATTGAATGTGACAGTAAAAAGAACTAATGCTGATTACGAATTAAAATTAATTTTTGAAATATTCAGAAATTATATAATTTATTTACACGGTCCAATAAGTACCACGGAATTCGCATAATACTATATATAGGTACCTCTCGAGGTACCTGCTTGCATGCCTTTTTTATAAAAATAATTTTGAAGAGATACATACATAAACGTGGGGCACGTATTTTTTATTTTGACAAAATTAATCACATTAAAAATCCAAAATTATAATTATTGAAAATTTAAATAAGTATTTAATATGTAACGTAGAACGTAGAATGCTTCCATTTCTCCTATACCATCCTATACAAAATAATTTGACGTCACAGAAACATTTCTTTCTCAATTTAAAAAACTATTTTCAGATAGTCATTTTTATGCACAATTTCTGCAAATAACAACAACAAATTAGAGTTTCTAGATTGTCTTAGTAGAAATGAAAGAAAAGAGAAGCAAAATTCTTCAAATTGCAATGAATTTTGTGCAAAATGAACTATTATTACAGACATAATTTTTAGCATAAGGCAATTAGGAATACATAATTTTCATTGTGCAATATAATTTTCATTGTGCATGTGCAAAATGAGCCATGTAAAAGTTTCAAAGTGTCGCTAACGTGGCGCTAGTAGTTTTAGAAAAAAATAACATTTTTTAAAATTATTTTTTTAAAGATTTTGACTATTATTGGGTTTTTCACTTTTAAGCACGCCCTTATATAAGATTTATATATTTAATATGTTTTTCACCTAATATCAGGTAGGTACCTACGAGATTGTAATAAAAATTTTCAGTGCCATGTAAATAGCCTATTATTTGAAATTACCTATTATGTTAAAATAATTATTAATCTAGTGACATGAAAAATGTTGCCTTGAATTTTGGAATTTTAAAAAATTCCGTAATCAGCATTATCAAACTGTATACACCTTTCTTTAACGTAGATATGTACTCAAGTTATGCGACAGCCTGTATGCAAAAGCGTACAATTAATTTGTAATAACGGTTTGTATTTACACGGTATTTATTATTTAGACTGTTTAGTCAATTTCAAATAGGTTCATCAATAATTGTTATTATTTATAATTGTATTTATTTTAACGAGTACCTGATTAATTTGGCATGATTTAATTTAATTTGTTGTTAAACGAATTGAAATAAACAAATAAATATTTAATCCTGATTGGACATTAGTCCAAAACATTGCAAATGACATCATAAAATTTATCATTGCAATTATTTTTAAATGTATAACGTGTGCTAATGATAGTGATTAATTTGATTTGAATGATTGAAACTATGACAGATTTGTTTTATACGGTGAATCCCCTGTTTCGGCGCCAATGGTTCGCGAATCTAATAGATCGGGTCGTTGGTGTTAGATTTCGCACACCCATTTGCGTGATTTATGATGCAAACTGACACCTTACAACCCCAGTTAACCCCCCTGTTATGCACGCCACTGCTGAAGGGTAAATCTACTGGTAAATCATAAATTTACCGCATTCAATTTAAACCTATAAAATAGATAATTAATCTGCACATAATTTATTTAGAAAATAAGTAAAATTAAGCATTTTTTGATAAGTAAAGTTATAGTATCACTGGTAATACAGGATGTATGCTTATTACGAAATAAAAGGAATTTTTAAAAAACTGGATTCACACTATTACAAATCAAAATAAATTCAAGTAATGTGTACGGAGAATAAGATTATTTTACTCATTATAAAACTTTTATTAAATTATTAGAAGTTATTATTATTTTCTTTTGAGAATTTTTTTGGCCCGTATAACTTTCTATAATTATTCAGTAAAGCAAAGTAATTTTGGAATTTTGGCCAACAAATCAACAAAAATCAATAATAATGTATTTTTATTTAGTGTTGCTGTATAATTATAACAACAAAAAGAAAAATAATAATCAAACGCGTATTATTGTATATATTTCTAGTACGAAACTTTAAGGAGGTTGGTGACCGTGTATTAAAATGATGATGAGAGGCTGAAATTTATACAGTGCCTTCATTTCACTATTTAGGTCCTAAATTTATTTTTTTTAAATTTTCGTCTATCCGGTTTTTGAGTAATTAAATGTTGAAATTCGCTCGTTTTACATGGACTCTTATGGCAATTCACTAAATTTTTGTTTAAACTATATGATAAAATGATGAAAAATTAACAGAACTTGTATTAATATTTCCAATAAACCTTTAAAAATAAGTTCTTGAAGATTTTGTGTACTTTGTCTAAACCATTTGCAAGTTATTTAAAAAAAAAATGTAAGCATGTCAAGCATTTTTGATTAGGGAATTAGTAATTATTGTAAAAATAAATATCACAGCAATGAAATGACATCAGCCAACGTGCGTTGAGGCGTTGAGCTAATTTTGTTTTACATTATCAAAAATATTTTTATTTTCATATCCTCCCTCTAAGGCTAATGTCTGGGTACGCCACTGCAGGCGTCCCCAACCTCCTTAAACATAGGTGTACTGCGTGGTCTAGTGTCGGTCTAGTGGTTATCGTTCTGGCGTTTGGTTCTTAGGTTTCATGGTTCGAATCCCGTTCATGGTTGCACTTTATCATCGATTTCAGCATTGTTGGGTTGATCGAGGTGTTGATACATCGACGCGTCGTGTGTAATTGTGCAATAAATGCTATGATTTTTAATTTTGCTTCTTTACGGCCTAATTAATCTATTTTAAAGAATATAAAATATAACATCTATTTGAGATCACTGAGACATTTTTAAAGATTATCTCTGCGACATTGCAAAAAGGTAACAAGGGGCGGACATTAGAAGTCGCTGCAAGTGCTCTGAGATGTTTTTGGGACATTTAATTGAACATCGCATGTGTAATATTAACATCTCTGCGACATTGTAGAGATTGAATTTTGTTTACTGGCTAGGTACCTAATCAGTAAGTCAAACTAATACCCTTAACGTATGAACTCGAAGATATGATACACCCTGTATAATAATGGCCCATTATTAAACTTGAAACTAACTTTTCGGTAATTATATTATGTTACAATCTTAAATTATGGATAATCCCAGCAGATTGCAAAAACCGCAGTTCACGATCGCATTTAATTTTAATATATAATGTGGCCTATTATTTTGTTATTTACCTAATTTTTAATTTATACTACCTACAGATCTTAATAATATTATAATTATTATGATAAAGATTTTTAAGCAATTATATTTGTGAACGATACAAAAAACGCAGCTCTTAAACTGAATGAGCAACGAACGCATCTCTGAATTCAATTGTTTTTTGTTTGTTATGCATACAATGCATTGTCGGTTACATTATTGCGGGATATTTTATTAAAACTATAAACTTTGACCAAAATGAGTAAATAATCAATAAATTTATCATTAATCTACCGATTTTTATAATAATTAAGATGTAGTAACATAAAAATGAGTTAAATTTAAGTGCAAGAGTACGAAGATCTTCAGAAAGTAAGTTTTATTTCATTGAAATATAAATTTGAATTTACATAATAATACTAAGTATTATTATTATTAGTTAAAGGGATAATACATTGATGAATTGTAGATGAAAAATATGATTTGCATTAAGCATTTTATTACGCTATTTGTTTATTATATCTGCATCCTAATTTCAAAAATTGAGCAGGAAAACAGCGTTTTAATTTTGATTCATTTTATAAAGTAGTCTGATGGTGTCAAAATATCGTTCCTAGAAGATTGGTTACAATATTCATTGTTAATGCTTGTTGGTTAAATTAGCCATTTATACTTATAATTGGGTAGCTCTGAATTTTGCTTCTTTTGCACGTATTTGTATGTTTTAAACATCGATTATGATGCATGTCTAATAAAAAATGGATTTTCATTTAGTAATTATGCATTCAAAATGTGGTTATTTACATCATTTTAGTCTAAAAAATGTAGCTTCCAAGCTACATGAATGTATCGGAATTAAAAAGTGCAATATAAAATATTATATATGTAATAAATTAGTTTTTAAAAGTGTAATATAGCAAATAGTAAATTTATAAATAGTGCTACAGCAGCGCATTCTCTCTTCAATTAATTACAAATTTGTTGAGTTCATTAACCCATTAACAATATTTAATGAACCAGTAAAAATAATTGTGTACAATAGACTGGCCATAGAAATTTATTGGAATTTAAGGCTAGTAGTTAAACTGAAAACACATAGACTTCCATCTAGCAATTATTAAAATAATAACACAATGAAAATACCGAGAAATGCGGAACAAAAGCATACAGCAGAACATGTTATTTATTTAATTTAGAATACAACTCTTGTTATTTTTCAAAATAATGCATTTTACGGTAATTTAAATCATTTAAAAGGTCAAACATTATGTACATTCTATCACACATTATTCGCATGATTTCAAAACAAAAATAGTCGAATATTTTATCCAACACAACCGAATTCATTACTCTACTTACATTTTTACACGCAATTAAGAAAACAAAATTTTAATTTTTGCAATCAAAACAATAATATAAATTAATTTTGTTTATTTATTATTTGAACTTCACGGTGTTAAGATTTATTTGTGAAATGTACCGCGCAAAACAATTTCACTTTAATTTCTCTTGAACGAAAAATAAACGCAGCAAAAAATGTCACACTTATAAACAAAGAAGATAACTTTTCCTAGTTTCATTTTCTAATAAATACTTTAAAGTACATAACTTATAACTATTCAGGAAATGCAATAAGTAATAGCAACTTTACAGAATGAAAGTAAAAATTATTGCATTTCATAAACAAGAAAGTAGGTACCTAGTAGTAATGTTTTTTGTTATCATAACCATGTAAAATGCTAATAATGTTTAGAATTATCTTTAAAATGTTTCAGTTTATACTTTCGCAATAATTCCTGTAAAATGGTACATATTTTAATTATCTCATGTGATCTGAGATAAAAATATATTTTATTGCTCTTTAGCCTTTGTACGACGTTAACAATTTATTGCAATAATAAAAGTAACAGATATAAAAATGACAGACGGTTTTGCGATTGATTGATATAAATGGAAAAGAATAAAACGCTGATCAGGGCTGACTCCTAAAACATCGCTGATCTGCGAAGAAATGCACATGCACGTAAAATAGAATAAAATCAATCCAAACCGAGTATGTGAACTCAAGAAGGTTTCTTTATTTAGTTCAGTTTAATAGTTTTTCTCCAAAACCGAGTATGTGGGTTTCAAGAAGGCTTTAGTTCAATTAAGATAGATTCAGAGCTACCCAATTATAAGTGTAAGTGGATAATTTAACCAACCAGCGCTCAACGTTCGCATTTATAATTGAAATTTGAATTTTGTGGAAGCGCTAATTTGTTAATTTAGCACTTATACTTATAATTGAGAAGGTCTGAATCTAGCTTTAGAGTTTCTACTAAAATTGATAATGTGGGACTCAAGAAAAAGATTTTATTTTTCTGTATTTAGTTAAATTAATGTAGATCAGCGGGTTTTTAGGTCCATCTATGCATTTCTTCGCAGATCAACGGCGATTCAGCGGTCAGCGCAGATCATCGTATTACCCGATATAAATAAGTTTTTTTTAAATACTTACAAATACGATCATGATGAAAAAGGCCGCCAAATATGAACTTCTCGCCATCCACATACTGACGAAACGGTAATGTTCGCCCGTCACAACATTTCTGCAATAAAAATAATATAAATAACTACAAATTTAATCAATTAAAAATTATATTACCTTAAATAACCTTTGTTGTCCTCTTGCTCAGCCAAAGTCTTAATGCTAGCCATTAACAAATCATCGTAGCCCAAAAATTCGTCCAAAATAAATCGGCTAAATGGATCACCAAAACAAGAATCCTTATTAGGATCCAAAGTTACAATTTTTACAGGGATTCCTAATCTTTGTCTGGTAGCAGGCGACAGACGCAAAAAACCATATTCCAGCGAGTACTCGACTATGTATTCGTCTTCTGGCCACACTAAAAAAAATTATCAGTTAAAATAATATTATAGTTAACACTCTAAGTTCAGTGTAGAAATTATGATCTAATGTACTGTTCACAAATGGATATTTCGTGAGTCTAATTTGAATCTATCAATAAATTATAAATTAATCTTTTCCGATAGTAATTAAGATTCTCACCATTATTCATTTTCTCAGGATTCTGAAGAATGAAAGAATCCGCGTGTGAACAGGGCTTTACGGACATTTTACACGATTCAATTTATTGATTAATAAATAGATCAAGTTTATTTTAAAATTATTATTTCAAAATATAATTGAAAAACAGAACATGTTCTGAATGCTCAATAAATTACCAACTTATTGATCAAGATAAAATTGATGAATTATGTTCTTATTATACACAATTTTGTTTTAAATTGATCTATAATTGAGTTGTGTAAATCAAGCATTATGCAGCTATATCTCATTTATTTAAAGAATTCTGCGTTATATTTTTTAGACAAATAATTTATGATAATTTTACTCAAACGACAGTGTTCTGGATATTTGCCAGAATTTTTTTTGTTATGTGAAATCGGATTACGATTAACAAATAATAGGGTAGAATAGTTTACAAACTGTTTAATTCTTAAAATAATGAATTTATAAATCGCTTTTTGTCTTGCAAATTTAAAATAGTGATATATTACATGTTTTATTCCATAAGATCATAAGAGACCACATTAAATCTAGAGTATGGAATTTACTATAGAAATCAGAGACTCAAACCGAACCGGAACAGTGAACCCGAAACCAAACCTGAACCGTTAAAATATTTGGTAAACACATAACCGGATTCAAACCAATGTGTGCGAATCGATTCCAAACGGTTTATAGCATAAATAAATTTAACATTTTAAATTAATATTAAAACCGAAACTGACCCTTAAACCGCTAGTTCGAAAACCGGTTACCGGTTAGAATATGAAACACAGTGAACCGATAATCAAACCTGAACCGTTACTTTACTTTCAAAAATTCTTTCTGTTCCATGCTCAGTACGTTATATCCTCAAAAAAACATTCTCGAAGAACAGACACACCTCTGTATGTTGCGGTTCGAATCCCTGATTTAATTCATAGTAATATTTACCTGCCCTGACGAACTTTTCAACTTGAGGCACATCGGTTTTGAGTTCTCCAACGTCACTTTCGACCTCAGGTTTATTGGAGATGGTTTCGTTTATAGTCATGGGTTCTTGGGTCATATCTTCGACCTCAGGCGGAGGTTCTGCAAGAGGTGTTAACCCATCCCAAACAGTTACAGAAACAGGCACTTCTTTAGAACTGTTTATTGAGTTCGGTTGAATATCAACATCAGTACTAACAATAGAACTTTCTGTAGTATGATTCACTATCTCAGAATCATCCAAAGGCTCTGTTAGTTCATCAACAGCTGACGGTTCGATGTTAATAAACCCATCTCTCGCTAGCAGCCCTAGCATAGTGGCTAAGTCTTCAACTTTTTCCTGTTTGAGCTTTTCTTCTTTGGCGTACGACTGTTCAATATTATAATTTTGGTCTGCATTTCGAAGTATTTCCACCCGTAAAATGCCATCTCGTGGCCACTGATCTCTGACGTGTTCTAAACAAGTTGTAGGAGTCCGCGAAAAAGCGACGTGTATATACGCGAGCACGAAAAACGCAGTGATGGCTTTCAACAATATCACAAACTCGATAAACCGGCGAACTGAACGCGGAAATGTCCGGGCGTAAGCAATAGCGGCTTTAAAAAATAGCGCGTGGAATAAACGGTCACGCACGTTGAATAATGGGTTCTGGTTGTTGTTGTTTCGGACCCGATTTGTGTTCAAAATCGGGCCAGGACCGTGGTTATCTTGGTTTGCCGGACCCTCCATTCGCCCGGGCCCTGCAATGAATAAATATCTCGTCAGTTGTGAAACTCAATGAGAGAAAGTGATGATTAAAGTAACTGCATAATTAACTACACACGTATAATACATAATGGGCACATCAGTCTGTCCGTACAGCCAAGGACAATGTTTGACGAATCAAACCAGTGAAAGCAATAAACTAACTTCTCGCGGTTTGATATTTTGTAGTTGATTTCATCTGATGGTTTGATTGGCTGAGCGAAGACTTTGGCTGTACAGACACAATGACATGTGCGGGATCTATACATACATAAGGGGCCCAACAGTCTGTCTGTACAGCCAAGGACATCGTTTGATCAATCAAACCAGTGAAAGCAAAAGCAGTAAACTAACTTCTCGCGGTTTGATATTTTGTAGTTGATATCAGCTGATTACATAGTTTGATTGATTGATCGAAGATTTTGGCTGTACAGACAGAATGATATACTCGGGATCTATACATAAGGGGCACATCAGTCTGCCTGTACAGCCAAGGACATTGATGGACAAATCAAACCAATGAAAGCAGTAAACTAACTTTTCGCGGTTTGATATTTTGTAGTTGATTTCAGATGATTACATGGTTTGATTGGGTGTACGAATACTTTGACTGTACAAACAAACTGATATGCCCGGATTTATTAAGTACACAAGCATGATTAGAAAATGAAAGGATTTCTAGGTGACAATCGCTAAAAATGCATTTACCTTGAGACATATCAGAAAGTGGTCATTCACAGGAGTCCCTTGACAAATTGGTTGTGCAGGCGAAAGTGCGGTTTACATCCTGTAAGTAGAACAACATCTTCGTGAACTACTTACAGATAAGACCTAACCTGACAATCAGCTGTCATTATTATGCGTGATATCTTCCCGAAAAGTGACACTTAATTTTCAGTTGAAATTAGCGAGTGTTACACATATTTCATTGACCTTGTTTGGCAAATTTGCATTGAAAAACTACTACTCACGGCCTGTGTCCTGACGTAATATGGAAATATGGATTAAAAATTATTTCAGTGAAGGAAAATCGCACCTGTGAACTGTCAAATCTGACGTTTGCACAACTTTTATTTCCCAGTGGGTTTATTAGACGAACTACGGAGATCACTAATGAGAAACCTTTGCATAATCGTTGGTTTTACACTTTCAATTTGACCATATTTCAAAATATAAATGAAAACAACAATCCACTTTAGTATCACATAGCACTCACTTCTCGCTGTTCCCTGCAATGTGCTGCTCTCTTCGCGGCTGACGGCTGCACGAACCAAATGAACAGTGCATCTCAAACAATTTAATTTGCAAACAATACAATACAAATTTATTACTATTTATTCATAATATGCATAAATATACATGTTCTTTTACTACTCCTATTTATAAATTTATAGAATTTACATATACGTAATTCAAAATATTTTTAAACATTTTTAAACCCGAAAATATGATAATTTTTTTTTTGCAATATTCGAAAATAAATATTTATTATGTCTATACGCTGTTTGAAATAACGAAAGAATTTAGAATTAGATTTATTAAAAATTATGTTAAAGTAATTATTTATTCAGTGGCATGGAAAATATTCTTTTCAAACATGTTGATATTTATTTTTGGAATTTTTGAAAATTTCTTTTTGATCAGAATAGCAAACTTCTCGAATATTATGATACATTCTGTATTCTGTTGTTTTTAGGTTCAATACTTTGTGACGTCATGTTTGTTAATTTGTTTATCTAAAAATTGGGTCATAAATTCAAATACTTTTTATTTTGAACCCAAAAGTTTATATTTTCAATGAAAAGGTGGTACAAAAATTCGTAATATACGAGATAATATTAATTCTTATCTTATATCTTAAATTAAGTTACATGTGACGTCATCTGTACTACAAACCATAAAAACATTCATTTCTCGTGTACTATTAGGAATTTGCACACCGCATTTTCACTAATAATCTTAATTTTACATACAATACCAGAGTAAAATATCATTTCCTATTACAATACAAATGACATCCAATAAAATATACCAACACAAATCAACAACATAGGATACAAGACGCAAGAAATTCGATCTAATAATCTATATCGTGAATTATAACTTGGCTTAATTTTATGAAAAAATCTGCTTCCATACTCTTCGTATTCGTCTCTTCGGAAATTTATATCAATAATCAGATTTTCTAATAAAGTTATAAATACAAAAATTATAGAAATTAATACAGAAATGTCCAATGCTTTTAAATATGGTACAGTGGCAGTAGAACAAACAGAATGATGATAAAGATAAAATAAGAAACATAAATTAATAGTGGAGATAAAATAACGAATGTTTATAATGTCAGGACTGATCCAGAACGTGAAATATGAAATTAATATTATTATTAAACATGGTAGAAAAATGCAAAATAGGTAGTGTTCAAAAAGACGTTTGATTGTTAGTTGCACCACTAGAACTGTGAAATTTCCTGAAAAAATAAAATATTTTAGAGTTTATAATAAATATGTGCAATAAATTAACAACAAACAAGTATAATTTTGCGGCCATTTGAATATTCAGTCTTTAGTTTGCCACAATTTTGTGGTACAAATTGAACGGCTCATAAAAATAATAGTCAAAATGAAAAGTGGTCTAAAGTAATATTTGTCAATGACATGGCTCTAGATACAAAATAATCCATAAGAAATACAACGCAGAAAACCGCATTTCGATGTTTCGTTTAGTTTTCAAGTAATCACGATTTTTCACGTTTTCCAATGGGAGTTTCCAAGTCTATATATATATATATATATATATATATATATATATATATATATATATATATATATATATATATATATATATATATATAAATTTATTGGATATAAATTTTCAGCATATATAAGTTAGGTATAGGAAAGTGATAATAATTGTTAATTGTGATAGATTTATTACCTTTTTATCGAAATGAATATGTAACTGTTTTTTTGAAACGTGCAATAAAATGTGTGAGGTAGACAACATTGAAACCAAACCGTGAATAGATTTGTTCGTGTAAGATCGTTTTTTGGTCGTTTTGACTACGGAATGAACGACGGACCTGTGTTGCACTAAGATAAGATCTATATCTACGTATCGTATTTGGTCCTTGTCAGCGTGGTAAACGTATGTTCTCAGGGTCGGTGACGTCACACAGCATTGTTTTTCGCGCCACCTATTTTTTAAAATTTTATGATTTTTTCTGGCTTATTAGCATCTTTTTGGCAAAAAGGAAAAATACGGGTCTAATATTTTAACTTATAGATTAACATATTAAAAAATCAAAAAATCGTAGAAACCCCCATTTTCAACTTTGAGGTTGCATATTAAACTTAAGTTTATGTACATTCTCTGTATTCTTAAATATAATTAATTATTATTATTACTAATTCAGTTTTAGTTTGCTGCATTGTATTTCTCGCGCTTTAATTTAACAGTTTTTAATGAGTACAATTTTAAATAAACCGATTTTTAATTCATCGTATACAGGTTGGTGGAGGTGAAATGCGAACATAGGGAACATACATGACAATCAAACTTTCATGCCAGGTATCTTGATATATTTTGAAGTAGTGTCACAAAACGAAGTAATGTGAATTTGTGTGGCAAAAAGAGTAATCAATAACAGAAATAATAATAAAATCTAAAAGTGCATGTAAACTTTCTCGTTCTGCTCGTACACATACATTATTATGCAAAGAAATTTTTTAATGAAAATAAAAATCTCAATAATATGACAGTTACTTTGACATTGACAGTACTTATTCCACGTATATCAAGAGGCCTAGCATGATAACTCCATTGTCATATATTTCCCTATGTTCGCATTTCACCTCCACCAACCTGTATATCGCACAATTTATCGAACGTTATACATTGGGACATCCTGTATACATACCTGAGGGCCTAATTTCAATTTCGGAGTAGGTAGTAACATCAATTAATTTGAACTCTGTCAATATTTCTCCTGTTAATATTTCTACTGGAACTTTATTCCAAATTAGATCAATTTCTTCTACCGGAAACCGATCTAAAACATTATAAAATAACTAAAAATATTATGCATATTAGTTTGTTTTTAAACTAGATTTGTCCGGCTAGTTTTTAAATAGAGTATAGTAAAAATTGGTAATAGAAAATGCTGTAATTTGGAAGGTATTTCAAAATTTGCCTTGGCACTCAACGTGTCAACTGCACAAAAATCTCCCCTGTGGTGTATACTCCGCCCTCTCTACCGACAACTCACCAACATGTGAGGCTGCCACACCCAAGTTTATAAAATAATTTAAAATATTATGCATATTAGTTTGTTTTTAAACTAGATTTGTCCGGTTAGTTTTTAAATAGAGTATAGTAAAAATTGGCAATAGAAAATGCTGTAATTTGGAAGATAGATATTTCAAAATTTGCCTTGGCACTTAACGTGTCAACTGCACAAAAATCTTCCCTGTGATATCTTCCAATATGTGAGGCTGCCACACCCAAGTTGGGTAAAAGGCGTGCAGATGAATAAAATAATAATTCTCCGTACATGATCCTAATTTAATCGCGCACTTCTGCGTGTCGAAAGGAAACTTTCTAAAGTCTCTTGTGCAGAATGTGTTGAAGATGACTCTCTCGCTGTAGAGAATGTTCCCTTGCGGGGCGAAGCCCCTCCAGAACTGCGTCATTTCGTTTTCACTTGCGCGCATTTCTCCTTCGGTTGTTGTCAACCATGGCCGCCATATCTGACCGTTCACTGCCTGGCGGGTTGTCTGCGCGTTGGGCCCCAAACGCGCGTCGAGCCATCTTTGGTGCAGGAGGAGTGTGAACTGTACTTCCTAGCAAAGAATTGTAGAATTAATAAGGTAAATTTAGACCTACCGCCTACCCAATGGGCTACTTGCATCACTAGTTTTTATTAAATATTTTTTAGTACATGCTCTTTAAAATCGTTCTTTTCGAACTGTTTTAAGGTGAAACCGAGTCTCTTTGAACATTCAAGGGGGATTAAATCGCATATATTCGCGTTATATACAAAGTTAAATCGTATCATCAACGACAGCGATGTTAAAACAGATCAACAATTTTATCTGTGAATTAGTTGACAGCATATTATGAAAGGTTTTGATGTTATTATGGTTGTATCTAATGTATTAAGTTCGTAACGAATGAATTATAAGTATCTAAGGTATTATACCTAAGTAACTAATGTATTATGTTGTTTATAATTATCAATAAATGTTGCGTATTAAAAGGTAATAACAGTTGATGATACGATTATAAAAATATAAGATGCAAAAATGGTGATTTTGTGCAAAGTGAAATTTTTCCGCACTCTAGACGTGAGATTTTTGATCGAGACGAAGTCGAGATCAAATACACGTCGCGAATGGGGAAAAACACTTTTCCTGACGAGTTGTACACAATATTTTGTAAAATTCAGTAATAGATTCCTTATTATTTTAATTGAATATATTTGTTTTCATATTTTTACGTCAAATACTCAAATAATTAAGTCAGTTTTGATGCAATGACATATTTTTTATTGTCATTTAAATTTTAATTTAAACTCATTTGAGTTTGGAAAAGTACAATTTTTCCTAACTAGAATGGAAAATTTTTATTTTTAAACTCATTTGAGTTTGGAAAAGTACAATTTATTCTAATTAGAATGGAAAAATTGTATTTTTCCAAACTCAAATGAGTATTGAAAAGTTAAACAATTCTATACTGAATTTTACAAAATAATAAATAATTACCATGTTTTCGACTTTCACGAAACGAATGTCCTGCAAAGTAACGGACACGTTAACAACCGTCGCAAAAACGTCCTGCAAAACCGGGCGCCCATTTCCGTCAGACTTTGGTCCCCCCTTTGCAACGACAGCGCAGTCCCCATCAGCATGAAACAATCCACAAACTTCTTCCCCATTTCCACGATCAAAACTGTTCAACGTGAAATGCAAATGACAACTGAATATGGTGTGCAATATGACATTACAGCGTATCCGGAACCACATCTGGTAATGTACTTAGAATATAAAAACAGGGCCGGTGCGGACCACATTCACACGAGATATTACACGTTGTTCAATGAGAGTTTAATGATGAAAATGAGAATGAAGGTTTATGAAAGAGCTGCAGGCGACTGAAGTTATTGGTATGTTAAACTTAGGGACTAGAATAGTGTTCTTTTTCTATGATTGTTTTGAACAATTAATAGTTATTTTGATCTAGGTCGTAAAAATTATTTTTATAACGAATGTTAACTACGTTCGAAATAAAAAATCTTTACAAAATTTTTAACCCCCATCCCTAATTTTGCCATCGACTCTGGAAAAAACCAGAGACTCAGACCGAACCAACTAAAGCCGGAACGACTCGCAGCTATTTTATCGAACCAAACCGAACCGTTAAAAATAATTCGTTAAGTTCTATTAAATGTTAATGAACATTGTTGTATTCTCTATAGTTTTTCGTCAAGATATTTTAGAAATTAATTATATTTTTGTTCAAAACTGGATGTTTTTTAAGAAATCGTTGAACCAAAACCAGAACTTGAACCTCTTTTTTTTTAAACCGGTAAACGGTTCAATGCAAGAAGAAATATGAAAACCGGAACAAAACCGAATCATATTAAGCATAGTGAACTATGTATGGAAAATATCATGAGGATCGGACAAACGCTCTAGACTCTAGATCTTGATTTTTGACCTCTCATAATCCGAACTAATAAAAACATAATTTATGTTTCGTTGATAAAGAAAAAAAAAATGCGTACGTTAGAGCGATTTTTAATTTATCACTTTTTATATCCGATCTATTAAACATTCTTAACAATTAGGTAATGGAAACAATAATTATTGTTATTTTGGTATAAGAAATTTATTTTATGTAAAAATTTGTACAACTTTTATAAAAAAAAATTGAATATGAACAAAGCAATTTAGGAGTATGTCAGGAACAGAATAAGAATGTTTTGATTGCTGGTTGAATTTGATTATTTGAATATATTTGTATTTCAGATGTTTATGCTAACCCTTATTAAAGAAAATGCATGATTTTTGTATAACATGTATTAAGAAATATTTTTCATATTTATCTAGAGTACCTAAATATTTAGTTACTACTCTATTTTTATTTTTTACCTAGAGTACCTAAATTTTTACCCTTGTAGTATATACAGTTCTCAATGTATCAGTGAAAGTATGGTTGCTTTCATAATAGTAAACAAAATATTATTTTTAATGATTTGTTTATTTAAAAAATAGTTCTGTATAATATTTTATGTTTATTACGACGTTTATATTCCTAAATAAATAATTTATTATTATGAGTTCTGGAAGTTTCTTACAATCTAAGATAGTATATTTCTTTAGGTTTTGTTTCATGTTATTTAATTTGAGTTGGAAAATTAAAATTGCGCAACATAAAATTAACATAGAAAATGAATTAAAACTTTAATAGAAGATATTACATAACCCAGTTATATTCCAGTTTAAAAAAAAAAAGTTAAATCAGTTTTTTAAAAAAGCCTTCAAAATGCAAGGAAATAAAACCAGTTATTACGTTGTAAAAAACTTTAATATCCATGTAATACTAAAATACAATATTTAATACAATAACAATCCATGTACCGTCGTATAATAAATATAAATAAAAAACACTTTATGCAGGTATTAATTTATTTCTTGCATCAATAAGAGCCAAAATACCCGCCACGGAAGAAATTACCCCCAAAAACCCAACAGTAGAAGGGGATAACTTAGTATACCCCAAAGCAGTTAGAGGAATAAATACATCACAGCTATTTTTAATTGTATCAATGACTACATCTCTATGAGACTGTATCTCTAATAATGCTCTGCCAGTAGAAATCAAAACATCATTGATTGTTCTACAATTTCGAGGGCAAATAACGCGTTGTTCCCTTTGGATAATTTGGTAGATTTCATAGAAGTCTCTCACAAGATTCATTGTGATAGAGTACAACCAATACCTGTTTGAAATATTGCTCCATTTATCAGAATCAACTTCGCATAAACCAGATCTGCTAATCCAAAGCATGTGATCACTTAATAAAAATAAAGCGTTGCTGATTTTGCTGGAGGATACAATAAGACGAATAGCTGCATCTGGGTGATTTACTATTGGCAGAACCGAATATAATGTGTCGATGCATCTTCCCAATCGTAGAACTGTAATGACGCAGTTGTAATAGTTGTTTACTGGTAAGAAAACTGTTTACTTACGTTTTCTGAAGGTGCTAAAATTATATTCCAAGCTTTTAAGCCGATCAATGTCCTTACTGCCTCTGATTTGCAGTCTGTGCCATAAGAATCTGCTTAAATACTGGAACAATCTGAAACAAATGACTGTAAGTACAGAAAATAAGGTTAGAACATCCAAAACAAACCTTATAAGCTTATCCCGCCCTGCAGTTTGATTATTCAGCTTTATTAAAACGTCCATTTTGATAATACACGTAGGTTTCGCAGTGGAACAACATCTATTAAACAATAATCAAAGTTCAAGCACAACTGACGTTTCGCAAACAAATTGTAAACAAAGAAAGAGATACATGGCCCACTCGAGCGGAAAAGAGACGGCATGAGTGAATCAGCAAGTCCAAGCAAGATAAGAAAACATAAAACATGGATATAAATTTTAGCCACAAGGTTGTGGAAAACCTCTCAGAGGAAACTGTAGATGTTAAACCACTCTTCCTGCCTCGCTTGTACCCGAATTCAAGTGATGAAGACACTCAAGAGGCTAAACATCTCGCCACCAGCAGTACCAAAAAGTGGTCGCCAGGCAAATGGCAAGATGCGAATCGAAAGAGCGCGTTTCGGCCTTACAAACAATCGGTTTGTACAGTTCTAACCAACTTACAAAGAGGTAATACTCAAGCAGAAGCTCCTGTGCCCCAAGAAACGGAAGTCGGGTTCCATACAAGAGCTGGGCAAGGGGAAGTAACAGTTGAAGACATTAAAAACGAACCAAACATCGATATTAAAGATAGTAGCGGTTTAACAGCTCTGCATTGGGCTTCTGCTTATGGACAATTGATGTCTGTGACTCTTTTGTTACAATCAGGAGCTAGATTAGACGCCGAAGGTCCTGATGGTGAAACTCCTTTGCTTTTAGCTGCAAGTGGAGGCCACCATGACGTAGTTAGACTTTTGCTTGGGGAAGGCGCAAATGTAAACCAATTAGACCATGTAATATTTTTTTAAATCTTCAAATGTTTATTGTTTTAATATAAATTTCTTTTTTTAGGTGGGAAATACTGCTTTGATGTATTCGGCGTTTGGAAACCATCCTCATTGTTGTAATGAGTTACTACTACGTGGTGCAGATGTAACTATTTCTAATATGTTTAATGATACTGCTTTTTCTTTAGCTTGTGCTAATAATAGTAGTTTGGCTCAAGCAGTTATAGAAAATTGTCTTATTACTCTTTTGTCGCCCATTTCGTAGTCTTAGTTGATTGTTATTGTTATTTTAATGTAGGTATATAACGTTACAAAATACTCATAAATATATTGTTTTATTACTAAACAAGGACGTTGTTACTAAATCAATCGTTTTATTTTAAATTACATTGTGTATAAGGTAAAAGGATAATGTAGACAGTACTTCCAGCATTACCAATATATATGTATGTTCTCGACGTTGTCAAGAGATGGAGACTGCAGTCTTATTTAGAATCGACCTAAAATTAAATTACTCATAATTCTTTAATTGAGCGATATTAAATTCTGCAATTATTTTTATTTCAATCTAAAGGTCAAAATAATGAAATAGATTATATTTTGAACAATTTCAGTTAAATATTTTTGGAGATTTGCAATTTTTAAAATCAATATTTTCATATTAAGTATTCTACAATAAAATATATACTCATACGTCATACGGAATATTTTATTTAATAATTTTTTAAACAATTCAGGGGTTTACATTTATTTCTTAAGTGACAGATTTTCCTAAGATTCTCGCATACTTATACCTATTATGTTATTAGATAATTTGTTGATAAATAATTGCTGCCATATTTTCATATTACGTAGGTACAGAAATGTACACTCATACGGAATATTTTAATCAGTAATTTGTTTAAAAAATTTGGGGTTCAGGTATAGAAATTTAAATTTATTTCTTAAAGTGAGAAGATTTTCTTAAGATTTTCATGTTATTACAATCTATAATTAAATTGCCTACTTTACTTATTACTCAATAGTGTTCATAATTTATTTTAATTATTTCGGAAGGTAACATACAGATCTTGATAATATATTTTTTTATTACTTTCTGCACATGTTTTGCATGGTGGAAAGTCTGGAAATCTATATAGAAAATTTTATATTTCCAATTATTAGTAGGTAGGTAAAGTTTGTACAAAAATATATCGTTATACCTTTGACTTACTAAGCTTGCGGAATGCCGCACACAGCAGGGAGTAGCACTACCTGGCGCGAGGGACAGGATTAACAAAATTTGAAATACACTAAAGTTTTTCATTTCAATTCATAAGACATTTTAAAATTTCTATTAGTAATGAATTCCAAAAATCAAATAAGGGATTTGATCTTTTCGTCAAATTAGGAAAAAACAAGATTATTGAGAACATATCTTGAATCTTGAGAGAATTAAGATTTTTAAATAAAATAAAATAGGAAAATATTTAATACGTACCTGTTCTTTCAACGCCATAAATCAAGCTTAAATCCGCTTAAATGTTTAACTATAGGCCTGCTGTGAGGGCCATAACGATATACCTTTGGACATACTATACCTGCTACTTTACTTAACTAACTTACTAGAGATGTCGAATAAAAAAATATAATAGATTTAAAAAAATATATTATTTCTTTTTTCAAAAGCGCTTTACCGATTAATCGACAATTAAAAATAGATTTTTTTAAAATCGTTTACAAAAATCTATTCAATTTGATTTTTTTAAAATATACTTTGATTTGTTTTCTATATAATTGCAAATGTTACATTATTCGACTTGTGTTGTTTTTATTAGGAACCTTGCTAAGAGTAGCAGTTAATTTTGAACAATAATAAAATATAATTTATTTTGAATTAAAAAATCTAAATGAAATATTCGATTCAAGGAATATTTATTTTAAATTCAATTTTTTTAATCGATTATTTTCTAGATATTTGTTTTGACTTCCCTAGTAGATCCCTATTGTTATTTTGGTTGTAAACCATTTCTCGTAAAAAAATTACATAAATCTGATAGATGGTTTTTAAAATTGGATCGGTAAAATTTCTTGCAATATCAAGAAAATTATATTTTTATTTTAATACCTACGTAAAATTTTTAAAATATCCGATTAGGTACGTCAAGAAGGTAGGAAAAAATGACGAAACATAATAGTAGATAATAATAGGTGGTGGAGTTGAGAGCCCTTTAGATAAACGATCAGAAATATTTTCACTTATAATATAATATCACATGTGCATTAATTCTTTCCGGAAATTTTCAACAACGTCTTAATTATTTAGCTCGAGTGGTTCACGGAGAGCTAATTACGTTGTTGAAATACACGATAGAAAATTTCCTGAACATGAATTATTATTATGCACGAGTGCATATTCGGTAAGAAAATCGCAATGACACCGCCACTATATTTTTGAATTCTTTTTACAATCGAAACTTGTAATATTTACTAAATTTGTTTTAAACATTAATAAATATATTATTTACCTTATTAATTGGTTATTTACTGTCAAAATGACAATTGAACCAATGTTTAATTTAATGACAAACAATTAATTTCAGTTAAGTGCCTCAAGTTACCAGTAAAAATTTCCGCTAAATTTTTACATAATCTTATTGTAATAAATTCTTTTATTGGCTGTTATTTGTGTCATACGATTTTCATAAGAATTTTAAAATTTTTAGTATAAAAATAGCAGACTTAAAAAATTAAATGTACAACAATAGCAATATATACTTAGATTCAATTTATTTGTCATTAGTTCGTCACCTATTTGTATTCTTTATCATTTATTACATGTTTGTTCTTGAATTAGTTTTTATACCTTTGTTTTTATTTTTAAATTGAGTTCATATTTCACAACTCTGTTAATTAATTTAATTTTTGCTGTTGTATACAGGATGTTTCTATACCTCTGCACGAAACTTTAATAGATTATATAATTTGATATATTGATTATAGATAAAAAAGATTTTTTCAAAATTCGCAAAAATAATGGTAGTGAAAATATTAGTTCCATTTGTTTGAACGTCCGTATATTATTATGTTATTTATAAAATAAAATTATAAATACTATAAGACTAAATAGTCACTTGTTATATAATAATTAATAAATACACAGTTAAATGGACTTTTAAACAAGAGACACTAAAATTTTCACTAACTTTATTTTTGCGATTTTTGAAAAAAATCTTTTTTTATTTATAATCAGTATATCACATTATATTCTATTAAAATTTCATGCAGAGGTATAGAAACACCCTGTATAGTCTATAGGTCAATGCATAGCAACAATTTTACACTACTCTCACTCCGTGAGAAAGTGTTAAGTTATAATTAAAAGATTAAAATAATGAGGCAAACGCGTTCAAAGTAGACAGCTATATCAGAGTTTAATTCTTCTGATTCATAAAAATTTTAACTTTTCAATCAACTTTATCGTAACAATAAAATCAATTCTTGATAATTCATAGTGTCTATCCGCACGTAAACTTAATCTACATGATAAGAAATCGTATTTTCCAACTAATTTGCATGTTTGACTTTAAATTATTGGCTGTCAACATTATCAGCGCGATTTTTCATTTAAAAGACATCCCCGTGTTCCATTTAACCATTTTGTGTTTGATTCCCGGATAGTGCAAAATGGTTATCAAAACAGCGTCCGGAAAAGAATCTCAAAGTACGAGTAGTTATAGTTTCAAAGATGGATTTAAGGATTTTAGAAATGTGATGAATATTTTGATTTTGCAAGCGGTTGCCATTGTGACTGTGTTTGTTCTTTACATGGCTATTAAGTATAATATGTCGGATACTTTGATGCTTCATATTTGCTTCTGCACTGTTGGGGTAAGTACAATAATTTGTTTAAGGTGGTTGGCTTCTAGCCGTTAAAATGGTGAAAAGTATGTTTAGTTTTCCCATTAAAATTGAAGTAAAAATTGAAATTTTCGAATTAACTAAGATATTTTTGAAAAGTTTAAGGATGCTCCCTCTTTGCTCTAATGCCAATTTATTTAGTTTTTTCTTCAATTTTTTTATGTGCATGGCTAAACATGTCTAATTTTGTGAATATTTCATGTGTATTTTAATACAATCCTACATAAAAATTAGAGCAAAAAGAGGGCAACTTCAAGCTTTTAGAAAACGTCTTATTTGTTTAAAAAATCTTTCTGTTTAAACCAATTTTATGGGGAAAACTGCATGTTGTTTTTCGCTATTTTGACGGCTTGTGTTGATCCATTTTAAATTTAATTTTCTGGAATACAAAATTCAAAAAGTGTTAAATTTATTTATTCAGATATATAATTTAAATCTTTGTTTATTAAAGTAATACAGAGCGTTTAGCAAAACCTGTAATTTGACTGCGCAACCTTTGGAGATTCTACGGCGATTCAGAATCCTGGAAAAGAAGAAGTTTTTTCTTTCTCTTTCGTGATGTTTGCGAATCTCTTAGTGCGCGTTATCACTATCAGCATTGAACAATTAATGGTCATTAATTTGAACATTTACGATCATGATTCTTCAATTACATTTGTCTTCTGTATTCGAATGTATTTCATTTCAATTTATGCTAATAAATAATATTTTTCTCGTCATTCGAAGTATAAATAGGTACATTTTTTTGAGACAGCCTGCATATAAGCCGGGGAAGTAACAAAGCATAAACAAATACAGAAAATGCTTAACTATATTGATCCTTTCAACCGCGTTTACAACTTGACTCTTAAAATATGAGTATAATTCCATTTTCTTTCTACGAATCATTTCTATTCAGATGAAACCATTGATTCTAATTTACTTCATTCTCAAATGTTAAATAAATATTATTCTTTCAGTATGCTCTCTTGATGACAAGCGCAATAATCTTATTTGCTGGGGACAACATATTCGGCAGACCATTAACAAGATACCATAAATCTGTTGTGCATGGTGTCACCATAGGAATCGGGTCTGTTTTAGCGCTAACCGGAATATCCATCGAAATCGACTCAAGAGGAGACGAGTGGCCTCATTTCAGCTCTACACACGCCGTCACTGGTAAGAAATGAGAAGACATTGTCAAGAAAGCCATTTATATACTCTATTTAAAAACTAATCGGACAAATCTGAAGTTGGAATGCTAGAACTGATCGTTTTGATTGGCTGATGTAACACCAGTTTTATACCACACAAAATTTGTAATTTACTAAACAAATGAATGTTCTCCATCTCGTCAGCTGTTGTCAGACTGTATCGAGTTTTCCCGCTGATAGATCAAATTTAATTTTGCCGCCAAAAAATCTAGTGATATTCTGAAGTTGGAATGCTAAAACTGATCGTTTTTGATTGGCTGATGTAACACCAGTTTTACACCACACAAACTTTGTAATGTAAACAAACGAATGTTCTCCATCTCGTCAGCTGTTGTTTGTGACTGTATCGAGTTTTCCCCTCTGAAATATAATAATACTGGAACGTGCACTCCCTATGCTCGTTGTGTACGAAAAGCGAGCCGAGAGAGACAGCTACTCGACTGTGATTCTATCGTTGTCTTTCACCAATCAGGACTGTACGACAAAGACGCAATCAGTCGCGAGTCGCTGTCGGCACCAATCAGAAGCCGCGAGTCGCTGTCTCTGTCGGCTCGGGTACCAATCAGGACTGTACGACAAAGACGCAATGACCAACGACTCGCTGTCTCTGTCGGCTCGGGCTGGCGTCGCGAGTGCACGTTCCAGTATTATTATATTTCAGTGGTTTTCCCACGGATAGGGCAAATTTAATTTTGCCGCCAAAAAATCTAGTGATATTCTTCTCGTATTTACTCACTGTAAATATGGCTCAGCGAGACAACTTCAAGTTTGTCCGTTTAGTTATTCCAGCATTTAGGATCACTAAAGCGTTTGGGTCGTTGCGAGACCGAAAAAAGTCGACAATTTGAACATTTGTTACAAAACTCGTAATAAACGTGCAAAAACATTAAAATTAATTAAAATTAAATTCTTGAAAGAATTAAGATATCGGGTTTTGATTTATGGGGATATGCCTCTTTTTTCATTACCTTTAAAATAAGGTGAAACTCGACAAAGCTTGCTATTTAAAAATGTTGGGGTGGTCATCCCCAAAAAATACTCCACATTGCATTGAAGTTCTAAACTATCTAGGAATGAAGTTTTTGTGACTTTAGTGATCCCCAAATTTTCAATTTTTTCTCTTCACTCGTTCAAAACTTATAGCTCCGTCCCGGGACTTTTGGGAAACCCTGTATAATTTAGTATGATGAATTTACGTAGCATTTTTGAAAGATTTTTTTGATTAATTAGCATATGTGTTTAAATGGGCTATGAGTCAAATTCTCTAGTTACCAAAACCACGAAAAAACAATGTTAGGAGAGAAGAGGCATGAAAGGGACAATTTTTTAAAAATCATTATAGTTAAGCAAATGCAAATTATATCTTTAAAAAAGTACATATTATTAAAGATATATGATTTAACTATCTTCTTGTCACATAAATAATTAAAATCAAACTGTATTAAACTGAAAATTTATCTAAATAAAAAATCATGCAAATGTCCCTTTCAAGACTTTTACAGGTATGAAAGGGACACTTCCCGATGTTAAAAGGAACGCTTACATTATTGACGACAAATGGACGTCAATGACAAAAATGTTTGGATCTAAGCAGTAACAATGCTTTTAGTTGTCGCATAAAGTTTTAAAAATAATGTATTGTTTTTAATAGACCTTTATGTCGTATAAAGGTTGAACCAGAGTATGTGAAAAGAAAAGAAAACGCGCTGCAGGATAGTTAACTTATTTTTAAAATGTATACTTTCTTTTTATCAAATCAAGGCATATAGGGCGTAATTACCATCTAAACACACCATTATATACATGTTTGATATTTTTGGTATGGATATACATGTACCTTTCATAACTTTACGCATTGACCCTTTCAATACTTGTATGCACAAACACTATAATAATATTTTATAAAACAAAAATGAACGCACCTTTTTAGAAATACTCAAGCTTAATTATTATACCCTTAGACTAGTTACTTATTACCAATAAAATATAATTAATATAATATACTAACTAATTATTTAAAAAATACTCAAAAGTCGACCACTTGGATTTTTATAATTTTTGATATGAAACAAAACACTAAATGCCCATCTATCTCCTGAAGTATAGTAGCAAAAATGTCTTTATATTTTATAATATTTTCTCATATACCTATGGCACACTGGTCGAGGAGCATCGAGGACCATCGAGTAACTCCTCGATAAACCGATAGAACGAACCCCGTCCTCGACGAAAAATAGGGGCGCCGCTATTTTCATCGAGTTGTTCCTCGATGAAACGAATGTATCTCATTTCAGACGTATCTTTTGTATTTAATTTCACGCAAAACTTTGATGTATTTCTCACCGATGAAATAGAAATCCATCGCGGACGGGTGCGTTCTTTCGTTTCATCGAGGAGTTACTCGATGGTCCTCGAAAGGTGTGCCATAGGCATTACAGTAGTAGCATCTTATGAAAAAATCTGCAAATTTACAATACGTAGGTACCATAATTAAAATATGATCAGTGTTCATACTTGTCCATTTAATGCCACCTCTCCACTACTTTTATTTTTTGAACATACAGTAAACGAATAAATCTTTCAGGTCTAATTTCAATGATCCTAATGATCATAGCATGCTGCGGCGGTTTCCTAGCAGGTCACGTGCAGAAGCTCTGCCATCTTGTCCCAATCATAAAACCAATCTGGTGGAAGATCTTCCACAACTCCATCGGCTTGCTCGCCTACGTGGTGGGCATGGTTGCCTTCTGCTACGGCTTCGAGACCTGGTGGTTCGATCTGGTGGCCACATGGGAACAGAAAGTCTCTGTCATTGCCGTGTCATCGGTTGTCACAGCGTGGGCTGTCATCAGTCCACTGATGACGATTTTAGGTTATGTGAAGACTGCATTTGGGTTTGATTGATTATTTATGTACAAGACTGTTTTATTTATATTTTTATATTTTAATTCGAAATAAAAATTACCTTATTATTATACCCTTTAATTTTTTTTCCCGAATTAGGTAAGTTATGTCTCAACGTAAAGTTCGTCGCCGATTCGAGTCGGGACTACGGCGTCTAAAATCATGGCGATCATGGCGTATAATTTCTATCCCCACCTTATGACGACTTAAATTCGCTTATTACAGTCGTCAACGAATAGGGTACTTAACACCTATGCTGATTTTTTTATAAGTTAAACTGTTTTTGAATCTAAGTTTGACGTATTTTTTTATTTTGCATAAATTTTATTATTACAGGAGAAAAAAATTATTGAAAATTCAGGTATTTTTCGCGCTCTATGTGACGTCACGTGTGCTTCGCATGTTTGGGTTAAGTTTCGACGTACCGTCGTAGTGTTAGACGAAGACAGCAAACATCTCTCCCAAATAAAACATCAGCGCACCTAGCGGGTTATGGCATAATCTGGCTAGTAGAGCACTGCACGGGCCGTAATTTTGGAGCCCGGCCCGCCCGAAGCCCGACTATTATTAGGCCCGGCCCAACCCGGCCCGACAATTTCAAATTTTACCAAAGCCCGGACAGCCCGAAGCCCACCTGCTATTTGGCCCGGCTCGGCCCGGCCCGATATTTTAAAATAAAAACAAAGCCCGGCCCTACCCGGCCCGAGATTATTGAGACTTGGCTCGGTCTAACTAAACCTCTAAAATTTAGTTTGTGTACGTGTTATCGTGTTACATAAATTTTTTTAGTAACTGTAGGAAATTATTGTAATATATAACTTAGAAATAAGATTTTAATTTAAAAAACTCGGCTCGGCCTATGCTCGCAGCATAAAAGACCCAGCTCGGTTCAAGCCCGTTGCATATCGGGCCCGGTTCGGCTCAAGCCCGTAGCATAACAAGCCCGGCTCGGCCCAAGCCCGTACCATAACAGGCCCGGCTCGGCCCAAGCCCGTACCATAATAGGCCCGGCTCGGCCCAAGCCCGGAGCATAACAGGCCCGGCTCGGCCCAAGCCCGGAGCATAACAGGCCCGGCTCGGCCCAAGCCCGTTATAGTACAATAAATAGTAAGCCCGGTTAGGCCCAAGCCCGTGATATGGTAGGCCCGGCTAGGCCCGAAGCCCACTATACTTAAAAGAAATAAAGCCCGGGCCCGGCCCACGGGCCGGGCCTTGCAGTGCTCTACTGGCTAGCACACGTGACGTCACATTGGAGAGGTCGATTTGAAGCATGTAAATTTTAAATCAATTTTTATAAAAATTTGTAATATAATTGTTGATTTTTACATTTAATATCTTCTTATAAGTCAAATATTGTACAAAAATTAAAATTTTATCAACGTAAAAAAATGTTTTTGACAAGTTTCATACTAGAAACGTCTTTTTCCGACATAAAAAAATCTGCTGTGGCCAGTACACGACCTCTCGCCTAATTCTGCTTATTCTACTAATCTAATAAATAGTTTTACTTACATTTGAATAGTTTCATGTTCATGTAATATGTAAACGATAATGTAAACCAAGATGCAAGCAAAATATGTCAACTGTAATGTCACTGTCATTATAATTCAAATTTTGAGTAAAAACAAATTTCATATCATGGACAACAAGATATTGGTACTTAGTTGCACTTTATTTTATTGCTAAATACTACCAGATTCAGCAAAATATATTTAAAATTAACTGTACCCATAGATAATTATATTATCTTTTATTTTTAATTGCAAAAATTGTCATAAATAAATAATGTATCAATTTATTTAAGAAAAACTATATCAAGTTCCAAAAAGTACTACTTCCGGTTTGCGGATTGCTACCAAAATCTTATCCGGTGTTAAGATCCTTATTAAAACCTTAAATATGAAATTTTGTTATTAAAGGTTTGATACTTTTTAAGTTATCGTGGACGAAAAATCGTCACATACGTCCATACGTCCATACGTCCATACATCCATACATACATACGCACACACACACACAGACATCATCGTGAAAATATTAAATTCGTATTCTAGAGACCCTAAAACGTGCTTATCCACCAAAAACTCATACTCGAAAATTTTGACCCATTACAATACCTCTCTTATAGAATATGAGGCGAGAGGTAAAAATAGCTCCGATCCAATTTTTCATCCAAGTTTCATACTAGACTTGCGCAGTGACAGCAGAAGTAAAAGTAAAGTCTTGACCCCTAAGAGGTATAAATGGACTCCTGAAATAACAAAAACGCATGTACAATAATTGTATGAAATGCAACCAGTACTTTACCAGGTATTAAAATATGTTGACAACCTCAAAAAGTTTCAATAACAATTACATTTTTTAAAATTTTCAGTTGGCAGTACAAGAACAAATTTTAAAACTATAGTTCGTTTTTTTAAAGAATTCTGTGTGGAGAAGATAGGACTCATTTGACCTTGATCTCTGATTGGTTCAAATCGCGGGCAAGTTTACACAGACGAAATTTAGTTGTCCATCTCAACTTTTTCTATTTATCTCTCTCTCAAACCGTACTGTCAAGTTATTTGATAATGCATGCTACATACAATTTTTAATTATATTAGGACGTAATAATATGTTTAAAAACTACTATAATGAAAATTGTTCATAAAGTAAGTTTTTAAATATCATTTTAATGAAACTTCCATGCATACGTTTACATCTGTCATCTGTCACTTGAATTTCGTTTGTCATTTTTTAATTTAATTTTTTAAACATTTTGAATTTATAGTCTTCATTTAGCGATTTTATAATATTTATAAATAAGGTAATTATCAATATTGTATTCAAATGCCCTTACATGACAATTATTATTTGAAATCATTATATTTGAATTTAGCACCAAATTTTGTAACTAGATTGAAAGTTCTTCACAGTATAAATCAGTCTTTTAGTTACAGAATTCTTAAAAAAAACGAACTATAGATTCTAGCCGAATTAAGTATCTAAAAAAAGTTCTTTTTTCTAGGCGAAAAAAGTATAATGTAAAACAGGCTTTAGATAGGTCGCCTGGTCACAGTATAATAGGAGCTATTACCTTATACTGTGGCCTGGTGGTTCGATCTAGTGGCCACATGGGAACAAAAAGTCTCTGTCATTGCTGTGTCAGCGGTTGTCACAGCGCGGGCTGTCAATTTGTCATCTATCTGATGACGATGTTAAATTATATGAAGACTGCCTTTGGAGTTAATTAATTTATTTATGTATACAAGACTTTTATTTATATTTTTATATTTTATTTGGAAATTAAAATGCGCCGTGATATTAAGCCCAATGCGACGGCTTGGCCCCCTGCCTCTGAATTGGTATGTTTATTCCTTTATTATTTCATTTAAGTTCCCCGTTAAAGCCGCGTAGGTACTGACTTGAGCACTTTTGCGCGCACGTACGATTCTTTACGTGCGCGCAAATTAGTGCTCCAGCCATTCGTAGGCCTATACTGGTATGCATTGCATAATAAAAAAAGGAAGAGAGGTGGACGACCTCGAACTGCTCGAACAACCGAAAACATTGTCCAGTCACCTAAACGCGCCGCTCGCAAACATGCGACCGCACTTCGGCTCTCTAATCGCACTATATGGCGAATTCTTCATCAAGACCTTCATCTTCATCCATACAAGATGCTCATTGTTCAAGAATTATCATAACGTAATTGGCATAGCCGATTTGGGGCATGTAAAGAAATGTTTTCGGGTGTTCGAGCAGTTCGAGGTCGTCCACCTCTCTTCCTGACAACAGATCCTGTTTCCCGAAAGTTTTTTACACACAACGTAATCGATTTTCGGTCCGGAACTGCTTGACGACGGGGAATTTGGAATCGAATACGGAACGCGCGCTTGGCGGCGATTACAGACTCGTTTCCGCGTATGTATGCTTCCACGGCAAAAGCGCGTTGCTCGTTCGTCCACATTATGTTTACGACTAAAACTTTTGTAACGCAAACGGCATATATACCGCCCGCTATACACGCCATTCCCATCCTTTTACGACCTCTGCTCGCTTCACAATTCTCTATTGAAACTAGGGATGTTGTTTTGCCCCAGATAACAGATTGGTAAAATACCAGTTTGGTCAAATAACAGTTCGGCCAAATGCCCGTGTAAGATAAACTCCGTTTGGTGAAATGACAGGTTATAAGAATAAAAATTCGGCCAAATGACCATTTGACTGTAAAACAGTTTGGGTAAATAAGTGGATCCCAAAATAAAGTTTTCCTAAAGATGTCACTATATTGTCGCTTTGGCAATTTGGTCAAATGACGATTTGAATAAATAACGTTTTGGTTTAACAGCATTTCATTAAATAACAGATTGGTAAAACACCAGTTTGGTCAAATAACAGTTCGGCCAAATGCCCGTGTAAGATAATCTTCGTTTGGTGAAATGACAGGTTATAAGAATAAAAATTCGGTCAAATGACCGTTTGACTGTAAAACAGTTTGGGCAAATAAGTGGATCCCGGGAGTAAATCCCGTTGAATGGTTACCATCCAAATAAATACCGTGATTTTCTTTCAGCCTGGGGTTCCAATACAATGCGACGCGTGTTCCTACGGGGTGAACGTTCTAAGCGTAGAAACATGTGCAAGAGAAAGTAGTCTTAACCAAGGGAAAAAAGCAAAACAACTCGGTTGCCTGTATTGCTGGGAAGAAACAAGGCACTCTATCAACATCCTTGCTATCTGCATCGCTAGCGTTATCACAGCGTTCTTTGTTTGGTGGAGCATCCACAACGAGGTGGAATTTAATCTTTTATTGCATATTTCTCTGTGTACTACTGGGGTGAGTCAAATTTAAAATAGTATTATAATTAGTATATTATGCAATGAGTTTATAATGATAGCTATTGAGGAGGATTACCAGGAAATCAAGTATCTGGAGATATTCATCAAATTTTTACTGTGTGTTAAAGAGGTTGGCGACCCATTTTAGGGAGGAAAAAATCAAGTGGATTCCCGCATAAAGCGGGAGGAAAAGTACTGGCCGGTCAGAAATACCTCACTTTCGTCCCTAATAATAGGGACGAATAGTGGTGCTTTCAGTGCAGGTATTAAAAAAAAACTACTTTCATCTCTAGGTAGGAAAGGTGCTGACCGGTCAGAAATTCCTCACTTTCGTCCCTAGTAATAGGGTGGGCCAAGACTTAACTGGATGGCATATTTTTGTGTAGATTTAGATTTTCTGGTAGTGATCTCTATACCATTATGGATAGGCTTAAAGGCGTGGCTTAGTGACTCCAAAGAAAAATATGCAATCCGTACTACTGTAGGTAACTCTGGCTCATTCTACCCTCCACCTAATAGGCTGCAATGACAACTTCCTATTTTAGTAATGCGCACATTATCTCTTAGAAAGAGACAACAGAGCGTCAGCCCACTGAACTGTATAAAATAACGGGAAGGACGATCTCCATAAGACATGTATATTAAAAGTGCTTCCACAATGGAGCCCTCCATTTTGGATATATTGGCAGCACTGCTAACTCCATAATTAGTGTCTTTTATTTTTTATGTTGCCTAAAGTTAATGACTTCTGTAACGATACGCGTCACGTCGGGTCGTCGACAGCCGTTTTTATTTTGTATTTTTGTCGTTCGGTTTGTTCGTCTTTTTCAGTGTTTTTATTTTATCCTTTTTTGGTTTACTATATTCTATTTTAGTATATATGATTTAAAATGCCCGCCATTATATCAGCAATACAGGCAATCGCTAAAATGAAAGACACTAGATTAAAATGAAAGACACTAGATATGGGGTTAGCAGAGCAGCCATCAGCCAATTTACCCAAAATGGAGGGGTACATGCTGGAAGTTACATCTCTGTGATGACCGTCCTTCCCGTTATTTTACTTCAGTGCGTCAGCCCCTTAACGCCCACTATACAAGGGTTGTTCGAAAAGTTTCCGACCTGAACATGAAGATGGCAGTACTCGTCAACAAAAGTGGGGGGAATGTGTTTGCGCATGCGTTGAAAGGTACTTACCAAAATTTCAGCCATTTTGGACGCGCGGTTGTTGTTTGACAATCGCTTAAGTGAGTCGATCGTGAGAATGGAGAAAATCGCTGCTTTGGAGCCATTTTTTTTGATTGTATTTTTGTAATGATGTATTCATGTTTTATCCACAGTGGTTACTCGACGCAAAAGTCTGATTTTTTGCGCCTAACCTGTGCCAACAAATCGTTGGAAACGTTCAGTCGAACGCGCCTTTTTTGATCCATAGTGAGCAAACGCGGCATGCCCAAATTTTCATTAAGTACGTGACAAACACTTTTCTTTGTCCATGTTCATGGCCTCTAGTCTTGTACTTTAATTCGACGGTTGTCCAGCACCATTTAGTGAACTTGAGCGATGTTTTCGTCAGTGATTGCTTTTTTGGACGACCCGAACGTTCCTCGTCCCAAGCTGGTACGGCCTCGTTTAAATTCAACTGCCCAAAATTTCACGGTGGTAAATGATGATGCAGAGTCCCCGTACACAGTGTCCAACTCGTCTTTGATTTGTGTAGGCGTATTGCCTTTAAAAAATAAATATTTAATGACAACTCGATACTCGATTTTTTCCATTTTCACAAAAGCACTTATATCGACACACTCAAACGATTGTCAAACAACAACCGGGCGTCCAAAATGGCTGAAATTTTGGTGAGTACCTTTCAACGCATGCGCAAACACATTCTCCCCACTTTTGTTGACGAGTGCTGCCATCTTCATGTTCAGGTCGGAAACTTTTCAGACAACCCTCATAATGTTGAAGTATACGCGTTTCCTATCCATTCTGGTATAGAGATCACTGTTTTCTGCATTCTCCTCATGTCGCTGATTTCAGACCATGTTGTTCTCTACAATGGGCATCCTGATGTTCGCGGGCGACCACTGCTTTGGCCAGCCGTACAAGAAGAGCATCCGGGCTTGCGTGCACGGCTACTGCATGTTCGTAGCGTTTCTGTTGGTGCTGGGCGGCGTTGTAGCGCATATTTTGGGCAGTGGTGGACTCTCGTTCACGGCTCATGCATTGGTAGGTAAGATCGATCTTGCATATCCATGGTTACGAATTTGTCAGCAATGTATTAGAGCGTTTTAGGCTGTCATTGTCAAGTAAATATTACCTGTCAATTGTTGAAAATAAGGTATACAATATACAATTACAGAAAAGGTTAGCCTCAGACAAGTATTTGATTTATTTCGTGTATTTGAGAAAGTGTTACAAATTGTATTCTGTTATATTCATTCAAATTAACGTAGTAACAAATGTTAATCGATCATGGACTACAAGATACCGAAGTACTAAATTATAAGTATATACTTTAATTATTCTTAAATAAAACCAAATACAATTTTTTAAATAAAATACCGATTGTAGGTAATGATCACATAATCTTTCATTTAAAATAAGAAAAATTAACTTAAATTAATTATTTATCGAAATATTTA